>JARQOD010000005.1:500253330-500293181 GCA_033576555.1 Oophaga sylvatica
TTTTTTAAAAATTTTTTTTTTTTTTAATTTTCAGGGTTTCCAAGCCAAGAAGTGAAAAAAAGGGGCCCCGGGTCCTGACCTTTCTTCTAGAGTTTTCCCAATTGGAAGCCACTCCCATTAATATAGAATTAAAAAAGAATCCTGACAAAGAGAATGTTTTAAACAAAAAAAGGGGTTTTGTTTTTCACTTTTCATACAGGTGTTTAAGAAAATAAAATTTGTATGCTTTATATAATGATAAAAGTATAGCATATGCTCTTTAGAATTGCCTTAACTAAACCCCTTTCTTATTAAAGGGTTTGTGCCAAGTTTTTAATTTCCCCGTATTTTTGTGTCAATGCTGGGACCTCAGCACCCCATCTGAAGGGAGAGAGATAGGCGAGGTGCACAAACTAAAATGTTTTTTCAACAAAATGCGGAGTGGCCAAGTGGGGTTTGGCTATTTTTGGGCAATGCCTACAATATCGAAAACTTGGTAAATTTTTTAAATTTTAAAAAACTAAGGGTTTTATTGGCAACTCGTCCACAATGTGTTCACCCAAAATTTTTTTTAAGTAAATTTTTTTTTCTACAAAATGGAAGGCAAATGGAAAACTTTAAGAAAGAGTTCAAAGAGCCCTTTGAAAAGCTCCCCTCTATGTTGCAGTACGACCTACTTTGGTTATGGGGTTGTTACATTGTTTGGCTACCTACGGGATTTCATGAGAGCGTGGGGATTGGAGAAATGTCACATGGCTGAGGAAAGGAAAGAACAAAAAGTAAGATTTGGCTGTACCATGTCAGAAATTGGTAACCTGCTTTCTTTATGAAATATTGAGCAAATCCTGGACAATGTCTTATCCAAAAAAGAAAATGGATATCTTGCATAATATTCTTATCATTATCGCATTACTTATTTATAATGGCATGTAAAAGTTTGGGCCCCCCCTGGTCAAAGTTACTGTTATTGTGAACAGTTAAGCAAGTTGAACATGAAATGATCTCTAAAAGACCAAGATGACACATTCTTTGTATTTTAGGCAAAATATAATTTTATATACAGCTCTGGCAAAAATTAAGAGACTACTGCAAAATTTTCAGTTTGTCTGATTTTTCTCTTTATAAGTATATTTTTTTGAGTAAAATGTAAACTGCTCTTTTATTCTATAAACTACTGACAACATGTCTCCAAATTTCCAAACAATAAATTTTGTATTTATTTTCTGAAAATGAGAAATGGTCAAATAACAAAAAAATGCAGGCTTGCAGACCTCAAATAATGCTAAGAAAACAAGTTCATAATCATTTAGAAACAACAATACTAATGTTTTAACTCAGGAAGAGTTAAGAAATCAATATTTTGTGGAATAACCATGATTTTTAATCACAGCTTTCATGCATCTTGGCATGCTTTCCACCAGTCTTTCACACTGCTTTTGGGTGACTTTATGCCACTCCTGGTACAAAAAGCAGTTCTTATTTGTTTGATGGCTTGTGACTATCCATCTTCCTCTTGATTACATTCAAGAGGTTTTCAATGGGGTCCTGGTCTGGAGATTGGGCTGGCCATGACAGCAATTTGATGTTGTGGTCCTTCATCCATACATTGATTGACCTAGATTTGTGGCATGGCGCATTGCCCTGCTGGAAAAACAGTCCTTAGAGTTGGGGAACATTGCCTGAGCAGAAGGAATCAACTGTTTTTCCAGGATAACCTTGAATGAGGCTTGATTCATATCTCCTTCGCAAAAATTAACCTACCCAATTCCAGCCTTGCTGAAGCATCCCCAGATCATCACCGATCCTCCACCAAATTTCACAGTGGGTGCAAGACACTGTGGCTTGTACGCCTCTCCAGGTCTCCGTCTAACCATTATATGACCAGGTGTTGGGCAAAGCTGAAAATTAGACGCATTAGAGAAGATTACTTACTCCTGTCCTCTATGGTCCAATCCTTATGGTCTTTGGCAGACTTCAGCCTGGCTCTCTTTTGCTTCTCATTGATGAAAGGCTTTTTTCTAGCTTTACATGTCTTGAGCTCTGCCTCTAGGATCCTGTTACAAACTGTTCTTGCCGTGTACTTCACACCAGCTGCCATTTGCCATTCCTTTTGTAGGTCACTTGATGTCATCCTACGGTTGCTGAGTGACATTCGAATAAGATGGTGGTCATCCCGGTCAGTGGAGAGTCGTTTTCACCCTCTGCCGGTCTCTAGCTGCTTTGTCCCCAATGTCTGCTGCTTGACCTTGTTGTAATGGACTGCGGTCTTAGAAATTTTAAGGATGGAGGCAACATGATGCTCACAAGCCAGAATTGACCCCTTCTTTTCCTCACTCAAGACTTTTCTTTTCAACTCCTTTGGCATGGTTTAAAAGTTATTTTTTCATTCCTATTACTTTTGGGATATTACTAGCACTTGTTTTGCTATCCAGCTTCTCCTATTGCAAGAGGATTGTGAACACCACAGTAGTGTTTATTATACTTTCCTTCATTAAATAAGATTTGGTTCAAGTGATCGCCTAATCAGAAGCACGTTAAGTAGAATGAGGTGTACTCTGGTTGGAATTCAACTGACACTGGAATGGAATGGCTGTCAGACATGTAGAGAAGCTGATTTTTCTAAAACTGTGCAATGGTCTCTTAGATATTATATATATATATATATAGAGAGAGAGAGAGAGAGAGAGAGAGAGGAGAGATACTGTAGAGATACAGATATATATAACCATAACGTAACCTCACCGGTCTACAGGATTTGTTTCCAAAATGTATCAGGCTTGTTGAGACATTCTGCCGCTGAATTTTATGGTGAGGATGCGGGAGAGGTTTTCTTCTGATGACTCTTCAAAGACTGTCACATTGGTGCAGTTGTCTCTGACCAGTAGAACAATGTACCACAACTCCAGAGTCTGCTAAATCTTTCTGAAGGTTTTTTTTGCAGTCAAGTGAGGGTTCTGATTTGCCTCTCTAGCAATCCTCACTGAAATTTTGCTTGGTCTTCCAGACCTTATCTTGACTTACACTGTTCCTGTTAACTGCCATTTCTTAATTACATTTCGAACTGAGGAAAGGGCAACTTGAAAACGCTTTGCTATATTTTTACAGCCCTCTCCAGCTTTGTGGGCCACCACCATTTTCAGAATGCTAGACAGCTGCTTAGAAGAACACATGGCTGCTGTTTTTTGGAACAAGGTTAGAGGAAGCTGAGTTTTTATAATGCTGGAAAATTTGTATCCCCTGGACTTTCTGAACGATGATGGTGAACAAGCCATAACAGGCTAATTCATGTTTGAAACCTTGGTCAAAGTTATCTGAGCACACAAATCTACAAGGGTACCTGTCATGCTGTGATTGTATGCATCCCTGCTCCCAAAGGTACCTCTAAAAGTGAGGTGGTTTGGTCCACCAGCCTTACTGTTCTCTTGTTTATACCCTAAGCTGTCACCTCCACCCTCCCCAGGAGGCCTGGGACAGAAATGCTAGACTATGAACACGTAAGACAAATGGGGATAACAAAAAGCAACTAAAATACAAAACACTCGCCAAAGGTGTAGAGGTATATAGGGAAGGATAGGAAAGTACAAATCAAATGGAAATAGGACAATGAGGAAAGCATACACCTAAAAACAGCATGCAACTGTTTCCAGCAGCAACAACAATCTCCAACACAGAACAGCGACTCAAAGGAGCTAGGAAGTAAAACTTTCAATGGTGAGGAGGAGAAGGTCTAGCCAGATTTTCTAGGTAGAGGAAATGACCAGGTCAGAAACAGTTGAGATGGAACTGAAAGTTTCCAACCAGCATAGAAAGGGTCGCTTATCTCTCCAGCACCAAAGGAAACAAAATCCATTTAATATGAAACGAATACACACAGGCTAAATGGCAGGTCTTTTCACAATATGTAGTGATTTTCAAGCACCAGATCTCCCAGGAGGACATGACCCACTCGTGACATTGCCCAAACTTTTTTCCACCTGCCCATTTTCCTTTTTATAATTTTTAAAAGGTAAAAAATTACCAAATATTTTTTTGGGGGGCACAAAATGCTAAGGAAATATGTGATCTTTAAAATATATATCCAGGACTTCACAAAAACCAAAAAATGTATGTAAGCACTAACAGACAGGTAATTGCAACTTACCTGCTTGTTGTGCACGGCACCATTCTCCCCCGGCACAGAGCCGTCACGGACTCTCCTCCCGGGGATTCAAAAGCCTCTTCTGATGTCCCGTCTGTAGAGGGAGGCTTCTTTTCCAGTCCGCTCTGTCAACGGGGCAGGACTTTGTACGTCTTTTTGATTGACATCCGGATCCCCGCTGCCTACTGGACGAGCCAGCTGTCCATCAGAATGACCTAAAAAATCTGGCACCTTTGCAACAGCAGAGACAGCTGAATCCTCGGTAGGAGCAGTCTGTTCCTGATCTGTGCCGTAGAAGAATGGCGCAATATCGAACAGGCAGGTAAGTTGCAATTACCCGACTGTTAGTGCTTAGATACATTTTTTTTTTGTTACGTTCCACTTACCTCCTTTAACTTTAGACCTTTTAGGGATCATTGCATCTTCAACTTGCTTGACTCTTCACAATAACAGTAATTTTAATAAGGGGTGCTCAAACTTTTACATGGCACTGTACATTACAGGCAATCAAGATACACAAGCTTAATCTCTGGTGTAGAAAAAAAACCTTATATTAAATGGTTTTCCACTTACGATTAGGTTCACTCATGAGACTTTCCAATCAATAAAACATGGTTTTCAGCATGATCAAATAAAAGGGTAACACAGGATCCGTAGTTAACAATACTTGATGGTCACAGCAGAACAATGGCCTCCTCATGGGTCGAGGAGCATACTTTTGAAAACTCTCCTACAGAAGTTAATAAGTGTCTGCTGACTATTTTTTATTGTCCATGTAGAAACTGTATCTGTAATGCTGGCAAATTGATTTCCTCATTATTATGTAAAGAAAATAGAATAAAAAAAAACATTAATTCATTGTTAGTAGGCTACATTATATCCAGATTTTAATACTAGATAAGGTTGTTTTTAATTTTTGCATGCAAGAAAATTTTCTGTTTTTCATCAATGTTCTGGATCCGACTTTCATCTATATTTGATTTGTGTCCATTTATACCATCAGTTTGCCACTTGTTTTTCTTGTATGCCAAAAAAATTAATTTTAAGTTTCTCCTACCCATTAAGTATTAAAAACCAGTCAGCACTTAGATGACACAGATGAAAAATTGACGTCTCAATGGGGCCTAAAAGACAATTCCAGATATCCAAAGTGTCATCAAGACTAAGGCAATGTGGTTCCTATATAGTTGTGATGTACAAAACTTTACAGATATTGGTACGGGGGGTTCTATTTATCGATTGAAAAACTAAATTGAATGTCTCAAATTGTGATAATTTGACTATATTTAAGGTATATATGCTCTAGAATTGTCCATTTTATTATTGGATTTCTCCATGATCTCCTGCGCTAAATAAATGGAACAATACACTGAATGTGAGTTATATATTAGATAAAAGTTATATAAATAAAACTACCTCTGCTTATATTCTTTAAATATTTGCTATTCGACTACATTTGTTTTGGTCCTTCACAATTGGTAAAAGGAGATGAACAATATGTAGTGATCAAATGATGAAAATTATGATTTTGCTTTCTTTTTTTTTTTTTTTTTTTAACAAAGTTCATCTAGTTTATGATCCTTATCTTCTCCACGATTGTAGAATTTTGTGCCTCTTTACCAAGACTTTGAAAATTTCTACACAAGAAATCTCTATATGCGGGTCCGAGACAACTGGAACCGCCCCATCTGCAGTGTCCCTGGACCTCAGTTTGATCTCATGGAGCGGGTGACTGATGACTACAACTGGTCCTACAGGTGATTCCTTCTGACGTTTAACTGACAACTAAGTCAAAGAAATAAAGCCACTTTTCAGCATGGTGGCTAGGTGATTAATACTGGGAACCCTGGATTAAAATTTAGCCAAGCACCTCAATTATATATATATATACAGTGGAAAGTATTCAGACCCCCTTAAATTTTTCACTCTTTGCTTCATTGCAGCCATTTGGTAAATTCAAAAAAGTTCATTTTTTTTTCTCATTAATGTACACTCTGCACCCCATCTTGACTGAAAAAAACAGAAATGTAGACATTTTTGCAAATTTATTAAAAAAGAATACCTGAAACATCACATGCTCATAAGTATTCAGACCCTTTGCTCAGTATTGAGTAGAAGCACCCTTTTGAGCTAGTACAGCCATGAGTCTTCTTGGGAATGATGCAACAAGTTTTTCACACCTGGATTTGGGGATCCTCTGCCATTCTTCCTTGCAGATCCTCTCCAGTTCCGTGAGGTTGGATGGTGAACGTTGGTGGACAGCCATTTTCAGGTCTCTCCAGAGATGCTCAGTTGGGTTTAGGTCAGGGCTCTTTGAATTTGCCAAATGGCTGCAATGAAGAAGTAAAAATACTTTCCGTACCCACTGTAGTTTTTTATGAGATATCCATGTTTTCTTTCTTCCACCACATTATAAAAGCATATTAAAAAGTTAATTAGTTTCTTATGAAATTCAGCATAGTGTATGTGTGTGAGAAAAAAACTTGAATTGTGAGTCCTGGGGATAATTGTGAATAATGGCAAGACCTCTATAGCACTGTAGAAACTTGTCATATGAGCAACTGGAAATAATATTCAGACAGAACATAAATGATGTATATCAGGAATCCACAGAAGATGCGGCGTTCTTCTCAGTTTGTATACCCTTTAGATGTAGAGCGATGGCTTTATCTGTCCGGTTCAGGGTGAGGCACCGGTGCATAAGCTACTCTCGACGCGTTTCATCAAGACATGACTCATCAGGAGAGTTATTATAGACGAAGGGTCCAATGTCCCTCTCTGGCACCTTAATCTCTGTCATCTGGTTGTGCGGTGCTGACAGCTTGAGCTGCCCTTGTTTAAAAAATCCCACGTCACAGATCCTCGAGCACATCACTTTTGGTGCGTGGAACGCATCGGTTAGCGCTGACGCGCATATGCATATCCGTATCCCTATCAACTGTTCAGGGTTTCCAGAAAGTGGAACACATCTGCCGTGATGACTTCATTACCTCATCTCTGCTCCCTGCACGCATCTGCAAAGAACCAATAAGGTATATTCTCCCTGGGGTCATATTAATGGGATCTGTACCAATTCCACACAGTACTGCCCATTGGTTTAACTCTTTACATATTAGTATAAAAAAAGATTCCTCTGTGCAGGCAAGAATTCATCTGCTCATATCAGCTGTGTATATATGTAGCCCTGGGAGAAGATTAACTCCCTGTCCACATACAGTCCCCTTGGGAATCAACAGCAAAACCCAACACCAATTTTAAACAACAAATTACCCAGGAAACAGCTAGAAAAAATTGTATGGGTAATCCATGACCACGTTCACACGTAATCAAGAACAATTCTCCGCTGCTTACTGCATTCCATGTTCATCATTTTTACTCGTATATCTGGAAACACAGAAGCGAATAAATTTGTGCTTATATGGCTGGAAGCATCCATATAGTAAATAATTATTATTATTATTATTATACATTTATATAGCGCCATTTATTCCATGGCGCTTTACATATGAAAAGGGGAAAAATATAGACAGGTACAATAAACATGTGCTGGACAAGGGACACACAAGTACAGAAGGAGAGAGGACCCTGCCTGCGAGGGCTCACAGACTGCAGGGATGGGTGAGAGTACACTAGGAAAGGGTAGAGCTGGTCGTACGATGGTTCAGTACACTGAGGATCATTGCAGGTTGTAGGCTTGTCGGAACAGGTGGGTCTTCAGGTTTTTCTTGAAGGTCTCCGTTGTTGGTGAAAGTCTGATGTTTTGCGGCAGGGAGTTCCAGAGTATGGGGGAAGCCTGGGAGAAGTCTTATATGCGGTTGTGGGAAGAAGAGATGAGGGGGGAGTCGAGAAGGAGATCTTGAGAGGATCAAAGGTTGCGTGTAGGTAGGTAGCGGGAGACCATGTCACAGATGTATGGAGGAGAAAGGTTGTGGATGGCTTTGTATGTCATGGTTAAGGTTTTGAACTGGAGCCTCTGGGCAATAGGGAGCCAGTGAAGGGCCTGGCATAGGGGGGAGGCTGGGGAATAGCGGGGAGACAGGTGGATTAGTCGTGCAGCAGAGTGTAGGATGGACTGGAGTGGTGCCAGAGTGCTAGAGGGGAGGCCAGACAGTAGGAGGTTGCAGTAGTCGAGGCGGGAGATAAGGGCGTGCACTAGTGTTTTTGTGGTTTCATGGTTGAGGAATGAGCGGATCCGGGAAATATTTTTGAGTTTGAGGCGGCAGGAGGTGGCGAGGGCTTGGAAATGTGGTTTGAAAGAGAGGGCAGAGTCGATGATCACCCCAAGGCACCGAGCATGTGGGACTGGGGAAAGCGAGCAGCCATTGACATTGATGGATAGGTCTGGTGAAGGGGTAGAGTGAGGTGGGGGAAAGATGATGAATTCTGTTTTGTCCATGTTCAGTTTGAGAAAGCGAGCAGAAAAGAAAGCTGAGATAGCAGACAGACACTGTGGGATTTTGGTCAGTAGGGAGGTGAGGTCAGGTCCAGATAGGTAGATCTGCGTGTCATCGGCGTAGAGGTGATACTGCAAGCCGTGGGATTCTATGAGCTGTCCCAGGCCGAAGGTGTAGATGGAGAAGAGTAGGGGGTCCTAGGACTGAGCCTTGAGGAACACCGACAGACAGGGGGCGAGGTGAGGAGGTGGTGTGTGAGAGGGAGACACTAAATGTTCGGTCTGTTAGGTATGATGAGATCCAGGATAGGGCCAGGTCTGTGATGCCAAGAGATGAGAGAATCTGTAGCAGGAGGGAATGGTCCACAGTGTCGAAGGCAGAAGACAGGTCCAGGAGAAGGAGGACAGAGTAGTGTCGCTTGCTCTTGGCGGTTAGCAGGTCGTTAGTGACTTTAGTTAGGGCAGTTTCAGTTGAGTGATGTGGTCGAAAGCCGGATTGTAACCGGTCAAAGAGGGAACAGGAGGAAAGGTGGGAGGACAGTTCAAGATATACATGCTGTTCCAGTAGTTTTGACGCTTAGGGGAGAAGAGATATCGGGCGATAGCTAGACGCAGAGGATGGGTCGAGGGAGGGCTTTTTGAGGATGGGTGTGATTGAAGCATGTTTTAAGGATGAAGGAAAGACACCATTTGTAAGTGAAAGGTTGAAGAGGTGTGTTAGAGTAGGGATGAAGACTGTGGCAAAGTTAGGGATGAGGTGGGACGGGAGTGGGTCAAGTGCGCAAGTGGTGAGGTGTGATCTTGACAGGAGAGTGGAGAGCTGATCTTCTGTCATGGTGGTGAAGCTGGTTTTGGAAGAACAGGGCTGAATGGCTAAGAGGGGCATTGGGGGCTGCGGGCCAAAGCCTTCTCTGATAGTATCAATCTTTTGCTTAAAGAAGGAGGCAAAGTCTTCGGCAGAAATGAGAGGAGAGGGAGGAGGTGCTGTGGGATGGAGTAGAGAATTGAAAGTGTTGAAAAGCTGTTTAGGGTTGTGAGACAGAGAGGATATGAGAGATGCGAAGTAAGTTTGTTTTGCGGCAGAGAGCGTGGACTTGAAGCTGGCGAGGGACTGCTTGTATGCGTTGAGGTGCTCGGTAGAATGGGTTCTCTTCCATCTCCGCTCGGTAACCCTGGAAGCCCTTCTCAGTTCTTTGGTCAGGCCGGTCAGCCAGGGCTGCCTGTTGATTGTACGAGTTTTGCTCTGCGTGAGGGGGGTGGCCGAATCAAGTGTGGTTTTTATTGTGGTGTTATAAAATGTGGCAGCAGCATCTGTGTCATTAAGTGAGGCTATGTCTGTGAGAGGGAGGAGGGACTCAGAGAGCGATTGTAAATTGAGGTGTTTGAGATTTCTGCGAGGGTGGGTGAGTTTGTGGAGTGGGGGATGCGTACTAACAGAGGAGAGGGAAGAGAATGTCAGTAGGTTGTGGTCAGACAGGGGGAGTGGAGAGTTAGTGAGATTCGTGAGGGAACAGAGGCGGGTGAAGATAAGGTCCAGCGTGTGACCGCCTTTGTGAGTGGCCGCAGAGGACCATTGAGTGAGGCCGAGGGAAGCCGTGAGCGAAAGAAGTTTAGAGGCCGCCGGGGTGGAAGTGTCAATGGGGATGTTGAAATCGCCCATGATGATGGTGGGGATGTCAGCAGAGAGGAAATGGAGTAGCCAGGTGGTGAAGTGGTCGAGAAAGGTGGAGATGGCAAGTTCCGGGGGGCGGTAGATGACAGCCAGCTGGAGGTTGGAGGGGGAATAGATGTGGACGGAGTGCACTTCGAACTAGGGAATAGCAGCGGAGGGTGGAATTTGAATAGGAGTAAAGGAGCAGGTATCAGACAGGAGTAAGCCAACTCCTCCACCACGTTTGTTGCTGGGGCGAGGGGTGTGAGAAAGATGAAATCCGCCATAGGAAAGTGCAGCTGGAGAGGCTGTGTCAGAGGGAGTGAGCCAGGTTTCAGTGATGGCAAGGAAGGAGAGTTTGTTGGTGATAAAGAGGTCGTGGATAAATGACAGTTTATTGCAGACGGAGCGTGCGTTCCATAGTGCTCCGGGTAGGGGGACTGGGGGAGGGGGGTGTGGATGGATAGGTATGAGGTTGACAGGGTTGCAAAAACGTGTGGAAGATCGTGGCAGGGTGTTAGAAATGAGTGTGGGGATGTGTTGAGGAGGGCCAGGATTTGGGGATACATCGCCAGCGATGAGGATTAGCAGACAGAGCGTTAGAAGGTGGGAGCAGGATAAGCCATGGTGTGGCCGTGTGTGTCTTGGTAAAAAGGATTGTATGTGGAGGAACAGTTCTGAGGGAAAGGTGAGATGGCTGGTGAGAATGGAGGGGGAAATTACTAATTCCTTACTAGGTGGGGGGATTACAGGGGATAGGAAGAAAGAAAGAAAGGAGGATGGGGGTGAAAGTGATAAGAAAATGAAACATAGTGGTTTTATAATCTGTTACCTTGCAGCCAAATTCCAGTCAAATTCTAGTCTAATTCACAGTAGTGTAATTAGAAATCTGTAATTTGAAATATGGGATTTGAAATATGTGGAGCAGACTAAAGTCTGGAGCAGAGGTAAAATAGAGGAAGATGCTCATCTTGAGTCGCTACGGGTGCGCTGTAGATAAGGTCCATTTAAAGAGTACAAGAGAGGAAACCGAACCCCACTACAGAGAGCCGGATACCCCAAGGTTTTGTTCTGTACATATGGTCTATAGGGGGTTGCAAGCATAGACACAAGCTGAGGGAAGTAACATTTAACTACCCAGGTAGCCTTGTACAAAAGAATGATGGATTGTGTCTGCATTGTTTTTTAGTTTCTTAGCCCATTTGGACTTCATTCATGTTGGTCTCATAAATGTATTTTAATGTATTGATTAAAGTTTAATTTTTATCTCACTCATACACCTGTGCACAACTACATTAGTTTATTAGTGATCTACTGTGATTAGTGCCAGGCATTTAGCCTATATCTGATTTTGAGAACCGTGACATACTGTCACACACCCTTGCTATTGCTCGATGGCTATGTAAGAATAATACTTTTCAAACTTTGAGCCTCGCTGGAGAGCTGCCATGTAAAAACTTCAACACATACTAAAGTCAGATGATACCTAAAATTTCAGCAGGAGAGGCCGACCAACATGTGTTCTCAGGGGAGATGATCAACCCACAGATGTGTCTACCTGGTGCTGCTTTCTCCTAAAAACTGATGAACTCTTGCATAAGTTTGGTCAACCTATCTCAAGTGTATGGACACCTTTAGTTGTAGACTAGGTGCATGTGCGGTGTCCATTTTGAAGGAAGGGATTATACAGGATACCACATCGTCTTTTCTCTGGTTCAAGAACATAATTTACCCTTTTTCTGCTTATATTCATTTTATACTGTTTTATACTGTGCTCAGTAGACAAATTCACAGATAAATTGATGAATATTACCATTTGTGGCCCATATTTCATCCATTAGTGAAGCCCATCCACATACCAGATTTGATATTTGGAGTAGAGATGCCGTAACGAGAGCTAGATTTATTGTACAAGGAATAGATTGTGGCAATAAAGAAATATATATTTTTCATAATAGATACACTGGAAAAGTCATTAAGGATGTTATAAATATGGGATCGTACAACTATCTGGGATTTGCAGAAAATGATGAAGAGTCACTGGAAAGTGTGAAGAATATGCTACAGAGATATGGTGCTGGTGTTTGTAGTACGAGGCAAGAAATGGGTAAGTTTAGTGTTACAATGACTAATCTTCTGTCAGCCAGTGAGGTTATCTAATATATAAAGCTGAATGTATGTATGTGTGTATGTATGTGGGTATGTTTGTCCGGGATTGGAATCCGCACCGTCGCACTTACGGACATGAAATTTTGCACGCCCGCACGTCTCGACCCCGAAAGAGTCCTAGGCTATGTTTTGAATAGAAATTTTAACCTCGCGCGTTCCAAATCGCCAAACAATTTTGGCCCTATCTACATAATGGGGAGAAAGCTGAATGCTTGTGTGTATGTCCGGCATAGGAATCTGCATTTACGGGCATGAAATTTTGCACACCCGCACGTCTCGACCACGGGAGCGTCATAGGCTAGGTTTTGAGTAGAAATTTTAACCCCGCGCATTCCAAATCGGCAAATAATTTTGGCTCGGGATAGGAATCTGCACCGTTGTACTTACGGGCATGAAATTTTGCATGCCCGCACATCTCAACCCCAGGAGCATTATAGGCTATGTGTTGAATGGAAATTTTAACCCCCGCACGTTCCAAATCGCCAAACAATTTTGGCCCTATCTACATAATGGGGAGAAAGCTGAATGCTTGTGTGTATGTCCGGCATAGGAATCTGCATTTACGGGCATGAAATTTTGCACACCCGCACGTCTCGACCCCGGGAGCGTCATAGGCTAGGTTTTGAGTCGAAATTTTAACCCCGCGCATTCCAAATCGGCAAATAATTTTGGCCCGGGATAGGAATCTGCACCGTTGTACTTACGGGCATGAAATTTTGCATGCCCGCACATCTCAACCCCAGGAGCATCATAGGCTATGTGTTGAATGGAAATTTTAACCCCCGCACGTTCCAAATCGCCAAACTATTTTGGCCCTATCTACATAATGGGGAGAAAGCTGAATACTTGTATATAGATATAATCATTACAATTTGTTATAACTAACCGTAGTTAGGTACTATGCCCGGGCAGCGCCGGGCTCTTCAGCTAGTTGTTAATAAAACATCATGCCTCTAATAACCTTGTGCCTCGACAATCCATACTCTGTTCCACTGCCCAGTAAATCCTCTTTCCCCTTCTTTCCTCCACCACCTTTCTGATCATCTTTTACAGGCTAACCATTACCTACTGAATTAATTTTTAAAAACTAATGACATACAAGGCTGTCCACAACCTGTCCTCTCCAATCACATCTACTCTAATTTCTTGGTACACCTAATATCTATACTTGAACCTTTCTAAATTGTTCTCCTTTTATGTTTCTCACATCATCATCTTACATTCTTTCTTATGTGCAACTCATGAAATTTTTTTTTACTAAATGTGTGTGTTAATATTATATATATATATATATATATATATATATTATATATATATATATATATACAGTACAGACCAAAAGTTTGGACACACCTTCTCATTCAATGATTTTTCTGCATTTTCATGGATATGAAAATTGTAGAATCACACTGAAGGCATCAAAACTATGAATTAACACATGTGGAATTATACATTACACTTTACAAAAAAGTGTGAAACAGCTGAAAATATGTCTTCTATTCTAGGTTCTTCAAAGTAGCCACCTTTTGCTTTGATTACTGCTTTGCACGCAGAAAAGGTGAACGGATGAACTCTAAATGCCTGGTCCCCACCGTGAAGCATGGAGGAGGTGGTGTGATGGTGTGGAGGTGCTTTGCTGGTGACACTGTTGGGGATTTATTTAAAATTGAAGGCATAGTGAACCAGCATGGCTACTACAGCATCTTGCAGCAGCATGCTATTCCATCCGGTTTGTCGTTTAGTTGAACCATCATTTATTTTTCAACAGGACAATGACCCCAAACACACCTCCAGACTGTGTAAGGGCTATTTGACCAAGAGGGAGAGTGATGAGGTGCTATGCTAGATGACCTGGCCTCCACAGTCACCAGACCTGAACCCAATCGAGATGGTTTGGGGTGAGCTGGACCGCTCACCGCTTCAATTTTAAATAAATACCCAACAGTGTCACCAGCAAAGCACCATCACACCATCACACCACCTCCTCCATGCTTCACGGTGGGAACCAGGCATGTAGAATCCATCCGTTCACCTTTTCTGCGTGCAAAGCAGTAATCAAAGCAAAAGGTGGCTACTTTGAAGAACCTAGAATATAATACATATTTTCAGTTGTTTCACACTTTTTGTAAAGTGTAATGTATAATTCCACATGTGTTAATTCATAGTTTTGATGCTTTCAGTGTGAATCTACAATTTTCATAGTCATGAAAATACAGAAAAATCTTTGAATGAGAAGGTGTCCAAACTTTTGGTCTGTACTGTGTGTGTGTGTGTATGTATGTATATATATATATATGTATGTATGTATGTATGTATGTATGTAGTGTAGCGTGAGTGTGTTAATATTCTTGCCTCCTGCCATCTTCTCCGGGATCCATCGCATTTCTGCTGCTCTTCTCAGTGACGTCACTGTTCTTGGTGGAATAGGCCAACAGTCTAATATGTATGAGGATTTACCGACAGATGGCGTCAGGAAAGAGAAGGATCCAGCAAATCAGATTTCCAATAGCTGATCTTTTTGTTATTTAAAAGATAAGCCGCTGCCAGAAGAGTCTGCCAGATACTCTCTTGTAGAGCACACAGGATCCAAACCGTGTTCACTTTAACCCCTTCCTGTCATGCACCATATATATACTACTCTGCATGAGCGGTGTTCCCGCAAAGGGAAGTATATGTATATATAAAATACATATATATAATATATATAGCGCTGTGATCACGCGGGCTCACTCTGAGTGCCGACGTGATCGGCTGCAGGTGTCTGGTCTGTGATAGCTGACACGCTGAAACAACGCACACAATTGGTGCTAGCACCGATCGCCGATGGTTAACCCCTCTGATGCCGCTGTTAATACTGACTGTGACATCGAGGAGCCTCATACAGGGAGTGAGCTCCCGGTCTGCTCCCATTGCAACAACATGATGCAAGATGGCCACATAGTCCTTCAGGGAAGGTGGCTTGTGAGCGCTGCTAAGCGCAGGAGCTGATGCACCTCCTCACTGCCTTGTCAGACACAGCTCTGATGCCCTGCAGTGCAGAAGAACTGCAGAGTATCAGATTAGCGATTTTTCAGTGTAAGGATAATATCCCATAATGGGCAATGTGAAAAAAAAAATATATAAAAAAAAAAATCCCCAAAATTTTTTTTAAAAAGTAATCCAATAAATACATTTATTTATGTGTAAATGGTATTGTCACGTCCGACCTATAAAACTGATACACTTGTTAACCCCTTCAGTGAACACCCAAACATGTTCACTGGAATTATTGTAATCGAACTGACCTGAAGAATAAAGTCGTCTAATCTATTATACTGCAAGATTAACGGCATAAAAAATAAATAAAACCAATACTTTACCTGCTGTTGATTTTGTTCATTCTGCCTCTCAAAAATCGCAGTAAGACCCGACACACATTTATCCTGCGCTGAGCGCTTGCATCGGGGTTTGTGTAATTCTCTGAAATACGTGATTCAGACCGAACCTCTGGCAGATATTCCCTATAATGAGGCAGATAGAGGCACTGTGGACACCATAGGAACTGTGACTCAGCGGTGTCCGTCTTTTTTATATGTGCATAAAAGCGCAGTCGACCACAGTTTTGTGCACTTCTGAAAAGGACACCGATGAACCTCACGGAGTCCAGAATAACTCTGGTGCCTCATAGTAAATGGATCCTTGGGGGGTTCATCTGTCACATCTCTTGGGGATTTAGATGTAAACCACTCAGCATAGAGCGCCGTATAAATGTGATCCTAAATGTTATGTAAAATGTTCCCAATAAAAGCTTCAACTCAATCCACAAAAAAGCAAGTCCTCACTCAAGTCCGTCATCTGTTAACAAAAATATAGGGGGCTTCCACGTTACAGGTAGTACAAATGCTCTGGAAAAGCGCTATGGCACCTCAGCCCCTAAAAGAAATTCAGTGAATTCTGCACATCCAAATCCCCACTCCCTTCTGAGCCCCAGTGTGCCTGAAGCACATTTAGCGTCCACATGTTTGACATTTCTGTAGCGATGAGAGTCTGCCTGATTTACCGATGTGTGTCTCCAGAAGGGTGAGCTAGGCATAACATACTGGGGACTACAATAGCAGATTAGAAATTTTCACTCCGCAACTAGGGTTGAGCATTCCGATACTGCAAATATCGGGTATCAGCCGATATTGGCTGTATCGGAATTCCGATTCCGAGTACCGATATTTTCGTCTTATCGGATACCGGAATCGGGATTGTCACTGTCACTGTCAGTGTCCGTCGGTCGGGTCTGTCAGGAGTCAGCGGCACTTACCTGGCAGAAGATCTCCGGCGGTCACGTCCTGGACTGCTTCATGGCCGCAATCTTCTTTCCCCGGCGGTCACATGCAGTTTCTCGCGATAACTGCAGTGACTGCTGGGTAATCCCGGCCGTAAAGCAGTCAGTCCGATGACGTCACCGCCGGGGAAGCAGGTAATCAGCTGTGCTGCGTCGCGATGACAGGCTCTGCCTGTCATTGCGATGTAGCAGAGTTGGATCGTCGTGGGACTGTCGTTATGGACTGCGTCGGACAGGTGGTATACTGTTGGTTTGTTTTTTTTCTTTTTTTACAGGAGATCGATGGCGTCGCAGGAATGAGAGAGTAATAAAATTAATGAAAACTGTGTTGTCTCTTTTATTTCATTAAAATACTTTTTTCTTGCTTTGTCTTTTTTTTATACATTTAATAACTTTGGGATTAATAATGGATCGGTGTCTTATTGACACCTCTCCATTATTAACCGGGCTTATTGTCACCGTGCAATCAACGGTGACATTAACCCCTTATTACCCCGCTTGCCACCGCTACAGGGCAAGTGGGAAGAGCCGGGTAAAGTGCCACAATTGGCACATCTTTTGATGCGCCAAATGTGGGGCTGCTGTAGCCTGGTATTATCAGGCTGTTGAGGGCCAAAATCCATGGGCCTTGACAGTCTTTTAATACCAGGCCGCAGCAGTCTGCATTTTACTTGGCTGGTTAACAAAAATAGGGGGGATCCCCACGCCGTTTTTTTTTTCGAGGGGATCCCCTATTTTTGTTAACCAGCCAAGCTAAGCAGACTGCTGTGGCCTGGTATTATCAGGCTGGCAAGGTCCATGGATATTGGATCCTTACCAGCCTGAAAAACCAGGCCTCAGCGGTCTGCTTCATCTGGCTGGTTAACAAAAATAGGGGGGACCCCACGCCAATTTTTTTCGAGGGGATCCCCTATTTTTGTTAATCAGCCAAGATATGCAGACTGCTGTGGCCTGGTATTATCAGGCTGGCAAGGTCCATGGATCTTGGCTCCTTAACAGCCTGAAAATCCAGGCCTCAGCGGTCTGCTTCATCTGGCTGGTTAACAAAAATAGGGGGGACCCCACGCCAATTTTTTTTCGAGGGGATCCCCTATTTTTGTTAATCAGCCAAGATATGCAGACTGCTGTGGCCTAGTATTATCAGGCTGGCAAGGTCCATGGATCTTGGCTCCTTAACAGCCTGAAAATCCAGGCCTCAGCGGTCTGCTTCATCTGGCTGGTTAACAAAAATAGGGGGGACCCCACGCCATTTTTTTTTTCGAAGGGAACCCCTATTTTTGTTAATCAGTTCCCTCTGACGTCACTGATTGTGTCCCTGGCTGACCTGAAGTGAAAGTGGAAAGCAATCAATTAAGCTTTCCACTTAAGGGCCCGTCTCACATAGCGATATCGCTACCGAGATCGCTGCTGAGTCACTAGTTTTGTGACGCAGCAGCGAGCTCACCAGCGATATCGCTGTGTGTGACATTCAGCGACGATCAGCCCCCCTGCCGGGTATCGCTGATCGTCGCTGAAATGTCAGGACCTTTTTTTGATCGCTGGTTTCCCGCTGACAGGCACACATCGCTGCGTGTGACAGGCGGGAGACCAGCGATCCGCTGGTAACCAAGGTACACAGCGGGTTTCCAGGCGCGGGGCTGTGCCTAGAAACCCGCTATGTACCTTGGATACCAGCGCCCTGATGCAGGGAGCTGGTATCCAAGGTACACAGCGGGTTTCCAAGCGCTGCGCGGTGCCTGGAAACCCGCTGTGTACCTTGGTTACCAGCGGATCGCTGGTCTCCCGCCTGTCACACGCAGCGATGCGTGCCTGTCAGAGGGAAACCAGCGATCAAAAAAAGGTCCTGACATTTCTGCGACGATCAGCGATACCCGGCAGGGGGGCTGATCGTCGCTGAATGTCACACACAGCGATATCGCTGGTGAGCTCGCTGCTGCGTCACAAAACTAGTGACTCAGCAGCGATCTCGGTAGCGATATCGCTATGTGAGACGGGCCCTTAAGCGATGTTACCCGCAGTGTCGCTGTCCCAGATCGCTGCCTGAGCTGCCTGTTTGGCAGCTCAGCAGCGATCATGTAGCGATACACCAGCGATCCTGACAAGTGCATATCGTTGTCGGGATCGCTGGTGTATCGTTATGTGACACCCAGCCTTTACTCTCCTGTCAGGCAGGAGAGGAACTCATTCATTTGGGGTTTACTGTGAGGCTGCAGCATTAGCTGCGGTCCTGCAGTAAACATTAACCCTTTCTGAAGGATTACACCGTGGGACCTGACTGTGCATGGGATAGGTAAGAATAATTTTGCTTTTTTATTTTATTTTTATTACAGGAAATGGTTTTTGCAGTAAAATAAAAGATGGTCAAAAACATGTCTTTATTTCATTAAAATGATTTTTAATTAAAGTGTGTGTGTTTTATTTTTATTTCATGCAATAGGATTAATAATTGATAGTTGTCTAATTGACAGCTCTCAATTATTAACCTGGCTTAAGGTCACCTTTCAATAGCAAGGTGGCTTTAACCCCATATTAACCCATTCGCCACCGCTACAGGGCAATGGGAATAGACGGGCAAAGTGCCAGAAAGGGCGAATCTAATTATAGATTTGTCTTTCCTGGGGTGTCTGGGGGCAGATGTTAGTAGCCGGGGGGGGGGCAAAAATAATGGTCCCTCTCTGGGCTATTATTATCTGCCCCCACTCACTGGCTTTGTCTGTCTGGTTGCGAAAATAGGGCGGGAGCCCACGCATTTTTTTTCAGCAATTTTACACCTCATATATATATATATATATATATACATGTCATTGAATTTGTGACACATAATATATATATTATTTATATTTGTAGTTCATACACTTCTACATAGTATAATAGCCGCTAATTCAATTGCCGGCTTTTGTGAAAATGCAGAACCCGACATGAAATGACACTTGGTGTACATAGGGTTAACCATGTCTTTTCATGTCCTTTGCGATCTAATTTGCACAAACAATTAAATCAGACTATGTGTGCAAAATTTCACACCTGTAGGGGTTAATTAAAGGTGGAAATTCGTAGCAAAAAAGTCCGTTTTTTTTACAACGAATTTACACCTTTAATTAACCCCTACAGGTGTGAAATTTTGCACACATAGTCTGATTTAATTGTTTGTGCAAATCAGATAGCAAACGACATGAAAAGACATGGTTAACCCTATGTACACCAAGTGTCATTTCATGTCGGGTGCTTCTGTCTTTTCACTGAAGCCGGCTTTACCCGGCAATTGAATCAGAGGATATTTTACTATGTAGAAGTGTATAAACTATACATATATGTATATATATATGTCACAATGACATATATATATATATATAATATAATAATATATATATATATATATATATATATATATATATGTATTCTATTTCTATGTGTGTATATTTAGTGTTTACAAGGAAAGAATGGGGTTTTTTTAGTTGCGATATTTTGTTCCCATAGACTTACATGGGACTTCCGGTATCGGTATCGGGTATCGCCGATATTTTAGTGATATCGGCGATACCATTCCGATTCCGATACTTTAGGATATCGGAAAGTATCGCTCAACTCTATCCGCAACATCCACTGCTGCTTGTTTCTGGAAAACATCCATGGAGTCAAAATCGTCACTACACCTGTAAATAAATTCCCAAAGAGGTATAATTTTCAAAGTGGGGTCACTTGAGGGAGGATTCTGCTCTTATTTCACTTGGAGGGCTCAGTATATGGAGTCCACAAACTATTCTAGGAAAATCTGCGCTCCAGAAGGCAAATAGCGCTCCTTCCCTCCCAAGTCACAAATGGCGTATTTCTATATTCAGCAGAAATTGTGTGACAAATGTTGGTGCCATTTTACCCATTTGCCAGTATGAAAATGTAATTTCTAGGACTAACACACAATCATGGTAGTAAAAATGTAATTATCTTTTGTTTACTGCCCAATGGTATAAAAGTCTGTGACATACCCGTGGTGTCAATATGATCATTGCACCCCTAGATGAATTCATTGAGAGGTGTAGTTTGTAAAATGGGGTCACTTATGGGGGGTTCTGCTGGTCTGGCACCTCAGGGGCTCTACTAATGTGACATGGCACTGTCAAACCAGTCCAACAAAATATGAACTCCAATAAGACGCTTCTCTCCTGAGCTTTGCACTGTACCTCAAAAGTAGTTTTTGACACTAATGAGATATTCGTGTGCGCAGGAGAAATTGCACAACAATTTTTTGGGTCCATTTTCTCCTGTTACCCTTGTGAAAATGAAAAATGTGAGGCTAAAAAACATTTTTGTGGTAAAAATGTTTTGGTTTTTTTTCACAGCTCAACGTTATAAAGTTATGTGAAGTACCTGGGGTTTCAAGGTCCTTACCACATGTCTAGATAAGTTCCCTAAGGAGTCTATTTTCCAAAATGGCATCACTTGTGTAAGGTTTCCACTATTTGGGCACATCAGGGGATTTCCAAATGTTACATGGCTTCCGCTAATTATTTCAGTCAAATGGTGCTTTTTTTTCCTTCCAAGCCCTGCTGTGCACCTAAACAGTGGTTATCCCCCACATATGGGGTATCGCTGTGCTCAGGAGAAATTGCACAACAAATTGTATGGTCCATTTTTTCCTATAACCCTTGTGAAAGTAGATAAATTGGGTCTAAAGGAAATTTTTTTTCTGAAAAAAAGTTAGTTTCTTTTTCCCTTCCACAATCCATTAATGCACCTGAAGGGTTAAAAAACATCTTGAATGTAGTTTTAGGCACCTTGAGGCGTGCAGTTTTGAGACTGGTGTCACTTTTGAGTATTTTCTATTATGTAGACCCCACAAATTACCGTATATACTCATGCATAAGCCGACCCGTGTATAAGCCGACCCCCCTAATTTTGCCACAAAAAACTTGGAAAACGTATTGACTCGCGTATAAGCCGGGTGTATAAGTTGCAGTCCTGCTCTGTGCGCCCCCATTCTCCTCTGTGCTCCCCTCCTCCTGCTCCATTATCCTGTCCTGATCGGTGCTTTCCATCCTCCCCCGTCCTGCTCCGTGCTCCCCCATCCAGCTCTGCACTCCCCCATTCTCCTCTGTGCCCACCCCCGTCCTGCTCCGTGCTCTCCGTCCTCCCTCCGTTCTGCTCTGTGCTCTCCGTCCTCCCCCGTTCTGCTCCGTGCTCACCGTCCTCCCCCCGTTCTGCTCAGTGCTCTCCGTCCTCCCCCCCCCCCGTCCTGCTCCGTGCTCCTTGTCCTCCTCCATGCTCCCCCCATCCTCCTCCATCATACTCACCCTCCCCGTGCCATCGCTGAACGTCCCGGCCGGCAATCCTGCGTTCTCCCCGGCTTCCTGCAGCTCTCCAGCGCTGAGCGGTGACGTAATACCGCTCATTAAGGCCATGAATATGGAGGCCATGCCCATGGGAGTGGCGTCGCGTCCATATTACATGACCTTAATGAGCGGGTATTACGTCACCGCTCAGCGCTGGAGAGCTGCAGGAAGCCGGGGAGAATGCAGGATTGCAGGGACGTTCAGCGATGGCACGGGGAGGGTGAGTATGATGTCCCAGCCACCGGCTCCTGTGGCCGCATCCCCTCTCCCGCTGGTTTCTGCCCTATGACTCGTGTATAAGCCGAGGGGGCATTTTCAGCACAAAAAAAGGTGCTGAAAATCTCGGCTTATACACGAGTATATACGGTAACTTCAAATGTGATATGATCCCTAAAAAAAATAGTTTTGTGAATTTTGTTGTGAAAATGAGAAATTGCTGGTCCAATTTTAACCTGTATAACTTCTTAAAACAAAAATTGTCAAATTGTGCTGATGTAAAGTAGACATGTGGTATATGATATTTATTACTGTAACTATTGTGTGACATGACTCTGATTTAAGGGCATAAACATTTTCACCAAATTTCCTATCAAATCAAAGAACTTTTACCACTGTTGTGAGTACAATATGTCACACAAAAACATTCTCCAAATCAGTGGGATGTATTGCCTCATAAAGTGACAGTGGTCACAATTGAAAAAATTGGCTGATCAGGAAAGTGAAAATGGGCTTCGGGGTGAAGACACTGGGGAGAAATGGCTCTAAACTAAACAATCATTTGGCCAGATCATCACACCCACCAAAAAAAACCTCTCAAAAACAACCTGAAATCAATAAATTTATGACCCGCAATAATGGCAGCTTTAGTCCTCACTTGCTGCCTCTTTCACTAAGGCCGGGATCACACATGTGAGGAAATCGTCCGACACTCACATGTGAAATCCCAGCTCTGGCGCCGGCACTCGGGAGTGGAGTGCGCGGCTGCATGTAGTTCTATGCAGCCGCTCGCTCCTCTCCCGAGTGCCGGCGCCAGAGCTGGGATTTCACATGCGAGTGTCGGACGACTTCCTCGCATGTGTGATCCCGGCCTTAACACATGTATTGTAAGCCATTGCAGTCAAGACTTCATTTTTTTTCCTGTACTAGTTGGTCACTTAGCCTAGTTTTGAACTTTCAATTTGCTTTAATTTTTGAAGTCCAAAGGGGGCACAATCTATTTCCCATCTGTACTCTGACTGCAAAAATTCATCCCATCTTCCACCTATATCTGCTCTGCCTAATAGGAGTGGTGATAACTGATACATGACTGTTCCTCAGTTTTCACTCTTGGTCTACATTTTGAAGTATTTTGACTTGCCCAAACTATTTACATCACATTACGTCTTCGCTGTGTTACTTTTTCAGACAGTTCCTTTAAAGACTGGAAAAACCTGTTTGCTGTGTGGAATGTGTAGTACTTGGAACACAACCTCCTTGACCCGGAAACTAAGTTTTCATGTGTGTGACTTTTATTCAGAATTTCTAAGCTTGTGCAAGTAATCCACAAAATGAATGCTACATACTTCTAATCCTCAAAGTTTTTACTTTGCACATGTCATGACATGTACAATTTGACAGTAATGATATAGTAGGTTAAAGTTCTGCCACCATAGTCAAGGGCTTTGTGTTTTGTTCATCAGTGCCATCATCACAACTGTGTTATTCTCGTGTTTCCTCCGGGATGTTTAGGTAATGGTATGCAGTATGATCAGTTTGTTACATTTGTGTAATATCTGAGGTTGGTATGTATAAATGTAAAACATTGTTTCCTCCATTTAGTTTTACTTTGATTTTTGCATAGTGACATTGTATAGTTTGTCCTTGTGAATGTATCATCTTGATAATCCAAAATTGTACTACTTCACAATGTGTTAACAAAAAAAAAACTTCATTCATTTTTTTTTTTCTGCTTGTCAAACGATAATAATTATAGGAGTATCCCGGCTGGCACCAATTCCAGTTGGTACAAATTATTATCTACCTTGTGATTCATATACGTGTTCCAAGCTGTGGAACTTACATTCTTTTAACCGGAATACCCCACAGAAAAGGTGATAACTTTTATATTGGCAAGAGTCTGACCACTGTATGCAGAGCACCAAACACCGTTCGATCAGCCGCCGTAGCTCTACATGGGATGTCTATTCAGCTTTCCAAGGAATTTTTATATGTTGTCTGGTGCCGGTATTGTTTTCTTTTTACTTTGCATATAAAATAGTTTTTAAAGTCTGTGTTCACTTTTCTTTTTTCTTATGTTTGCAATCGTCGTTCGAGTTTGAGATTGCCACATGTTTTCAGCTGGGTCATCAATTGCGTCTTTTCAAATACTCACAAAATTAGGAGCAAATTTTACTCAAGTTCTTCCCTGATTGTGGAAACTTTGCACTAGACCTCAAGCACCTTGGATTGTCTTCTCTCCACTCTTCCTCCAGACTCTGGAACCTTGATTTTCAAGGTCTAGTATAAAGTTTCCACAATCAGTGATGGTTTCGGGAGCCATGTCATCTGCTGATGTAGGTACATTGTGTTTTATCAAGACTAAAGTCAGCGCAGCCGTCTACCAGGAAATATTAGAGCGCTTCATGCTTCCCTCTGCCGACAAGCTTTTTGGAGATGGAAATTTCATCCTCCAGCAGGACTTGGCACCTGTCCACAATGCAAAAAGTACGAATACCTGGTTTAAAAACAACAGTATCGCTGTGATTGATTGGCCAGCAAACTTGCCTGACCTTAACCCCATAGAGAATCTATGGGGTATTGTCAAGAGGAAGATGAGACGCCAGACCCAACAATGCAGACGAGCTGAAGGCTGCTATCAAGGCAACCTGGGCTTCCATAACCCCTCAGCAGTGCCACAGGCTGATCGCCTCCATGTCACGCCGCATTGATGCAGTAATTGATGCCAAAGGAGCCCCGGCCAAGTATTGAGTGCATTTACTGAACATACATTTCAGTAGGCCAACATTTCAGATTTTAAAATAATTTTTTCAAGCTGGTGTTATAAAGTATTCTAATTTACTGAGATAATGACTTTTGGGTTTTCATTGGCTGTAAGCCATAATCATTAACATTAACAGCAATTACACTTGAAATAGTCATTACAAACTGAGTGATCTAATGAGTTTTACTTTTTGTATTGAAGAACTGAAATAAATTAACTTTTTGATATTCTAATTTTGCAAGATGCACCTGTATGAATTGGGACCATAGTTTTTAGCATGGTTTTGTAAGACCATGTGGTTTTTGGCACTCACTTCTTTGATGTAGATTTTGATCCATTTCTTTTCAGTTTTTTATTTTCTTCTTTCTAATAGTATTGTGTGTATTAACATGGTGTGCTTTGTCATGTTTTGCTGCAAAAACCTTAGCAAAACCATGTTAATATAATTGGGCAATAAACACGCATTTTGCCACAATTTATAGTCTAAAAGCACTCGAAAAAGAATTGACATGACACATTTTTTTTTACTCGTTAATAACATGAAAGAAGCGACGTGGAACATGGGTGTTTTCTCATTCAAATGATGGAAATATTGTTGCAAACAGATTTGAAGCTTTTTATTTTTTTTTTTATATTCATGGGCTTTAAATCAAATAGGTAAGAAAAAATTCAGTGTGAACATACCCTAATAATGATTGTTGAGGCTAAGTCATATATCAGTTTGTTTGTTTAATTCCAGCATTCTTTTTCAGGACATTTGCATATTCACCAAGAGCTGGAAGATTTGGTTGCAAAGTTTGTCAACGCAGAGGCTGCAATGGTATTTAGCATGGGATTTGCTACAAACTCCACAAACATTCCAGCATTGGTTGGCAAGGTACGCAATTTGTAGAAATTGTTTAAAGTCTACTTATTTTTTGATAATACATATTTAATAATATAGATATACAGTATATACTCATGTATAAGCCGACCCCCCCCCCCCCCTAATTTTGCCACAAAAAATTGGGAAAACTTATTGACTTATTGACTATAAGCCTAGGGTGGAAAATGATTATGCCCCCATATGCTCCACAGATTATGCCCCCATATGATGCTCCACAGATTATGCCCCCATATGTTCCAAATTATGCCCCATATGCTCCAGATTATTCCCCATATGCTCCACATATTATGCCCCCATATGCTCCAGATTATTCCCCCATATGCTCCACAGATTATTCCCCCATATGCTCCACAGATTATGCCCCCATATGTTCCATAGATTATGCCCCCATATGCTCCACAGATTATTCCCCCATATGCTCCACAGATTATGCCCCTAAATGTTCCACAGATTATGCTCCAGATTATTTCCCCATATGCTCCACAGATTATGCGCCCATATGTTCCACAGATTATGCTCCATATGCTCCACAGATTATGCCCCATATGCTCCAGATTATTCCCCCATATGCTCCACAAATTATGCCCCCATATGTTCCACAGATTATGCCCCATATGCTCAACAGATTATGCCCCCTATGTTCCACAGATTATGCTCCACAGATTATGCCCCCATATGCTCCACAGATTATGCCCCATATGCTCCACAGATTATGCCCCATATGCTCCACAGATTATGCCCCCATATGCTCCACAGATTATGCCCCCATATGTTCCACAGATTATGCCCCATATGCTCCACAGATTATGCCCCCATATGTTCCACAGATTATGCCCCCATATGCTCTACAAATTATGCCCCCATAATTCCACAGATTATGCCCATATGTTCCACAGATTATGCCCTCATATGCTCCACAGATTATGCCCCCATATGCTCCACAGATTATGCCCCCATATGTTCCACAGATTATGCCCCCATATGTTCCACAGATTATGCCCCCAATATGTTCCACAGATTATGCCCCCAATATGTTCCACAGATTATGCCCCCAATATGTTCCACAGATTATGCTCCCAATATGTTCCACAGATTATGCCCCCAATATGTTCCACAGATTATGCCCCATATGCTCCACAGATTATGCCCCATAGTATAGGTCCCTTATGCTGCCACGCTGCTGCTGCAAGAAAAAAAAAATGACATACTCCCCTCTCGTCGCTGGGGGCCAGGTGCCGGTGTCCTGAGCAGGCGGTGACACCGGCAGGCTATGGGGGACAGGGGCCAGTGTCACCGCTCGCTCAGGACCCCGGCACCTGAGATATTTACCTGTCACCGGACCGCTCCACCGCTGCGCTGCTCCCTCTTCCGGGTCCTTGGCAGTGAGCGCTCAGGTGAAGGGCGCGGCGCGCACTAACTACGTCATCGCGCCCTCTGCCTGAACATTCACAGCCAGAGGAGTCGGACGAGGAGGTCGGAGCAGCGCGCAGCGGTGGACCGAGGGACAGGTGAATATAGCATATACTCACCCCCCCTCCGGCACGTCACTCTCTGCAGCCTCTCCTCTTCTCCCGGCTGTCTCCGCAGCTCTTCCTTCCTACAGCGGTCACGTGGTACCATCATTAAAGTCATGAATATGTGCATTTAATTTAATGAGCGGTACCATGTGACCGCTGCAGGAAGGAGTCAGAGATCGTGGGAGAAGCAAGGGGGCTACAGAGACGCGCCGGCGGAGGGGTGAGTATGATCCGACACCCCCGCTCCCCCTCCCCCGCCGACCCCCCCGGTATATGACTCGCATATAAGCCGAGAGGGGGACTTTTAGCCCTAAAAAATGGGCTGAAAATCTCGGCTTATACGCGAGTATATACGGTAGATATTTTTATTTTGTTTCTGTGAATTATTTAATTACTATACTTGTTAAAATATTTGAAGTTTTAAAAAAGATTGTCTATCTACAGTTCTAGCCAAAGATTAATTAAAAAAAATAAATTGAATTTTTAAATCAATTTTCAAAAATTTCAACTTCCTCAATCGCACTTTCTATAAAAAGTCAGAAAAGGACAAGACTGTCCTACATATGTTTTACTGCTATATGTATGCAATTCTAGACAAGTCTAATCTAAGAGCCAGGGGCGTAACTAGGAACGGCATGGCCCCACAGCAAACTTCACAATGGGCCCCACCCCACCCCCCCCCCGCGCGTTGCCAATCCCGGTCTACCCAAGTTGTGTTAAGAAAGATACCTTTATTATCCAAAATTAGAGGTTTTTGGAGTAATGATAGTGAAATAACAGAAAAGAACCAACTCCCAGGAAGCAACTGAGGTAGTGACGAAGGTAGGCTTTCTCCAGAGTAAATGTGTGAAGAAACTTGTAATCCAGCCTGCATGTGAGGAGTGACAGCCTCAGCTCTGCTACATGTGAGGAGTGACAGCCTCAGCTCTGCTACATGTGAGGAGTGACAGCCTCAGCTCTGCTACATGTGAGGAGTGACAGCCTCAGCTCTGCTACATGTGAGGAGTGACAGCCTCAGCTCTGCTACATGTGAGGAGTGACAGCCTCAGCTCTGCTACATGTGAGGAGTGACAGCCTCAGCTCTGCTACATGTGAGGAGTGACAGCCTCAGCTCTGCTACATGTGAGGAGTGACAGCCTCAGCTCTGCTACATGTGAGGAGTGACAGCCTCAGCTCTGCTACATGTGAGGAGTGACAGCCTCAGCTCTGCTACTTGTGAGGCGTGACAGCCTCAGCTCTGCTACATGTGAGGAGTGACAGCCTCAGCTCTGCTACATGTGAGGAGGGACAGCCTCAGCCCTGCTACATGTGAATAGGGACAGCCTCAGCTCTGCTACATGTGAATAGGGACAGCCTCAGCTCTGCTACATGCGAGGAGTGACAGCCTCAGCTCTGCTACATGTAAGGAGTGACAGAGCTGAGGTTGTTACTTGTCACATGTAGCAGAGCTGAGGTTGCTACTTGTCACATGTAGCAGAGCTGAGGTTGTTACTTGTCACATGTAGCAGAGCTGAGGTTTATTACTTGTCACATGTAGCAGAGCTGAGGTTGCTACTTGTCACAAGTAGCAGAGCTGAGGTTGCTACTTGTGACAAGTAGCAGAGCTGAGGTTACTACTTGTCACAAGCAGTAGAGCTGAGGTTGCTACTTGTCACAAGCAGTAGAGCTGAGGTTGCTACTTGTCACATGTAGCAGAGCTGAGGTTGCTACTTGTCACATGTAGCAGAGCTGAGGTTGTTACTTGTCACAAGTAGCAGAGCTGAGGTTGCTACTTATCACATGTAGCAGAGCTGAGGTTGCTACTTATCACATGTAGCAGAGCTGAGGTTGTTACTTGTCACATGTAGCAGAGATCAGGGTGTCACTCGTCACTTGTAGCAACCATGAGGTTGTTACTGGGCCAGGGGGAGGCTACTGATGACTGAGGTCCCGTGCCCAACAGGGCCCAGGGGGAGGTTAGTGGTGACTTGAGGCTTGCGTCAAACAGGGCCCAGGAGCCCGAGGCGCTGTTGGAATGCGGGCCCCTTGCTGCCTGAGCCCTGTTGGAATGCGGGCCCCTTGCTGCCTGGGCCCTGTGTTGAATGCGGGCCCCCTGCTGCCTGGGCCCTGTTGGAATGCGGGCCCCTTGCTACCTGGGCCCTGTGTTGAATGAGGGCCCCCTGCTGCCTGGGCCCTGTTGAATGTGGGCCCCCTGCACTGCAGCCTGGGCCCTGTTGAATGTGGGCCCCCTGTACTGCAGCCTGGGGCCTGTTGAATGTGGGCCGTTAGATGCTGCCTGCACCTGCCCTCCCAGTCACCATTGCAGCCAAGCCTCTTCTCACTGTTGAGAGACTCACCCTGCTTGCCCGGGCCTCCACCTGCTTGTCCAGTCAGCCTGCTGCCTCATGTGGTCTGCCTGGCCGTCTGCTGTCCGCCCCCACATGCACGCACGCACGCACGCACGCACACACACACACACACACACACACACACACACACGCTGTGACAGACGGACCATAATGCACTGGGCCGCAGCTTAAAGCTACAGTGCTCATTTCTGTTCGCTGTCTGCATTTACAACACTGTAGTGTCTCTTTTAAACAACAGTGTTGTTATGCATCAGCGTTCAGAGTCAGAAGCCTGAACAAAATGTCGGGAGGGGGCCAGAGCACGGATCGGGTTGCCAGCGTGCTCGGGCCCCCCTTTTTGCTCCTAATCATCGGGCCCCATACAGTAAGAGCTAGGGCTGTAATGCCCTGATGGCAGGTGAAGCAGCTGCAGCAGGGACGGGCCTCCTTCTAGCCCGGGCCCTGTGGCAGCTGCTTCCCCTGCTTCCACGATAGTTCCGCCCCTGCTAAGAGCTGCTGACAACACTACAAAAGCTTGAAACTTGAGTATTTAGTGTCTGGGGTCAAAACTGAGAGTATGGGGCAGAATTAACCTTTTAGGTCTACTTTTTTTTTTTTTATATTTTCACAAAAAAAAAGCTACTAAAGAACACTAAGCAAAGCATTGAAGGGAAGATTTTTTTTCACAACTTATTTTTAAATCTAAAGATTAGATCTAAACTTTGACCCCAATTCATTAAAACCGCCATTTTTTACACTAGTCTTAATTAAGAGTGTGCTGGCGTCAGGTGCGACACATTTTTTATTAATTGTGCATCTTTCATCTGCAGTGTACCACGGCAAGAAATTATAAGTTTGTCTGTTAGCAGAGCTATCTGTGATTAGTTTAAAAATGCCTTAAACGTCGCAACATTTTTGAGATATTTCAAACACTTTCAGTTTGATAAATTTTAGGGCACAGTCAGCCGTATAAATTGAACCGAGATCGTAACGCAGTGCACAGACTGGCCGGTGTCTCCTCCAACCCCAGTCTGACAGCTGCATAGCAACACATGCACCTATCACCCTGGGGCAGGAGAGCCACCGTCCAGTCCATGCACTGCGTTACGATCTCGGTCCGATTTACACAACCGTCTAACTGCACCCTTAGACTGCATTGTCTAGGTTTAACACCACTTATTAGCTTTCTCTGCACATGGCTCTTTCTTGCAAAGTTAAGCTCTTTTAATGAGTCACTGAAAGAGCCTTAACCCCTTAACCCTCTGAGCTTTTTTCGGCTTTGCTTTTTCGTTTTTCGCTCCCCTTCTTTCCAGAGCCATAACTTTTTTATATTTCCATCAATATGGCCATGATGGCTTATTTTTGTGGGAAGAGTTGTACTTTTGAACAACACCATTGGTTTTACCATGTAATGTACTCGAAAACGGGAAAAATATTCCAAGGGCGGTGAAATTGCAAAAAAAGTGCAATCTCACACTTGTTTTTTGTTTGGCTTTTTTGCTAGGTTCACTAAATGCTAAAACTGACCTGCCATTATGATTCTCCAGGTCATTACGAGTTCATAGACACCAAACATGTCTAGGTTCTCTTATATCTAAGTGGTGAAAAAAAATTCCAAAGTTTGCTAAAAATAAAACAAAAAAAAATTGTGCCATTTTCCGAGACCCATAGTGTCTCCATTTTTCGTGATCTGGGGCCGGGTGAGGGCTCATTTTTTTCATGCCGATATGACGTTTTTAAGGATACCATTTATGCGCAGATCCGTTCTTTTGATCGTCCGTTATTGCATTTTAATGCAATGTTGTGGCGAAAAAAAAAATGTAATTCTGGCGTTTTGATTTTTTTTCTCGCTACGCCGTTTAGCGATTGTGTTAATCCATTTTTATTGATAGATCGGGCGAATCTGAATGCGGCGATACCAAATATGTGTATGTGTGATTTTTTTTTTATTTTGTTTTATTTTGATTGGGGCGAAAGGGGGGTGATTTAAACGTTTGGTTTTTTTTTTTTGGTTTTTTTTTTTTTAATTTTTAAACACTTTTTTATTGCTTTTGGCATGCTTCAATTTCCTCCATAGGAGGCTAAAAACATGCACAACTCGATCTGCTCTGCTACATATGGGCGATGAGCAGATCGCCCATATGTAGCAGATTTACTGCATTGCTATGAGCGCCGACCACCGGGCGGCGCTCACAGCAATGTGTCGGCAACAACCATAGAGGTCTCTGAGACCTCTGGTTGTCAAGGCAACTAGTCGCCAACCCCCGATCACGTGACCGGGGTCGGCGATGCGCTAATTTAATGCCCGCTGTCAGCTTTGACAGCAAGATTTAACTAGTTAATAGGCGCTGGCGGACCGCGATTTCGCTCGCGCCTATTGCGGGCACATGCCAGCTGTTTATAACAGCTGACATTTCGCGGCTTAGAGGTGGGCTCACCGCCGGAGCCTACCTCAAAGCGGGGGACACTGCCAGCTGACGTACTATTCCGTCATCTGGCAGTAAGTGGCTAAAGGGGTTGTTTGAGCTCTTTTCCTAGAGTGTGTGTGTGTGTGTGTGTGTGTGTGTGTGTGTGTGTGTGTACCTAGGTTGCAGAATGCTGAAAGTGTGTAATATGCTCCCTGTCAGCATTCTGCACCTTTTGCCTAGCTACCACACTTCAGCATGTGACCATGTTCTCTCCTGATTCTGGAGGAGCTGGTCACACCCCGTCTAGTGTTTTGTGTTTTTCTGTCTGACAGACAGACCCCACTCCTCCAGTCCTTTGTCAGACCCCCCCCCCCCCATTCCTCCGCCTACACTGGCTGCACGCAGTGGAATGACTCCGCTGATTGGACAAACCCTCTGTTCTTCCTCAACCACAGGAAGGAAAAGGCTTCTACATAATTGAATATTATGTGCTGTCTGTCTATTTATTTATTTATCTATCTAGCTATCTATCAGGGATGAGTGAGCATTAAAATGCTCGGATGCTCGTTACCAAGAAATTCCTAATACTCTAATGCTCGTTTCACGTAACAAGTATAATGGGAGTCAATGGGAAATACAAACATTTTTTCTGCAGACCCTACAAGGAAGTGTGCAGGGCAGTGAAAATGTTGAAATGGATGTAAAAAGTGCTGACTGAAAGGAGAACAGCATGGGGAAGACCCCTAGAAGCATCTGACTCCCGGATCACTGCTGAGAAAAAATGGTGTCACACTTTTACTCCACTTAAAGGACTGACAATAATAATAATAATAATCATTTATATAGCGCCAACATATTCCGCAGCGCTTTACAGTTTAACAATTTCAAAACACAAGTCATAAGTAGAGGCGTTAACAATGCAATAATTAAAGCAAAATAAGATGACCCTGCTCGTGAGAGCTTACAATCTACAGTACAATGCTGTGGGGGAGATACAAAGTACAGGTGTTTATATACAATGGTGTATTTACAATGATGGTCCAGCCATCTTGAGGGAGTGAGGGATGGATGGAGATAGTGAATGGGCTACACACACCCACTTACACATAGACTGACTTTGATTAGTGAACGTGATAGGCCGCTCTGAACAAATGTGTTTTGAGGGAGCACCTGAAACCATGCAAATTGTGGATAGTCCTAATTTCTTGGGGTAGAGTATTCCAGAGGATTGGTGCAGCGCGGGAGAAGTCTTGGAGTCGGGAGTGGGAGGTACGGATTAGTGCAGAGTTTAGTCGAAAGTCGTTTGCAGAGCGCAACAGTCGGTTAGGCCGATAGATAGAAATGAGGGAGATGTAGGGGGGTGCTGCACTGTGGAGAGCTTTGTGGGTGATAACAAGTACTTTGAATTGGATCCTATAATGAATGGGCAGCCAGTGTAAGGACTGGCGAAGAGCGGACGCGTCCGAGTACCGATTAGCCAGATGGATGACCCTGGCTGCTGCATTAAGGATGGACTGGAGAGGGGATAGTCTAGTAATGGGGAGGCCAAGTAATAGAGCATTGCAGTAGTCCAGGTGGGAGTGGATCAATGCTACAGTGAGGGTTTTTGATTCCATGGTGCGAAAAGGGTGGATTCTAGAGATGTTCTTTAGGTAAATCTTATATACCAGACCAAAAATTACCACCAATTGGTAAAATAAGGATATAATAAGAGTATAACATGCAGAATATATAAATCAAATAAAGGAAATGCACTACTCAAAAATAGGAAAATACAAATTTTATTTAAATACACAAATTTAAAATGTACCAAGGATGGCAGTGATAAACCAACAAAGCAGGGAGGTTGGTAACAAACAGATGCAGCAGCAATAAGGATACCATGTAGTAAGGAGAAAATATAGGGACCTAATGCAAAAATGCAAATAGTAACTAAACTCAGGGCATGACAATGTAAAGAGAGTGATAAACACACATCCTAAGTCAAGACTAGAGTGTTTAAATACCACATAAGGTCCGAAAAGAACAAAAAGACATAAATAAATGGCCCAGCTGAGTATACCTGAGTGAGACCGCGTCCCTGCCACCCCAACGCGCGTTTCGGCGCGGTGCCTTCTTCTGGGGGTATGGCATCACATAGAACAGAGCGGTATATATATCCATAGTGGCCAATCAGACAGAGGTGTCGGAATTCCCAGCTCTCATAGCGGCGCATGAGCGACCCCGTGACCCGGAAGTGACTACCACCGAGTGCGTCATCAGCTGGGCAGGAACGCAGCGCCCAGCCCCGCCCACAAGTAAAGTGGGTTGGCTGGGAGCGCGTCACCGGCAGCAGCCGATTGAAGACGCCGTCGGGATAGCAACCATCGGGCAGGGAGCGCGCATGCGCACGGGAGCAAAATGAAGGAATATCGTGAAAACAAAAAGTGAACACAGTAACGGATTAAAGAACCAGCACATAAAGGAAGGTACCAATACGAATACTAGGATAGTGTTTACAAAAAAGAGCTAGATACACAAAAATGAGCAAGTGCATAATGGGAGCACAAGTGCAGGTACTGACAAGATGAAAAATAAAACATAAATATAACATAAATATAAGTTGTGTAATATATAATAATATTACATGAATCATACTAGTGTAATATAAGTGAGTGACCATCAGTGAATGAGGACAAAATGCAACCAAAGAAGAATATATGTAAAACGACTTGTAGATCTTTAGGTGTAGGCGGCAAGAGCGGGCAAGAGATTGTATATGGGAGGTGAAGAAGAGATTGGTGTCAAACATAGAAACCAGACAGGGAGCCTGCTGCCTGGGTGTTATTATGGTGCCGCCCACGGAGAGGGAAATGTCAAATTTAGGGAGGTTAGTAGACGGCGGGAGCAGAAGAAGTTCAGTTTTGGAGAGGTTGAGTTTCAGATAGAGAGCGGACATGATGTTGGAGACTGCGGACAGACAGTCACTGGCTTTCTGTAGTACAGCGGGGGTAAGGTCGGGGGATGACGTGTATATTTGTGTGTCATCCGCATAAAGATGGTACTGAAAGCCAAATCTGCTGATGGTCTGTCCAATTGGGGCCTTGTAGAGAGAGAAGAGAAGGGTCCAAGGACTGAGTCCTGGGGTACCCCGACAGCGAGAGGAAGCGGAGATGACGTGGAGCCAGAGAACGAAACACTGAAGGAGCGGTCAGAAAGATAGGAAGAGAGCCAGGAGAGAGCAGTGTCCTTAATACCTAGAGACTGGAGCCTAGACAGTAGGAGACGGTGGTCAACTGTGTCGAAAGCTGCAGAAAGGTCTAGAAGAATGAGCAGAGAGTGGTCACCGTTACGTTTTGCTGTCAGAAGGTCATTGGTCACTTTGATGAATGCAGTTTCAGTCTTATGTAGAGGGCTGAAGCCGGACTGTGAAGGGTCTAGAAGGGAGTGAGTGGAGAGGTAACGGAAAAGGCGGGAGTAGACTAGGCGCTCCAAAAGTTTAGAGATGAAGGGGAGATTGGAGACTGGTCTGTAGTTGTTTGTGCAGGAAGGGTCGAGAGCGGGTTTCTTTAGTAATGGAGTAATGATGGAGTGTTTGAAGGAGGATGGGAAAATGCCAGAGGAGAGTGAGTGATTAAAGATTGTAGTTAGGTGAGTTGTGACAACTGGAGAGAGAGACTGGAGGAGATGTGAGGGAATGGGGTCGGTAGTGCATGTAGTCGGACGAGAGGAAGAGAGGAGTCTGGAGACTTCTTCTTTTGTGATGGGATCAAATGTGGAAAGTGAGCCAGGGGAGGGATGGGAGTCACAGCACTTGGTGGTTGAGAGCAGATTTCCTGACGGATAGTATCTATTTTTTCTATAAAGTGGGAGGCCAGGTGGTCAGCACAAATGTCTGTGATAGAGGCTTGTGCTTTTGGCCTGAGGACGGAGTGAAAAGTGTCAAAAAGTACAATAAAACCTTCAAAATCAACGAGAAATTTGAGTTTATAGGAAAAAAGTTAAACGTTCTTTCCTGTATAATGACTTGTATATAAGGCAACATTTAAAAAGGATGTAAAAAATAATAATTTAAGTAAGCCAAACTTTAAAATTTTTGTTAAAACATTGGAAATGTCAATGTAATTTATGAAGGAAGCAAAAATTGCAAATAATTTGATGGAAGAGGGACTTAGATACACCCTGTATTAGGCGTAAAGGTGGGCCATATACACTTTCTGACATTCAGACAAAACACTTGTTTAAGTTCAACACCACACCTCTTAGGCATAGAGGGACAGCTCGTGCCAGGTGTCCAGTTTTAAGACCCAATCATTGAAGGTCGCAGAGGAATTGGAGAGTATGCTGGTTTTGTCAGCTAGGTATTGCTTGACCATCTTTAACAGCTTTTCTTTCCTTCTCAAAAATACCCGGTCTTCTCATGACATGGACGCTGGGAGGGTGTCATGAAACTGGCTCAGGCCTTTAACAGTGTAACCCAGCTACTGCTGCACCTGGTGTGTCTCCCTTGCCTCTCCTCTTTGATTGGTCAAGGAGGCTTGCCCCCTGCCACTAGTGATGTCTGATGGGAATTTTTTCAACATACAGCTCTGGCAAAAATTAAGAGACAACTGCACAGTTTTATAAAAAATCAGCTTCTCTACATGTCTCACAGCCATTCCATTCCAGTGTCTGTTGAATTCCAACCAGAGTACACCTCATTCTACTTAATGTGCTTCTGATTAGGTGATCACCTGAACCAAATGTTATTTAACGAAGGAAAGTATAAAAAAACACTGCTGTGGTGTTCACAATCCTCTTGCTATAGGACAAGCTGGATGGCAAAACAACTGCTAGTAATATCCCAAAAGTAATAGGAATGAAAAAATAACTTTTAACCATGTCAAAGGAGTTGAAAAGAAAAGTCTTGAGTGAGGAAAAGAAGGGCTCAATTCTGAGTTTACTAGCAGAGAGATACAGTGAGCATCATGCTGACTCCATCCTTAAAATTTATAAGACGGCAGTCCATTACACCAAGATCAAGCAGCAGACATTGGGGACAACAAAGCTACAGACCGGCATTGAGCGAAAATGACTCTCCACTGACCGGGATGACCGTTATCTTATTCAAATGTCACTCAGCAGCCGCAGGATGACATCAAGTGACCTACAAAAGGAATGGCAAATGGCAGCTGAGGTGAAGTGCACGGCAAGAACAGTTCGTAACAGGCTCCTTGAGGCAGGGCTCAAGTCATGTAAAGCTAGAAAAAAAGCCTTTCATCAATGAGAAGCAAAGGAGAACCAAGCTGAAGTTTGCCAAAGACCATAAGGATTGGACCATAGAAGACTGGAGTAAGGTAATCTCTGATGAGTCTAATTTTCAGCTTTGCCCAACACCTGGGTGTCTAATGGTTAGACTGAGACCTGGAGAGGCGTACAAGCCACAGTGTCTTGCACCCACTGTGAAATTTGGTGGAGGATCGGTGATGATCTGGGGATGCTTCAGCAAGGCTGGAATTGGGCAGGTTAATCTTTTGTAAAGGACATATGAATCAAGCCACATACAAGGTTATCCTGCAACAACAGTTAATTCCTTCAGCTCAGGCAATGTTCCCCAACACTGAGGACTGGTTTTTCCAGCAGGACAATGCACCATACCACACAGCTAGGTCAATCAATGTGTGGATGAAGAACCACCACATCAAATCCCTGTCATGGCCAGCCCAATCTCCAGACCTGAACCCCATTGAAAACCTGTGGAATGTAATCAAGAGGAAGATGGATAGTCACAAGTCATCAAAGAACTGCTTAAATTTTTGTACCATGAGTGCATTAGTATGGTTTCTAAATGATTATGAACTTGTTTTCTTAGCATTATTTGAGGTCTGCAAGCACTGAATTTTTTTTGTTATTTTGACCATTTCTCATTTTCTGAAAATAAATACAAAATTTATTGCATGGAAATTCTGAGAAATGTTGTTAGTAGTTTATAGAATAAAAGAGCAATTTACATTTTAATCAAATATACCTATGAAGAGTATTTTCCACAATGGCCTTCTGGTATAGCATCATTTTTAGACCTCTACGCCTCACGAAGGAGAGATGTAAGGTTCTCCTTGTAGCATGGGTCTAGCAAGGTGAACAACCACAGACTATGGCGTCATTGCCGCACACCATCATTGTGGAGTGCTTAATCTCTTGGCGACCTGCACAAATGTCCAACATCCATGCCCAATCTTCAGTTGTTATGTGTGGAGGCTGCCCAGAATACTGACTGGCCTGTTGGAGCTGGTATTTTTCAACTGGCCACTGCTGCTCACAAGCCTTGTCAGCATGTGCAGTGTGAAGTTCCAGTATGTGATGACTTTGCACACCATTCGTTGAGCTGCCACTTGCATGCGCTGCTGCAGCACTGCCAGAGAGGAGGAAACTGTGGCTGCCTTGTGGAAATGGGCACTGATGCGATGTACCTTGAACAGAAGCTCTGGCAAATCTGGGTAGATTTTCAGAAACTGCTGAACCACCAAGTTTAGCATGTGGGCTAAGCATGGTACATGTGTGAGCTTGCCAAGCTTCACAACTGCCACCAGGTTACAGCCATTATCACCTACGACCATGCCTGGTTGTAGGTTCAGTGGCTAGGGTCACAGATCTGTTTGGTCTGTTATTTCTTTCAATAACTCAGCCGTGGTTTGTCTCCGTGGCTTGTCTGTTGCAGAGCTTCCAGCTGATGTGGACAATGTGCTCTGAGACAACAAATTGGTGATGGAGGATGAGGAGGAGCAGGAGGGAGTGCAGGAACTGGTGGAGTATACACTAATAGAAGTAGAGCCTGCAATCCTTGACGTTGGTAGCACATGTGCTGTGACAGGATGGAACTCTGCTCCAGCATCCACAATTCACCCATTGTGCCGTGAGGGAAATGTAGTGTCCCTGGCCACAAGCGCTTGACCACATATTGGTTAACTGAGCAATGCCAGTAAGTGCGTTGGTAAGGGCACGGATGATGTCACATGCTAGTAAAAGCGGGGACGCCACATTAGGAAAAATGGTGACAGCTGGGGACCGAGTACCGAGGGATAGCTGCCTCCATGAGTCGGTGGAAATCCTCTGTATCTTCAGGCCTAAGCGGCAACATTTCCACGGCAAGCAGTCTGGAAATGTGCCCGTGTGAGAGGCAGAGCCAGGGCCACAGTCGTGGCTGCAACAAATGGCTTAGGTGTTCCCTGGCTCCTAATCATCGGAAAATACTGTCCCTTCTGCAGCATACCTTATGGATCACCCTCTGCACCATCAAGGTCCCATCGGGCTTTCTGAAGCTCCGCTGCTTGCATGGTGGCGCATAAACACAGTCCTTTGAAAACTTCAAACAGTGAACTTTACTCTTTTTGTCGCAGCACATCCTTGTCAGTAACAACATCAGCATACGGTACCACACAGTTCACATTATCCACTTCTCCCGCACTCCTCTCTATGTCCTTCAGTACATTACAGGGATGGACTAATGCCGTACGGTTTCTCCAGCGTCCTCACTGTCTAGACTCACTGCGCTTGGGGGTTCCCTAAGCCGTTTCATCCCGGATCTGAGGGCATCAGCCCATGGGATGACCTGCCACGTGATGAGCGACCTGAGTCCCTGTACTGATCTAGCACCTATTCTTAAGCTTCTCTTTCCTGCTGTGGTAGCACTGCTGCTTCTGCTGCACCTCTGTCCATCTGGACTGCGGACTCTGGATGGCTGGGCTATCTTCCTTAAACGTTACAGAATCCAGCCGCCCTACATGGGCCCCTGGCCCTTCTGGG
>JARQOD010000005.1:500293281-500352968 GCA_033576555.1 Oophaga sylvatica
AAGGCTGTCCCAACCTGTCCTCCTCCAATCACTCTACTCTAATTTCTTGGTACACCAATTTCTATACTTGAACCTTTCTAAATTGTTCCCTTTTATGTTTCTCCAACATCATTACATTTTTTCTTTGGCAACTCATAAATTTTTTTTTACTAAATGGTGTGTTGTGTATATATATATATAATAATATAATATAAATAATATATTCATACAGACCAAAAGTTTGGCACACCTTCTCATTCAAGATTTTTTCCTGCCATGGATATGAAAATTGTAAATCACACGAAGGCATCAAAACAGAATTAACACATGTGGAATTAAACATTACACTTTAAAAAAAGTGTGAAACGCTGAAAATATGTCTTCTACTAGGTTCTCAAAGTACCCCTTTTTTGATTACTGCTTTGCACCGAAAAGGGTAAGGTGAACCTAATGCCTGGTCCCCACCGTGAAGCATGGGGAGGGGGTGTGATGTTGGGAGGTGCTTTGTGGTGACATGTTGGGGGATTTATTTAAAATTGAAGGCATAGTGAACCGCATGGCTAACAGATCTTGCGCAGCAGCTATTCCATCTTGGTTTTAGTTGAACCTCATTTATTTTTCACAGGACAATGACCCCAAACACACCTCCAGACTGTGTAAGGGCATTTGACCAAGAGGAGAGTGTGAGGTGCATGCTAGATGACCGGCCTCCACACACCAGACCGAACCCAATCGAAGGGTTTTTGGGGGTGAGCGGACCGCTCACCCTTCAATTTTAAATAAATACCCAACAGGCCACCAGCAAAGCACCATCACCCATCACACCACCTCCTCCATCTCACGGTGGGAACCAGGCATGTAGAATCCATCCGTTACCTTTTCTGCGTTAAAGCAGTAATCAAAGCAAAGGTGGTACTTTAAGGAACCTAGAAATAATACATATTTTCAGTTGTTTCACACTTTTTTGTAAAGTGAAAGTAAATTCCCATGTGTTAATTCATAGTTTTGAATGCTTTAGTGTGAATCTACATTTTTCATATCAGAAATACAGAAAAATCTTTGAATGAGAAGGTGCCAAATTTTGGTCTGACTGTGGTGTGTGTGTATGTTGTATATAATAATATGTATGTAGTATGTATGTTGTATGAATGTAGTGTAGCGGGGTGTTTAATACTTTGCCCCTGCCTCTTCCCCGGGGATCCATCGCATTTCGCTGCTCTTCTCAGTGACGCAGTTCTTGGTGGAAAGGCCAACATCTAATATTAGAGGATTTACCGACAGATGCTCAGGAAAAGAAGGATCCCGCAAATAAGATTTCCAATAGCTGATCTTTTTGTTATTTAAAAAATAAGCGCTGCCAAAGATCTGCCAGATACTCTCTTGTAGACAACAGGATCCAACCGGTTCACTTTAACCCCTTCCTGTCTCACCATAAAAAACTACTCTGCAGGAGCGGTGTTCCCGCAAAGGGAAGTATATGTATATATAAAATACATATATATAATAAAAGCGCTGTGTCACGCGGGCTCACTCTGGTTCCGACGTGATCGGCTCGGTGTCTGGTCTGTGATAGCTACACCTGAAACAACGCCACATTGGTGTAGCACCGATCGCCATGTTACCCCTCTGATGCCGCTTTAATAGACGTGACATCGAGGACCTCAACGGGAGTGAGCCCCGGTCTCCTCCCATTGCAACAACAGATGCAAGATGGCCACATAGCCTTCAGGGAAGGGGCTTGTGACGCTGCTAAGCGCAGGAGCTGAGCACCTCCTCACTGCCTTGTCAGACACAGCTCGGGCCCTCGTGCAGAAGAACGCAGGTATCAGATTAGCGTTTTTCGGTAAGGATAATTCCCATAATGGGCAATGTAAAAAAAAAAAATAAAAAAAAAAAATCCCCAAAATTTTTTTTAAAAAGAAAACCAAAAAACTTTATTTATTGTAAATGGATTGTCAGCCGACCTATAAAACTGATACACTTGTTAACCCCTTCAGTGAACACCCAAATGTTTTAGGATTTGTAATCGAACTACCTAAGAAAAAGTCGTCTAATCTATTTAACTGCAAGATTAACGGCATAAAAAATAAATAAAACCAATACTTTACCGCTGTTGATTTTTTTCATTCTGCCCTCAAAAATCGCAGTAAGACCCGACACACATTTATCCTGCGCTGGCGCTTGCATCGGGGTTTGTTAATTCTCGAAATACGTGATTCAACCGAACCTCTGGCAGATATCCTATAATGAGGCGATAGAGGCACGTGGCCCATAGGGATTGTTACTCAGCGTGTCCGCTTTTTAATGTGCTAAAAGCGCAGTCGACCACATTTTGTGCACTTCTGAAAAACACCGTGAACCCACGGATCCAGAATAACTTGGTGCCTCATAGTAAATGGATCCCTTGGGGGCTTCTCTGTCAATTCTTGGGGATTTAATTAAACACTCGCAAGGCCCGTATAAAGGGATCCTAAATGTTATGTAAAAAGTTCCCAATAAAAGCTTCAACTCTATCCCAAAAAGCAAGTCCCACCAAGTCCGTCTCTGTTAACAAAAATATAGGGGCTTCCACTTAGGTAGACAAATGCCTTGGAAAAGCGCTAAGGCCCTCAGCCCCTAAAAGAAATTCAGGAATTCTGCAATCCAAATCCCCCTCCCTTTCTACCCCGGGCTGAAGCACATTTAGGTCCACAGTTTGACATTTCTGTAGCGATGAAGTCTGCCTGATTTACCGATGTGTGTCTCCAGGAAGGGTGACTGGCATAACATACTGGGGCTACAATGCAATTTTTGAAATTTCACTCCCAAACTAGGGTTGAGCATTCCGATACGCAAATAGGTACAGCCGATTTTGGCTGTATCGGAATTCCGATTCGAGTACCGATATTTTCGTTTTCGGATACCGGAAATCGGGATTGTCCGTCACTGCAGTGTCCGTCGGTCGGGGCGTCAGGAGTCAGCGGCCTTACCTGGCAGAAATCCTCCGGGCCGTCCTGGACTTCTTCATGGCCGCAACTCTTCCCCGGCGGTCACATGCGTTTTCTCGGATAAGCAGTGACTGCTGGGTAATCCCCGCCGTAAAGAGTCGTCCGGTGCGCCCGCCGGGGGCAGTAATCACGTGCTGCGTCGCGATGACAGGCTCGCCGCATTGCGATGTAGCAGAGTTGGATCCGTCGTGGGACTGGCTTTGGCTGGTCGGACAGGTGGTTATACTTTTGGTTTGTTTTTTTTCTTTTTTTACGGAAACGATGGCGTCGAGGAATGAGAATAATAAAATTAATGAAAACTGGTTGTTTCTTTATTTCATTAAAATACTTTTTTCTTGTTTGTCTTTTTTTATACATTTAATAACTTTGGGATTAATAATGGATCGTGTCTTATGGGACCTCCCATTATTAACCGGCTTATTGCCCGTGCAATCAAACGGTGACTTTTAAAACCCCTTATTACCCCGCTTGCCACCCCCTACAGGGCAAGGGGGAAGGGCCCGGAAAGTGCCACAATTGGCACTCTTTTGAGGCCAAATGTGGGGTGCTGTAGCCTGGGGATTATCAGGTGTTGGGGGCCAAAATCCATGGGCCTTGACAGTCTTTTAATACCAGCCGCAGCAGTCTGCATTTTACTTGGCTGGTTAACAAAATAGGGGGGATCCCCACGCCGTTTTTTTTTTTCGAGGGGTCCCCTATTTTTGTTAACCAGCCAAGCTAAGCAGACTGCTGTGGCCTGGTATTATCAGGCTGGCAAGGTCCATGGATATTGGATCCTTACCAGCCTGAAAAACCAGCCTCAGCGGTCTGCTTCATTGCTGGTTAACAAAAATAGGGGGACCCCACGCCAATTTTTTTTCGAGGGGATCCCCTATTTTTGTTAATCAGCCAAGATATGCAGACTGCTGGGCCTGGTATTATCAGGCTGGCAAGGTCCATGGATCTTGGCTCCTTAACAGCCTGAAAATCCAGGCCTCAGCGGTCGGCTTATCTGGCTGGTTAAACAAAAATAGGGGGGACCCCACGCCAATTTTTTTTCGAGGGGATCCCTATTTTGTTAATCCCAAGATATGCAGACTGCTGGCCTAGTATTATCGGGCTGGCAAGGTCCATGGATCTTGGCTCCTTAACAGCCTGAAAATCCAGGCCTCACGGTCTGCTTCATCTGGCTGGTTAAAAAAAATAGGGGGACCCCACGCCATTTTTTTTTTCGAAGGGAACCCCTATTTTTGTTAATCAGTTCCCTCTGACTCACTGATTGTGTCCCTGGCTGACCTGAAGTGAAAGTGGAAAGCAATCAATTAATTTTCCACTTAGGGGCCCTCTCACATAGCGATATCGCTACCGAGATCGCTGCTGAGTCACTAGTTTTGTGACGCAGCAGCGAGCTCACCAGCGATATCGCTGTGTGTGAATTCAGCGACGATCAGCCCCCCTGCCGGGTATCGCTGATCGTCGCTGAAATGTCAGGACCTTTTTTTGATCGCTGGTTTCCCGCTGACAGGCACACATCGCTGCGTGTGACAGGCGGGAGACCAGCGATCCGCTGGTAAACCAAGGTACACAGCGGTTTCCAGGCGCGGGGCTGTGCCTAGAAACCCGCTATGTACCTTGGATACCAGCGCCCTGATGCAGGGAGCTGGTATCCAAGGTACACAGCGGGTTTCCAAGCGCTGCGCGGTGCCTGGAAACCCGCTGTGTACCTGGTTACCGCGGATCGCTGGTCTCCCGCCTGTCACACGCAGCGATGCGTGCCTGTCAGAGGGAAACCAGCGATCAAAAAAAGGTCCTGACATTTTCTGCGACGATCACGATACCCGGCAGGGGGCCTGAATCGTCGCTGAAATGTCACACAACAGCGATATCGCTGGTGAGCTCGCTGCTGCGTCACAAAACTAGTGACTCAGCAGCGATCTCTCGTAGCGATATCGCTATGTGAGACGGGCCCTTAAGCGATGTTACCCGCAGTGTCGCTGTCCCAGATCGCTGCCTGAGCTGCCTGTTTGGCAGCTCAGCAGCGATCATTAGCGATACACCAGCGATCCTGACAAGTGCATATCGTTGTCGGGATCGCTGGTGTATCGTTATGTGACACCCAGCCTTTACTCCCTGTCAGGCAGGAGAGGAACTCATTTCATTTGGGGTTTACTGTGAGGCTGCAGCATTAGCTGCGGTCCCTGCAGTAAACATTAACCCTTTCTGAAGGATTACAACCGTGGGACCTGACTGTGCATGGGATAGGTAAGAATAATTTTGCTTTTTTATTTTATTTTATTACAGGAAATGGTTTTTGCAGTAAAATAAAAGATGGTCAAAAACATGTCTTTATTTCTTAAAATGATTTTTAATTAAAGTGTGTGTGTTTTATTTTTATTTCATGCAATAGGATTAATAATTGATAGTGTCTAATTGACAGCTCTCAATTATTAACCTGGCTTAAGGTCACCTTTCAATAGCAAGGTGGCTTTAACCCCATATTAACCCATTCGCCACCGGCTACAGGCAATGGGAATAGACGGGCAAAGTGCCAGAAAGGGCGAATCTAATTATAGATTTGTCTTTCCTGGGGTGTCTGGGGGCAGATGTTTAGTAGCCGGGGGGGGGGGAAAAATAATGGTCCCTCTCTGGGCTATTATTATCTGCCCCCACTCACTGGCTTTGTCTGTCTGGTTGCGAAAATAGGGGGGAGCCCACGCATTTTTTTTCAGCAATTTTACACCTCATAATATATATATATATATATACATGTCATTGAATTTGTGACACATATATATATATATATATTTATATTTGTAGTTCATACACTTCTACATAGTATAATAGCCGCTAATTCAATTGCCGGCTTTTGTGAAAATGCGAACCCGACATGAAATGACACTTGGTGTACATAGGGTTAACCATGTCTTTTCATGTCCTTGCGATCTAATTTGCACAAACAATTAAATCAGACTATGTGTGCAAAATTTCACACCTGTAGGGGTTAATTAAAGGTGGAAATTCGTAGCAAAAAGTCCGTTTTTTTTACAACGAATTTACACTTTAATTAAACCCCTACAGGTGTGAAATTTTGCACACATAGTCTGATTTAATGTTTGTGCAAATCAGATAGCAAACGACATGAAAAGACATGGTTAACCCTATGTACACCAAGTGTCATTTCATGTCGGGTGCTTCTGTCTTTTCACTGAAGCCGGCTTTAAACCCGGCAATTGAATCAGAGGATATTTTACTATGTAGAAGTGTATAAACTATACATATATGTATATATATATGTCACAATGACATATATAATATATATATATATATTATATATATATATATATATAATATATATATATATATATATGTATTCTATTTCTATGTGTGTATATTTAGTGTTTACAAGGAAAGAATGGGGTTTTTTTAGTTGCGATATTTTGTTCCCATAGACTTACATGGGACTTCCGGTATCGGTATCGGGTATCGCCGATATTTTAGTGATATCGGCGATACCATTCCGATTCCGATACTTTAGGATATCGGAAAGTATCGCTCAACTCTATCCGCAACATCCACTGCTGCTTGTTTCTGGGAAAACATCCATGAGTCAAAATCGTCACTACACTGTAAATAAATTCCCAAAGAGGTATAATTTTCAAAGTGGGGTCACTTGAGGAGGATTCTGCTCTTATTTCACTTGGAGGGCTCAGTATATGGAGTCCACAAACTATTCTAGGAAAATCTGCGCTCCAGAAGGCAAATAGCGCTCCTTTCCCCCTCCCAAGTCACAAATGGCGTATTTCTATATTCAGCAGAAATTGTGTGACAAATGTTGGTGCCATTTTACCCATTTGCCAGTATGAAAATGTAATTTCTAGGACTAACACACAATCATGTAGTAAAAATGTAATTATCTTTTGTTTACTGCCCAATGGTATAAAAGTCTGTGACATACCCGTGGTGTCAATATGATCATTGCACCCCTAGATGAATTCATTGAGAGGTGTAGTTTGTAAAATGGGGTCACTTATGGGGGTTCTGCTGGTCTGGCACCTCAGGGGCTCTACTAATGTGACATGGCACTGTCAAACCAGTCCAACAAAATATGAACTCCAATAAGACGCTTCTCTCCTGAGCTTTGCACTGTACCTCAAAAGTAGTTTTTGACCACTAATGAGATATTCGTGTGCGCAGGAGAAATTGCACAACAATTTTTTGGGTCCATTTTCTCCTGTTACCCTTGTGAAAATGAAAAATGTGAGGCTAAAAAACATTTTTGTGGTAAAAATGTTTTGGTTTTTTTTCACAGCTCAACGTTATAAAGTTATGTGAAGTACCTGGGTTTCAAAGTCCTTACCACATGTCTAGATAAGTTCCCTAAGGAGTCTATTTTCCAAAATGGCATCACTTGTGTAAGGTTTCCACTATTTGGGCACATCAGGGGATTTCCAAATGTTACATGGCTTCCGCTAATTATTTCAGTCAAATGGTGCTTTTTTTTCCTTCCAAGCCCTGCTGTGCACCTAAACAGTGGTTATCCCCCACATATGGGGTATCGCTGTGCTCAGGAGAAATTGCACAACAAATTGTATGGTCCATTTTTTCCTATAACCCTTGTGAAAGTAGATAAATTGGGTCTAAAGGAAATTTTTTTTTCTGAAAAAAAGTTAGTTTCTTTTTCCCTTCCACAATCCATTAATGCACCTGAAGGGTTAAAAAACATCTTGAATGTAGTTTTAGGCACCTTGAGGCGTGCAGTTTTGAGACTGGTGTCACTTTTGAGTATTTTCTATTATGTAGACCCCACAAATTACCGTATATACTCATGCATAAGCCGACCCGTGTATAAGCCGACCCCCCTAATTTTGCCACAAAAAACTTGGAAAACGTATTGACTCGCGTATAAGCCGGGTGTATAAGTTGCAGTCCTGCTCTGTGCGCCCCCATTCTCCTCTGTGCTCCCCTCCTCCTGCTCCATTATCCTGTCCTGATCGGTGCTTTCCATCCTCCCCCGTCCTGCTCCGTGCTCCCCCATCCAGCTCTGCACTCCCCCATTCTCCTCTGTGCCCACCCCCGTCCTGCTCCGTGCTCTCCGTCCTCCCTCCGTTCTGCTCTGTGCTCTCCGTCCTCCCCCCGTTCTGCTCCGTGCTCACCGTCCTCCCCCCGTTTCTGCTCAGTGCTCTCCGTCCTCCCCCCCCCCCCGTCCTGCTCCGTGCTCCTTGTCCTCCTCCATGCCCCCCCATCCTCCTCCATCATACTCACCCTCCCCGTGCCATCGCTGAACGTCCCGGCCGGCAATCCTGCGTTCTCCCCCGGCTTCCTGCAGCTCTCCAGCGCTGAGCGGTGACGTAAATACCGCTCATTAAGGCCATGAATATGGAGGCCATGCCCATGGGAGTGGCGTCGCGTCCATATTACATGACCTTAATGAGCGGGTATTACGTCACCGCTCAGCGCTGGAGAGCTGCAGGAAGCCGGGGAGAATGCAGGATTGCAGGGACGTTCAGCGATGGCACGGGGAGGGTGAGTATGATGTCCCAGCCACCGCTCCTGTGGCCGCATCCCCTCTCCCGCTGGTTTCTGCCCTATGACTCGTGTATAAGCCGAGGGGGCATTTTCAGCACAAAAAAAGGTGCTGAAAATCTCGGCTTATACACGAGTATATACGGTAACTTCAAATGTGATATGATCCCTAAAAAAAATAGTTTTGTGAATTTTGTTGTGAAAATGAGAAATTGCTGGTCCAATTTAACCTGTATAACTTCTTAAAACAAAAATTGTCAAATTGTGCTGATGTAAAGTAGACATGTGGTATATAGATATTTATTACTGTAACTATTGTGTGACATGACTCTGATTTAAGGGCATAAACATTTTCACCAAATTTCCTATCAAATCAAAGAACTTTTACCACTGTTGTGAGTACAATATGTCACACAAAAACATTCTCCAAATCAGTGGGATGTATTGCCTCATAAAGTGACAGTGGTCACAATTGAAAAAATTGGCTGATCAGGAAAGTGAAAATGGGCTTCGGGGTGAAGACACTGGGGAGAAATGGCTCTAAACTAAACAATCATTTGGCCAGATCATCACACCCACCAAAAAAAACCTCTCAAAAACAACCTGAAATCAATAAATTTATGACCCGCAATAATGGCAGCTTTAGTCCTCACTTGCTGCCTCTTTCACTAAGGCCGGGATCACACATGCGAGGAAATCGTCCGACACTCACATGTGAAATCCCAGCTCTGGCGCCGGCACTCGGGAGTGGAGTGCGCGGCTGCATGTAGTTCTATGCAGCCGCTCGCTCCTCTCCCGAGTGCCGGCGCCAGAGCTGGGATTTCACATGCGAGTGTCGGACGACTTCCTCGCATGTGTGATCCCGGCCTTAACACATGTATTGTAAGCCATTGCAGTCAAGACTTCATTTTTTTTCCTGTACTAGTTGGTCACTTAGCCTAGTTTTGAACTTTCAATTTGCTTTAATTTTTGAAGTCCAAAGGGGGCACAATCTATTTCCCATCTGTACTCTGACTGCAAAAATTCATCCCATCTTCCACCTATATCTGCTCTGCCTAATAGGAGTGGTGATAACTGATACATGACTGTTCCTCAGTTTTCACTCTTGGTCTACATTTTGAAGTATTTTGACTTGCCCAAACTATTTACATCACATTACGTCTTCGCTGTGTTACTTTTTCAGACAGTTCCTTTAAAGACTGGAAAAACCTGTTTGCTGTGTGGAATGTGTAGTACTTGGAACACAACCTCCTTGACCCGGAAACTAAGTTTTCATGTGTGTGACTTTTATTCAGAATTTCTAAGCTTGTGCAAGTAATCCACAAAATGAATGCTACATACTTCTAATCCTCAAAGTTTTTACTTTGCACATGTCATGACATGTACAATTTGACAGTAATGATATAGTAGGTTAAAGTTCTGCCACCATAGTCAAGGGCTTTGTGTTTTGTTCATCAGTGCCATCATCACAACTGTGTTATTCTCGTGTTTCCTCCGGGATGTTTAGGTAATGGTATGCAGTATGATCAGTTTGTTACATTTGTGTAATATCTGAGGTTGGTATGTATAAATGTAAAACATTGTTTCCCTCCATTTAGTTTTACTTTGATTTTTGCATAGTGACATTGTATAGTTTGTCCTTGTGATGTATCATCTTGATAATCCAAAATTGTACTACTTCACGATGTGTTAACAAAAAAAAAAACTTCATTCATTTTTTTTTTCTGCTTGTCAAACGATAATAATTATAGGAGTATCCCGGCTGGCACCAATTCCAGTTGGTACAAATTATCTACCTTGTGATTCATATACGTGTTCCAAGCTGTGGAACTTACATTCTTTTAACCGGAATACCCCACAGAAAAGGTGATAACTTTTATATTGGCAAGAGTCTGACCACTGTATGCAGAGCACCAAACACCGTTCGATCAGCCGCCGTAGCTCTACATGGGATGTCTATTCAGCTTTCCAAGGAATTTTTATATGTTGTCTGGTGCCGGTATTGTTTTCTTTTTACTTTGCATATAAAATAGTTTTTAAAGTCTGTGTTCACTTTTCTTTTTTCTTATGTTTGCAATCGTCGTTCGAGTTTGAGATTGCCACATGTTTTTCAGCTGGGTCATCAATTGCGTCTTTTCAAATACTCACAAAATTAGGAGCAAATTTTACTCAAGTTCTTCCCTGATTGTGGAAACTTTGCACTAGACCTCAAGCACCTTGGATTGTCTTCTCTCCACTCTTCCTCCAGACTCTGGAACCTTGATTTTCAAGGTCTAGTATAAAGTTTCCACAATCAGTGATGGTTTCGGGAGCCATGTCATCTGCTGATGTAGGTACATTGTGTTTTATCAAGACTAAAGTCAGCGCAGCCGTCTACCAGAGAATTTTAGAGCACTTCATGCTTCCCTCTGCCGACAAGCTTTTTGGAGATGGAAATTTCATCCTCCAGCAGGACTTGGCACCTGTCCACAATGCAAAAAGTACGAATACCTGGTTTAAAAACAACAGTATCGCTGTGATTGATTGGCCAGCAAACTTGCCTGACCTTAACCCCATAGAGAATCTATGGGGTATTGTCAAGAGGAAGATGAGACGCCAGACCCAACAATGCAGACGAGCTGAAGGCTGCTATCAAGGCAACCTGGGCTTCCATAACCCCTCAGCAGTGCCACAGGCTGATCGCCTCCATGTCACGCCGCATTGATGCAGTAATTGATGCCAAAGGAGCCCCGGCCAAGTATTGAGTGCATTTACTGAACATACATTTCAGTAGGCCAACATTTCAGATTTTAAAATAATTTTTTCAAGCTGGTGTTATAAAGTATTCTAATTTACTGAGATAATGACTTTTGGGTTTTCATTGGCTGTAAGCCATAATCATTAACATTAACAGCAATTACACTTGAAATAGTCATTACAAACTGAGTGATCTAATGAGTTTTACTTTTTGTATTGAAGAACTGAAATAAATTAACTTTTTGATATTCTAATTTTGCAAGATGCACCTGTATGAATTGGGACCATAGTTTTTAGCATGGTTTTGTAAGACCATGTGGTTTTTGGCACTCACTTCTTTGATGTAGATTTTGATCCATTTCTTTTCAGTTTTTTATTTTCTTCTTTCTGATAGTATTGTGTGTATTAACATGGTGTGCTTTGTCATGTTTTGCTGCAAAAACCTTAGCAAAACCATGTTAATATAATTGGGCAATAAACACGCATTTTGCCACAATTTATAGTCTAAAAGCACTCGAAAAAGAATTGACATGACACATTTTTTTTTACTCGTTAATAACATGAAAGAAGCGACGTGGAACATGGGTGTTTTCTCATTCAAATGATGGAAATATTGTTGCAAACAGATTTGAAGCTTTTTATTTTTTTTTTATATTCATGGCTTTAAATCAAATAGGTAAGAAAAAATTCAGTGTGAACATACCCTAATAATGATTGTTGAGGCTAAGTCATATATCAGTTTGTTTGTTTAATTCCAGCATTCTTTTTCAGGACATTTGCATATTCACCAAGAGCTGGAAGATTTGGTTGCAAAGTTTGTCAACGCAGAGGCTGCAATGGTATTTAGCATGGGATTTGCTACAAACTCCACAAACATTCCAGCATTGGTTGGCAAGGTATGCAATTTGTAGAAATTGTTTAAAGTCTACTTATTTTTTGATAATACATATTTAATAATATAGATATACAGTATATACTCATGTATAAGCCGACCCCCCCCCCCCTAATTTTGCCACAAAAAATTGGGAAAACTTATTGACTTATTGACTATAAGCCTAGGGTGGAAAATGATTATGCCCCCATATGCTCCACAGATTATGCCCCCATATGATGCTCCACAGATTATGCCCCCATATGTTCCAAATTATGCCCCATATGCTCCAGATTATTCCCCATATGCTCCACATATTATGCCCCCATATGCTCCAGATTATTCCCCCATATGCTCCACAGATTATTCCCCCATATGCTCCACAGATTATGCCCCCATATGTTCCATAGATTATGCCCCCATATGCTCCACAGATTATTCTCCCATATGCTCCACAGATTATGCCCCTAAATGTTCCACAGATTATGCTCCAGATTATTTCCCCATATGCTCCACAGATTATGCGCCCATATGTTCCACAGATTATGCTCCATATGCTCCACAGATTATGCCCCATATGCTCCAGATTATTCCCCCATATGCTCCACAAATTATGCCCCCATATGTTCCACAGATTATGCCCCATATGCTCAACAGATTATGCCCCCTATGTTCCACAGATTATGCTCCACAGATTATGCCCCCATATGCTCCACAGATTATGCCCCCATATGTTCCACAGATTATGCCCCATATGCTCCACAGATTATGCCCCATATATTCCACAGATTATGCCCCATATGCTCTACAAATTATGCCCCAATAATTTCCACAGATTATGCCCCATATGTTCCACAGATTATGCCCTCATATGCTCCACAGATTATGCCCCCATATGCTCCACAGATTATGCCCCCATATGTTCCACAGATTATGCCCCCATATGTTCCACAGATTATGCCCCCAATATGTTCCACAGATTATGCCCCCAATATGTTCCACAGATTATGCCCCCAATATGTTCCACAGATTATGCCCCCAATATGTTCCACAGATTATGCTCCCAATATGTTCCACAGATTATGCCCCCAATATGTTCCACAGATTATGCCCCATATGCTCCACAGATTATGCCCCATAGTATAGGTCCCTTATGCTGCCACGCTGCTGCTGCAAGAAAAAAAAAATGACATACTCCCCTCTCGTCGCTGGGGGCCAGGTGCCGGTGTCCTGAGCAGGCGGTGACACCGGCAGGCTATGGGGGACAGGGGCCAGTGTCACCGCTCGCTCAGGACCCCGGCACCTGAGATATTTACCTGTCACCGGACCGCTCCACCGCTGCGCTGCTCCCTCTTCCGGTCCTTGGCAGTGAGCGCTCAGGTGAAGGGCGCGGCGCGCACTAACTACGTCATCGCGCCCTCTGCCTGAACATTCACAGCCAGAGGAGTCGGACGAGGAGGTCGGAGCAGCGCGCAGCGGTGGACCGAGGGACAGGTGAATATAGCATATACTCACCCCCCCCTCCGGCACGTCACTCTCTGCAGCCTCTCCTCTTCTCCCGGCTGTCTCCGCAGCTCTTCCTTCCTACAGCGGTCACGTGGTACCATCATTAAAGTCATGAATATGTGCATTTAATTTAATGAGCGGTACCATGTGACCGCTGCAGGAAGGAGTCGGAGATCGTGGGAGAAGCAAGGGGGCTACAGAGACGCGCCGGCGGAGGGGTGAGTATGATCCGACACCCCCGCTCCCCCTCCCCCGCCGACCCCCCCCGGTATATGACTCGCGTATAAGCCGAGAGGGGGACTTTTAGCCCTAAAAAATGGGCTGAAAATCTCGGCTTATACGCGAGTATATACGGTAGATATTTTTATTTTGTTTCTGTGAATTATTTAATTACTATACTTGTTAAAATATTTGAAGTTTTAAAAAAGATTGTCTATCTACAGTTCTAGCCAAAGATTAATTAAAAAAAATAAATTGAATTTTTAAATCAATTTTCAAAAATTTCAACTTCCTCAATCGCACTTTCTATAAAAAGTCAGAAAAGGACAAGACTGTCCTACATATGTTTTACTGCTATATGTATGCAATTCTAGACAAGTCTAATCTAAGAGCCAGGGGCGTAACTAGGAACGGCATGGCCCCACAGCAAACTTCACAATGGGCCCCACCCCACCCCCCCCCGCGCGTTGCCAATCCCGGTCTACCCAAGTTGTGTTAAGAAAGATACCTTTATTATCCAAAATTAGAGGTTTTTGGAGTAATGATAGTGAAATAACAGAAAAGAACCAACTCCCAGGAAGCAACTGAGGTAGTGACGAAGGTAGGCTTTCTCCAGAGTAAATGTGTGAAGAAACTTGTAATCCAGCCTGCATGTGAGGAGTGACAGCCTCAGCTCTGCTACATGTGAGGAGTGACAGCCTCAGCTCTGCTACATGTGAGGAGTGACAGCCTCAGCTCTGCTACATGTGAGGAGTGACAGCCTCAGCTCTGCTACATGTGAGGAGTGACAGCCTCAGCTCTGCTACATGTGAGGAGTGACAGCCTCAGCTCTGCTACATGTGAGGAGTGACAGCCTCAGCTCTGCTACATGTGAGGAGTGACAGCCTCAGCTCTGCTACTTGTGAGGCGTGACAGCCTCAGCTCTGCTACATGTGAGGAGTGACAGCCTCAGCTCTGCTACATGTGAGGAGGGACAGCCTCAGCCCTGCTACATGTGAATAGGGACAGCCTCAGCTCTGCTACATGTGAATAGGGACAGCCTCAGCTCTGCTACATGCGAGGAGTGACAGCCTCAGCTCTGCTACATGTAAGGAGTGACAGAGCTGAGGTTGTTACTTGTCACATGTAGCAGAGCTGAGGTTGCTACTTGTCACATGTACAGTTAAAGCACAATTAAATATGAAAAAAACCCTTTTAGATTGTAACAATATAGCAAAGAGAAAAAAAAGGGGGAATATTAAAACTTAACATTTATTCCAAAAACGTTAAAATTTGGACACACATAATAAAACACCATCCTATATTAGTGTATTAAGGATATATGATATATGTCAGAGAGAGAAAAAATATTGGGGGACTGATAAGTCAAGTAGCAGCAAAAATTATTTGAGTTCTGCACCGCTAGAACCATTATATTAAGACGCAATCTAGCACCGCTAGAATTGACATTAATGCTGTCCACAATATCATGAGCAAATATATTTAGACCCCATAAATAAGGAACGATCTCACCCGTTCAGCAAAGCGTCTTTCTACAGGCTCATGCACAAATCATAGTCCCAATTGTAAGAAGCCTTTTCCCAACGCGTTTCCTCCATTAGGATTCATCAGGGGATATGGCAAGTATAGATAAATATTGCTTCAATGCATCTCTCTGGGGGAATTCGAACAAATGACCCCCTTATATCAATTAAACAGACACTCCCACCACCGTGACTTAACCAATCAGTGAACACATAAAAACAAAACACCCAATGACCAACACCATCGGTGATTTAAAATTTATTACCCAATTAAAAGGAGCACAATTAAGCAGGACGCACACCAACCGTTAATCCTCCAGGCATTCACAGCGGCGACATAATCGTCTGCACAAAAATGACCAGGAAAGCAACGAGGGTTAGCGCATGCGCAATAAGGTATTGAAAGTGACTTCCGGTAGAACGAAAGAGACTTCCTGTAAACCCACATAGGGAATAGCGCATGCGCTCTAGCACTTAGAAAATACACGGCAATTATTGGTAAAACAAAGATTACCTATACACAAAAATCGATCTCCAAATAACAAAAGCAAGGAGGGGGAAGGGGCTATGCACACAAATATTGAAAATGAAATAACTCTATCTCGGAAATAACCGGTCGGCTATTAATCTAAACATACCGTACCGAGATCCATAATAATAATAAACCTCATTGCCAATTAAATGCGTTTGAAAAGGATATATGCGTCATGTACATTGTATGCAAACATTATAAACATTCACATTTAACTGCTCATTATTGTTATAGCACAAATAATACGCTATAAAAAGCATAGCATACAACAAAGATGCAACTTACTGTATATGTGCTAATTTAGCAACATGATTAAAGGAAAAACAATAATTCCTTTATCTATATTTGAAACACTGATTAATAACACCCAAAACGGGGAGGTAAACCTGAAAGGTCCCAGGAGTATCAGAAATGTGTCCCATGATCCCAATTTCCTATTTGGAGCAGAGATCATATAAAGGAAACAAATAATGTTCCAGAATTTAATCAATATGAAGCTTGGGCTGGCCTACCTCAATATGGAACAACACATGGAAAGGATATTTTAACTGAAAAACGACTGAAGGAAGATGTAAAAAACAGAGACCAGTAACCACAGGACGGTATTTCTAAATAGACACAGACAACTTAAAGGGAGAAAGGGGGAGTATATATAGAGCCTCAATCAAACCCTACAATGCTCCTATACTAACTCACCCTACCTAGCAGCGGAGGTTGGAGCCCTAAAACCTGCGCAAGAGGCCCCCCCGGTCCACGACGACTGTCCCTAACTATATGACCATATTAGGCCCTTATCCTAGAAAGCAGGAAAAGGAGAGCTGTTCATTCAGACCAGTAGGGGACACAGATTTTAAACGGAAAATCCATTTTGTTTCCCGTTGTAGTATTAACCTGTCCCAATCACCACCACGATATGGTTTAAGGACTTTTTCAATGCCCAGAAATTTGATGGCATTCGGATCACCATTGTGATTCAGATGTATATGTCTGGCAATAGGTGTATCATTCTTCTTCGCAATGTCTCTCATATGCTCGCCGATTCTTCTTCTGAACTCCCTAATTGTCTTGCCTACATAGATCATGCCACAGCTACAAATGGCCCTGTAAATAACACCCTCACTCTTACAATTAATGAAGGATCTAATTTCAAATTCTTTGGATTTATCCGATGAAAAAAACTTTTTCCCAACTTCAATGTTCTTACAAGCAATGCAGCCACTACATTTATAACAGCCAACCACATTTGATTTAAGCCACGTCGTGTTCTCAACATTCAGAAAATGACTATTAACAAGCCTATCTTTAAGCGATCTTCCTTTACGGAAGGTAATCTGAGGATAGGAAGGCAGGAGATTACCGATATCTTGGTCCATACATAAGATCGGCCAGTGATTTCTCAAAATTCGTCGTAGGCCATCAGACCCATTATTAAATGTAGTAATAAATCTCAAGCCTAAAAACTCATCCTCTTTTTGGAGAACAGGAGTGAGCAAGTCCGTTCTATTCTTAATTTTTATGTCATTATAAGCTCTTTTAAGGACATGATCAGGATAGCCCCTGTCCAAAAATCTATTGCGTAAATCATTCGCTTGAATCTTAAAATTCTTTTCATCAGAACAATTTCTACGGACCCTTGTATATTGACCCCTTGGTATACCTTTCTTAAGGGGCAGTGGATGACTGCTCTCCCATCTCAGAAGAGAGTTAGTGGCTGTAGATTTTCTGTGGATACTGGTACTCAAAGAACCATCCTCCTTCTTTTCAATCATAACATCAAGGAATGACAATCTTGATGGGTTCCATTCAAATGTAAAACTTAAACCCACATCATTGATGTTTAATTTAGTGACAAACTCAGCAAAGGACTCTCCTGTACCCCTCCATATGATGAACACGTCATCTAAATATCTAAGCCACAGAAGAGCATTCTCCGCTCCACTGACAGAGTTCTCTCCAAAGACATATGTTTCCTCCCACCAGCCCAGGAGCAAATTTGCATATGACGGAGCACACGGGCTCCCCATTGCAGTGCCCCTGAGCTGGTGGTAGAACTTCCGATCAAAAACAAAAAAATTGTGTGTCAATAGATAACGTAAGCAATCAAACACGAATTCATTATGTTCTCTCAAATGAAGTCCCCTACTTTTAAGGAAATATTCCGTGGCTTCCAATCCTTTTTCATGGGGAATTGAAGAATATAGGGCCTCAACATCAATACTAGCCAGTATTGTATTGGGTTCCATCAACACTCCATCTATTTTCCTCAGTAAATCAGTAGTATCTCTTGTGAACGAACTGAGGGCCAACACAAAGGGATTTAAGATCTTATCCAGGTAAACACCTAGATTTTTTATTAAACTATTCACACCAGAAACAATTGGTCTCCCTCTTAGAGGTGACAGTCCTTTATGTATTTTTGGCAAACAATAAAATGTAGCCACCACAGGGAATTTAGGCACAATGAATTCGAATTCGTTCTTATCAATCACACCCTTTTTAAGGCCATTTAGAGCTATACTCTTTAGTTCATTAACAAACTTCGTCGTAGGGTCAGATGACAGGATGTGATAACATTCTCCGTTATTCAGAATATTAAGACACATACGTTTGTAATCAGATGTGTTCATGACAACAACATTGCCCCCCTTATCTGAGATCTTAATAACAATATCTCGATCTTTTTCCAGCACTTGAAGTGCCGACATTTCTTGTCTACTCAGATTATAAGGGGTAAAATGAGGGGTTTCACTCATTTTCTGTATATCACTGGACACCAGATTCAAAAATACATCAATAGATGTTATATCATTTTGGGGGGGTGGTATTTTAATGTTCTTACATTTCAAATCAGTGAATGGACCTTTTCCCCTAGTATTGGGGTCTATTTCAGATAGATTGTATAGGGTCCTAATGTCCTCTAAAAAAGAGGTATCATTTACACCCAACTCTTGACAGGTCCTTTTTTCATTTTGAATGTGAAACTTTTTCCATTTAAGTTTACGTATAAAGAGATGAAGGTCTTTCACCCCTTCAAAAGGATCAAAGTTACTAGATGGTACAAAAGATAACCCCTTACTCAAGACACACATTTCGGATTCAGTCAGAACTCTATTAGATAGATTTAGGACCTGTGACTTTCCCCTTGATATTGGGCGTTCGTAGGGTTCAATCTGTTGCGTAGCGGGTAACTCTGTTCTAAAAAAGAGGTAGATGTTGAAGGAATAGAGGTTGTCGAATAGTTAGGTCTGCGATCAAAACCTCTTCTACGATTACCCCCACGACCTCTTTGTCTTCCCCTATGAAATTTCTGGTGTCCCTCGATATCAGATGTCTCAGTATCAGTAGATGTGTAATCAATTTCAGGTGTTCTGAGGTCCCTGTTTGGGAAGAGGTAGGCTTTGTTCTCTTTGAAATCTTGGAGGTCACGAATAAACTGTTTATGTTTCCTTTCCTTAAGATGATATTGGAAACGTTCTATAGTATTCTGTAAATTCAATTCTTTGGCAGAAAATTCCGCTTCGGATGAAAATTTTTTTGTGACCTCTATTTGTTCCCTCAAGATTTCATTACATTTATTAAGTGTTAACCGCTCATCATCCAAAAGAATTTGCATAAGCTTAAGGGAACTATTAGTAGCCTCTCTCTCCCACTTGGTCAGAAGATCAGGACTTTTATACCTTAGTCCAGGCGCCAATGAAATTCTCAAATGGCGCGGTACAATACCTGTTTTTATATAATACTCAAGACCTTGAACCTCCCACCATGATATGATCTGATTCTTATATACTCTAGTCAATTCCTTAAATGCTGAATTGAACGATGGAGTATATTTCTTTTGCTGAAAGTCACGATCAGAGAAAATATCCTTTACCTCAGTCAACCAGTGATTAGTGTATATTCCAGTCGTGAGGAAGCCAGCCATGCTCCAATTAACTAATACAGTTAAAGCACAATTAAATATGAAAAAAACCCTTTTAGATTGTAACAATATAGCAAAGAGAAAAAAAAGGGGGAATTTTAAAACTTAACATTTATTCCAAAAACGTTAAAATTTGGACACACATAATAAACACCATCCTATATTAGTGTATTAAGGATATATGATATATGTCAGAGAGAGAAAAAATATTGGGGGACTGATAAGTCAAGTAGCAGCAAAAATTATTTGAGTTCTGCACCGCTAGAACCATTATATTAAGACGCAATCTAGCACCGCTAGAATTGACATTAATGCTGTCCACAATATCATGAGCAAATATATTTAGACCCCATAAATAAGGAACGATCTCACCCGTTCAGCAAAGCGTCTTTCTACAGGCTCATGCACAAATCATAGTCCCAATTGTAAGAAGCCTTTTCCCAACGCGTTTCCTCCATTAGGATTCATCAGGGGATATGGCAAGTATAGATAAATATTGCTTCAATGCATCTCTCTGGGGGAATTCGAACAAATGACCCCCTTATATCAATTAAACAGACACTCCCACCACCGTGACTTAACCAATCAGTGAACACATAAAAACAAAACACCCAATGACCAACACCATCGGTGATTTAAAATTTATTACCCAATTAAAAGGAGCACAATTAAGCAGGACGCACACCAACCGTTAATCCTCCAGGCATTCACAGCGGCGACATAATCGTCTGCACAAAAATGACCAGGAAAGCAACGAGGGTTAGCGCATGCGCAATAAGGTATTGAAAGTGACTTCCGGTAGAACGAAAGAGACTTCCTGTAAACCCACATAGGGAATAGCGCATGCGCTCTAGCACTTAGAAAATACACGGCAATTATTGGTAAAACAAAGATTACCTATACACAAAAATCGATCTCCAAATAACAAAAGCAAGGAGGGGGAAGGGGCTATGCACACAAATATTGAAAATGAAATAACTCTATCTCGGAAATAACCGGTCGGCTATTAATCTAAACATACCGTACCGAGATCCATAATAATAATAAACCTCATTGCCAATTAAATGCGTTTGAAAAGGATATATGCGTCATGTACATTGTATGCAAACATTATAAACATTCACATTTAACTGCTCATTATTGTTATAGCACAAATAATACGCTATAAAAAGCATAGCATACAACAAAGATGCAACTTACTGTATATGTGCTAATTTAGCAACATGATTAAAGGAAAAACAATAATTCCTTTATCTATATTTGAAACACTGATTAATAACACCCAAAACGGGGAGGTAAACCTGAAAGGTCCCAGGAGTATCAGAAATGTGTCCCATGATCCCAATTTCCTATTTGGAGCAGAGATCATATAAAGGAAACAAATAATGTTCCAGAATTTAATCAATATGAAGCTTGGGCTGGCCTACCTCAATATGGAACAACACATGGAAAGGATATTTTAACTGAAAAACGACTGAAGGAAGATGTAAAAAACAGAGACCAGTAACCACAGGACGGTATTTCTAAATAGACACAGACAACTTAAAGGGAGAAAGGGGGAGTATATATAGAGCCTCAATCAAACCCTACAATGCTCCTATACTAACTCACCCTACCTAGCAGCGGAGGTTGGAGCCCTAAAACCTGCGCAAGAGGCCCCCCCGGTCCACGACGACTGTCCCTAACTATATGACCATATTAGGCCCTTATCCTAGAAAGCAGGAAAAGGAGAGCTGTTCATTCAGACCAGTAGGGGACACAGATTTTAAACGGAAAATCCATTTTGTTTCCCGTTGTAGTATTAACCTGTCCCAATCACCACCACGATATGGTTTAAGGACTTTTTCAATGCCCAGAAATTTGATGGCATTCGGATCACCATTGTGATTCAGATGTATATGTCTGGCAATAGGTGTATCATTCTTCTTCGCAATGTCTCTCATATGCTCGCCGATTCTTCTTCTGAACTCCCTAATTGTCTTGCCTACATAGATCATGCCACAGCTACAAATGGCCCTGTAAATAACACCCTCACTCTTACAATTAATGAAGGATCTAATTTCAAATTCTTTGGATTTATCCGATGAAAAAAACTTTTTCCCAACTTCAATGTTCTTACAAGCAATGCAGCCACTACATTTATAACAGCCAACCACATTTGATTTAAGCCACGTCGTGTTCTCAACATTCAGAAAATGACTATTAACAAGCCTATCTTTAAGCGATCTTCCTTTACGGAAGGTAATCTGAGGATAGGAAGGCAGGAGATTACCGATATCTTGGTCCATACATAAGATCGGCCAGTGATTTCTCAAAATTCGTCGTAGGCCATCAGACCCATTATTAAATGTAGTAATAAATCTCAAGCCTAAAAACTCATCCTCTTTTTGGAGAACAGGAGTGAGCAAGTCCGTTCTATTCTTAATTTTTATGTCATTATAAGCTCTTTTAAGGACATGATCAGGATAGCCCCTGTCCAAAAATCTATTGCGTAAATCATTCGCTTGAATCTTAAAATTCTTTTCATCAGAACAATTTCTACGGACCCTTGTATATTGACCCCTTGGTATACCTTTCTTAAGGGCAGTGGATGACTGCTCTCCCATCTCAGAAGAGAGTTAGTGGCTGTAGATTTTCTGTGGATACTGGTACTCAAAGAACCATCCTCCTTCTTTTCAATCATAACATCAAGGAATGACAATCTTGATGGGTTCCATTCAAATGTAAAACTTAAACCCACATCATTGATGTTTAATTTAGTGACAAACTCAGCAAAGGACTCTCCTGTACCCCTCCATATGATGAACACGTCATCTAAATATCTAAGCCACAGAAGAGCATTCTCCGCTCCACTGACAGAGTTCTCTCCAAAGACATATGTTTCCTCCCACCAGCCCAGGAGCAAATTTGCATATGACGGAGCACACGGGCTCCCCATTGCAGTGCCCCTGAGCTGGTGGTAGAACTTCCGATCAAAAACAAAAAAATTGTGTGTCAATAGATAACGTAAGCAATCAAACACGAATTCATTATGTTCTCTCAAATGAAGTCCCCTACTTTTAAGGAAATATTCCGTGGCTTCCAATCCTTTTTCATGGGAATTGAAGAATATAGGGCCTCAACATCAATACTAGCCAGTATTGTATTGGGTTCCATCAACACTCCATCTATTTTCCTCAGTAAATCAGTAGTATCTCTTGTGAACGAACTGAGGGCCAACACAAAGGGATTTAAGATCTTATCCAGGTAAACACCTAGATTTTTTATTAAACTATTCACACCAGAAACAATTGGTCTCCCTCTTAGAGGTGACAGTCCTTTATGTATTTTTGGCAAACAATAAAATGTAGCCACCACAGGGAATTTAGGCACAATGAATTCGAATTCGTTCTTATCAATCACACCCTTTTTAAGGCCATTTAGAGCTATACTCTTTAGTTCATTAACAAACTTCGTCGTAGGGTCAGATGACAGGATGTGATAACATTCTCCGTTATTCAGAATATTAAGACACATACGTTTGTAATCAGATGTGTTCATGACAACAACATTGCCCCCCTTATCTGAGATCTTAATAACAATATCTCGATCTTTTTCCAGCACTTGAAGTGCCGACATTTCTTGTCTACTCAGATTATAAGGGGTAAAATGAGGGGTTTCACTCATTTTCTGTATATCACTGGACACCAGATTCAAAAATACATCAATAGATGTTATATCATTTTGGGGGGGTGGTATTTTAATGTTCTTACATTTCAAATCAGTGAATGGACCTTTTCCCCTAGTATTGGGGTCTATTTCAGATAGATTGTATAGGGTCCTAATGTCCTCTAAAAAAGAGGTATCATTTACACCCAACTCTTGACAGGTCCTTTTTTCATTTTGAATGTGAAACTTTTTCCATTTAAGTTTACGTATAAAGAGATGAAGGTCTTTCACCCCTTCAAAAGGATCAAAGTTACTAGATGGTACAAAAGATAACCCCTTACTCAAGACACACATTTCGGATTCAGTCAGAACTCTATTAGATAGATTTAGGACCTGTGACTTTCCCCTTGATATTGGGCGTTCGTAGGGTTCAATCTGTTGCGTAGCGGGTAACTCTGTTCTAAAAAAGAGGTAGATGTTGAAGGAATAGAGGTTGTCGAATAGTTAGGTCTGCGATCAAAACCTCTTCTACGATTACCCCCACGACCTCTTTGTCTTCCCCTATGAAATTTCTGGTGTCCCTCGATATCAGATGTCTCAGTATCAGTAGATGTGTAATCAATTTCAGGTGTTCTGAGGTCCCTGTTTGGGAAGAGGTAGGCTTTGTTCTCTTTGAAATCTTGGAGGTCACGAATAAACTGTTTATGTTTCCTTTCCTTAAGATGATATTGGAAACGTTCTATAGTATTCTGTAAATTCAATTCTTTGGCAGAAAATTCCGCTTCGGATGAAAATTTTTTTGTGACCTCTATTTGTTCCCTCAAGATTTCATTACATTTATTAAGTGTTAACCGCTCATCATCCAAAAGAATTTGCATAAGCTTAAGGGAACTATTAGTAGCCTCTCTCTCCCACTTGGTCAGAAGATCAGGACTTTTATACCTTAGTCCAGGCGCCAATGAAATTCTCAAATGGCGCGGTACAATACCTGTTTTTATATAATACTCAAGACCTTGAACCTCCACCATGATATGATCTGATTCTTATATACTCTAGTCAATTCCTTAAATGCTGAATTGAACGATGGAGTATATTTCTTTTGCTGAAAGTCACGATCAGAGAAAATATCCTTTACCTCAGTCAACCAGTGATTAGTGTATATTCCAGTCGTGAGGAAGCCAGCCATGCTCCAATTAACTAATACAGTTAAAGCACAATTAAATATGAAAAAAACCCTTTTAGATTGTAACAATATAGCAAAGAGAAAAAAAAGGGGGAATTTTAAAACTTAACATTTATTCCAAAAACGTTAAAATTTGGACACACATAATAAACACCATCCTATATTAGTGTATTAAGGATATATGATATATGTCAGAGAGAGAAAAATATTGGGGGACTGATAAGTCAAGTAGCAGCAAAAATTATTTGAGTTCTGCACCGCTAGAACCATTATATTAAGACGCAATCTAGCACCGCTAGAATTGACATTAATGCTGTCCACAATATCATGAGCAAATATATTTAGACCCCATAAATAAGGAACGATCTCACCCGTTCAGCAAAGCGTCTTTCTACAGGCTCATGCACAAATCATAGTCCCAATTGTAAGAAGCCTTTTCCCAACGCGTTTCCTCCATTAGGATTCATCAGGGGATATGGCAAGTATAGATAAATATTGCTTCAATGCATCTCTCTGGGGGAATTCGAACAAATGACCCCCTTATATCAATTAAACAGACACTCCCACCACTGTGACTTAACCAATCAGTGAACACATAAAAACAAAACACCCAATGACCAACACCATCGGTGATTTAAAATTTATTACCCAATTAAAAGGAGCACAATTAAGCAGGACGCACACCAACCGTTAATCCTCCAGGCATTCACAGCGGCGACATAATCGTCTGCACAAAAATGACCAGGAAAGCAACGAGGGTTAGCGCATGCGCAATAAGGTATTGAAAGTGACTTCCGGTAGAACGAAAGAGACTTCCTGTAAACCCACATAGGGAATAGCGCATGCGCTCTAGCACTTAGAAAATACACGGCAATTATTGGTAAAACAAAGATTACCTATACACAAAAATCGATCTCCAAATAACAAAAGCAAGGAGGGGGAAGGGGCTATGCACACAAATATTGAAAATGAAATAACTCTATCTCGGAAATAACCGGTCGGCTATTAATCTAAACATACCGTACCGAGATCCATAATAATAATAAACCTCATTGCCAATTAAATGCGTTTGAAAAGGATATATGCGTCATGTACATTGTATGCAAACATTATAAACATTCACATTTAACTGCTCATTATTGTTATAGCACAAATAATACGCTATAAAAAGCATAGCATACAACAAAGATGCAACTTACTGTATATGTGCTAATTTAGCAACATGATTAAAGGAAAAACAATAATTCCTTTATCTATATTTGAAACACTGATTAATAACACCCAAAACGGGGAGGTAAACCTGAAAGGTCCCAGGAGTATCAGAAATGTGTCCCATGATCCCAATTTCCTATTTGGAGCAGAGATCATATAAAGGAAACAAATAATGTTCCAGAATTTAATCAATATGAAGCTTGGGCTGGCCTACCTCAATATGGAACAACACATGGAAAGGATATTTTAACTGAAAAACGACTGAAGGAAGATGTAAAAAACAGAGACCAGTAACCACAGGACGGTATTTCTAAATAGACACAGACAACCTAAAGGGAGAAAGGGGGAGTATATATAGAGCCTCAATCAAACCCTACAATGCTCCTATACTAACTCACCCTACCTAGCAGCGGAGGTTGGAGCCCTAAAACCTGCGCAAGAGGCCCCCCCGGTCCACGACGACTGTCCCTAACTATATGACCATATTAGGCCCTTATCCTAGAAAGCAGGAAAAGGAGAGCTGTTCATTCAGACCAGTAGGGGACACAGATTTTAAACGGAAAATCCATTTTGTTTCCCGTTGTACAAATAGATTTTCCGTTTAAAATCTGTGTCCCCTACTGGTCTGAATGAACAGCTCTCCTTTTCCTGCTTTCTAGGATAAGGGCCTAATATGGTCATATAGTTAGGGACAGTCGTCGTGGACCGGGGGGGCCTCTTGCGCAGGTTTTAGGGCTCCAACCTCCGCTGCTAGGTAGGGTGAGTTAGTATAGGAGCATTGTAGGGTTTGATTGAGGCTCTATATATACTCCCCCTTTCTCCCTTTAGGTTGTCTGTGTCTATTTAGAAATACCGTCCTGTGGTTACTGGTCTCTGTTTTTTACATCTTCCTTCAGTCGTTTTTCAGTTAAAATATCCTTTCCATGTGTTGTTCCATATTGAGGTAGGCCAGCCCAAGCTTCATATTGATTAAATTCTGGAACATTATTTGTTTCCTTTATATGATCTCTGCTCCAAATAGGAAATTGGGATCATGGGACACATTTCTGATACTCCTGGGACCTTTCAGGTTTACCTCCCCGTTTTGGGTGTTATTAATCAGTGTTTCAAATATAGATAAAGGAATTATTGTTTTTCCTTTAATCATGTTGCTAAATTAGCACATATACAGTAAGTTGCATCTTTGTTGTATGCTATGCTTTTTATAGCGTATTATTTGTGCTATAACAATAATGAGCAGTTAAATGTGAATGTTTATAATGTTTGCATACAATGTACATGACGCATATATCCTTTTCAAACGCATTTAATTGGCAATGAGGTTTATTATTATTATGGATCTCGGTACGGTATGTTTAGATTAATAGCCGACCGGTTATTTCCGAGATAGAGTTATTTCATTTTCAATATTTGTGTGCATAGCCCCTTCCCCCTCCTTGCTTTTGTTATTTGGAGATCGATTTTTGTGTATAGGTAATCTTTGTTTTACCAATAATTGCCGTGTATTTTCTAAGTGCTAGAGCGCATGCGCTATTCCCTATGTGGGTTTACAGGAAGTCTCTTTCGTTCTACCGGAAGTCACTTTCAATACCTTATTGCGCATGCGCTAACCCTCGTTGCTTTCCTGGTCATTTTTGTGCAGACGATTATGTCGCCGCTGTGAATGCCTGGAGGATTAACGGTTGGTGTGCGTCCTGCTTAATTGTGCTCCTTTTAATTGGGTAATAAATTTTAAATCACCGATGGTGTTGGTCATTGGGTGTTTTGTTTTTATGTGTTCACTGATTGGTTAAGTCACGGTGGTGGGAGTGTCTGTTTAATTGATATAAGGGGGTTATTTGTTCGAATTCCCCCAGAGAGATGCATTGAAGCAATATTTATCTATACTTGCCATATCCCCTGATGAATCCTAATGGAGGAAACGCGTTGGGAAAAGGCTTCTTACAATTGGGACTATGATTTGTGCATGAGCCTGTAGAAAGACGCTTTGCTGAACGGGTGAGATCGTTCCTTATTTATGGGGTCTAAATATATTTGCTCATGATATTGTGGACAGCATTAATGTCAATTCTAGCGGTGCTAGATTGCGTCTTAATATAATGGTTCTAGCGGTGCAGAACTCAAATAATTTTTGCTGCTACTTGACTTATCAGTCCCCCAATATTTTTTCTCTCTCTGACATATATCATATATCCTTAATACACTAATATAGGATGGTGTTTATTATGTGTGTCCAAATTTTAACGTTTTTGGAATAAATGTTAAGTTTTAATATTCCCCCTTTTTTTTCTCTTTGCTATATTGTTACAATCTAAAAGGGTTTTTTTCATATTTAATTGTGCTTTAACTGTATTAGTTAATTGGAGCATGGCTGGCTTCCTCACGACTGGAATAGACACTAATCACTGGTTGACTGAGGTAAAGGATATTTTCTCTGATCGTGACTTTCAGCAAAAGAAATATACTCCATCGTTCAATTCAGCATTTAAGGAATTGACTAGAGTATATAAGAATCAGATCATATCATGGTGGGAGGTTCAAGGTCTTGAGTATTATATAAAAACAGGTATTGTACCGCGCCATTTGAGAATTTCATTGGCGCCTGGACTAAGGTATAAAAGTCCTGATCTTCTGACCAAGTGGGAGAGAGAGGCTACTAATAGTTCCCTTAAGCTTATGCAAATTCTTTTGGATGATGAGCGGTTAACACTTAATAAATGTAATGAAATCTTGAGGGAACAAATAGAGGTCACAAAAAAATTTTCATCCGAAGCGGAATTTTCTGCCAAAGAATTGAATTTACAGAATACTATAGAACGTTTCCAATATCATCTTAAGGAAAGGAAACATAAACAGTTTATTCGTGACCTCCAAGATTTCAAAGAGAACAAAGCCTACCTCTTCCCAAATAGGGACCTCAGAACACCTGAAATTGATTACACATCTACTGATACTGAGACATCTGATATCGAGGGACACCAGAAATTTCATAGGGGAAGACAAAGAGGTCGTGGGGGTAATCGTAGAAGAGGTTTTGATCGCAGATCTAACTATTCGACAACCTCTATTCCTTCAACATCTACCTCTTTTTTAGAACAGAGTTACCCGCTACGCAACAGATTGAACCCTACGAACGCCCAATATCAAGGGGAAAGTCACAGGTCCTAAATCTATCTAATAGAGTTCTGACTGAATCCGAAATGTGTGTCTTGAGTAAGGGGTTATCTTTTGTACCATCTAGTAACTTTGATCCTTTTGAAGGGGTGAAAGACCTTCATCTCTTTATACGTAAACTTAAATGGAAAAAGTTTCACATTCAAAATGAAAAAAGGACCTGTCAAGAGTTGGGTGTAAATGATACCTCTTTTTTAGAGGACATTAGGACCCTATACAATCTATCTGAAATAGACCCCAATACTAGGGGAAAAGGTCCATTCACTGATTTGAAATGTAAGAACATTAAAATACCACCCCCCCAAAATGATATAACATCTATTGATGTATTTTTGAATCTGGTGTCCAGTGATATACAGAAAATGAGTGAAACCCCTCATTTTACCCCTTATAATCTGAGTAGACAAGAAATGTCGGCACTTCAAGTGCTGGAAAAAGATCGAGATATTGTTATTAAGATCTCAGATAAGGGGGGCAATGTTGTTGTCATGAACACATCTGATTACAAACGTATGTGTCTTAATATTCTGAATAACGGAGAATGTTATCACATCCTGTCATCTGACCCTACGACGAAGTTTGTTAATGAACTAAAGAGTATAGCTCTAAATGGCCTTAAAAAGGGTGTGATTGATAAGAACGAATTCGAATTCATTGTGCCTAAATTCCCTGTGGTGGCTACATTTTATTGTTTGCCAAAAATACATAAAGGACTGTCACCTCTAAGAGGGAGACCAATTGTTTCTGGTGTGAATAGTTTAATAAAAAATCTAGGTGTTTACCTGGATAAGATCTTAAATCCCTTTGTGTTGGCCCTCAGTTCGTTCACAAGAGATACTACTGATTTACTGAGGAAAATAGATGGAGTGTTGATGGAACCCAATACAATACTGGCTAGTATTGATGTTGAGGCCCTATATTCTTCAATTCCCCATGAAAAAGGATTGGAAGCCACGGAATACTTCCTTAAAAGTAGGGGACTTCATTTGAGAGAACATAATGAATTCGTGTTTGATTGCTTACGTTATCTATTGACACACAATTTTTTTGTTTTTGATCGGAAGTTCTACCACCAGCTCAGGGGCACTGCAATGGGGAGCCCGTGTGCTCCGTCATATGCAAATTTGCTCCTGGGCTGGTGGGAGGAAACATATGTCTTTGGAGAGAACTCTGTCAGTGGAGCGGAGAATGCTCTTCTGTGGCTTAGATATTTAGATGACGTGTTCATCATATGGAGGGGTACAGGAGAGTCCTTTGCTGAGTTTGTCACTAAATTAAACATCAATGATGTGGGTTTAAGTTTTACATTTGAATGGAACCCATCAAGATTGTCATTCCTTGATGTTATGATTGAAAAGAAGGAGGATGGTTCTTTGAGTACCAGTATCCACAGAAAATCTACAGCCACTAACTCTCTTCTGAGATGGGAGAGCAGTCATCCACTGCCCCTTAAGAAAGGTATACCAAGGGGTCAATATACAAGGGTCCGTAGAAATTGTTCTGATGAAAAGAATTTTAAGATTCAAGCGAATGATTTACGCAATAGATTTTTGGACAGGGGCTATCCTGATCATGTCCTTAAAAGAGCTTATAATGACATAAAAATTAAGAATAGAACGGACTTGCTCACTCCTGTTCTCCAAAAAGAGGATGAGTTTTTAGGCTTGAGATTTATTACTACATTTAATAATGGGTCTGATGGCCTACGACGAATTTTGAGAAATCACTGGCCGATCTTATGTATGGACCAAGATATCGGTAATCTCCTGCCTTCCTATCCTCAGATTACCTTCCGTAAAGGAAGATCGCTTAAAGATAGGCTTGTTAATAGTCATTTTCTGAATGTTGAGAACACGACGTGGCTTAAATCAAATGTGGTTGGCTGTTATAAATGTAGTGGCTGCATTGCTTGTAAGAACATTGAAGTTGGGAAAAAGTTTTTTTCATCGGATAAATCCAAAGAATTTGAAATTAGATCCTTCATTAATTGTAAGAGTGAGGGTGTTATTTACAGGGCCATTTGTAGCTGTGGCATGATCTATGTAGGCAAGACAATTAGGGAGTTCAGAAGAAGAATCGGCGAGCATATGAGAGACATTGCGAAGAAGAATGATACACCTATTGCCAGACATATACATCTGAATCACAATGGTGATCCGAATGCCATCAAATTTCTGGGCATTGAAAAAGTCCTTAAACCATATCGTGGTGGTGATTGGGACAGGTTAATACTACAACGGGAAACAAAATGGATTTTCCGTTTAAAATCTGTGTCCCCTACTGGTCTGAATGAACAGCTCTCCTTTTCCTGCTTTCTAGGATAAGGGCCTAATATGGTCATATAGTTAGGGACAGTCGTCGTGGACCGGGGGGCCTCTTGCGCAGGTTTTAGGGCTCCAACCTCCGCTGCTAGGTAGGGTGAGTTAGTATAGGAGCATTGTAGGGTTTGATTGAGGCTCTATATATACTCCCCCTTTCTCCCTTTAGGTTGTCTGTGTCTATTTAGAAATACCGTCCTGTGGTTACTGGTCTCTGTTTTTTACATCTTCCTTCAGTCGTTTTTCAGTTAAAATATCCTTTCCATGTGTTGTTCCATATTGAGGTACGCCAGCCCAAGCTTCATATTGATTAAATTCTGGAACATTATTTGTTTCCTTTATATGATCTCTGCTCCAAATAGGAAATTGGGATCATGGGACACATTTCTGATACTCCTGGGACCTTTCAGGTTTACCTCCCCGTTTTGGGTGTTATTAATCAGTGTTTCAAATATAGATAAAGGAATTATTGTTTTTCCTTTAATCATGTTGCTAAATTAGCACATATACAGTAAGTTGCATCTTTGTTGTATGCTATGCTTTTTATAGCGTATTATTTGTGCTATAACAATAATGAGCAGTTAAATGTGAATGTTTATAATGTTTGCATACAATGTACATGACGCATATATCCTTTTCAAACGCATTTAATTGGCAATGAGGTTTATTATTATTATGGATCTCGGTACGGTATGTTTAGATTAATAGCCGACCGGTTATTTCCGAGATAGAGTTATTTCATTTTCAATATTTGTGTGCATAGCCCCTTCCCCCTCCTTGCTTTTGTTATTTGGAGATCGATTTTTGTGTATAGGTAATCTTTGTTTTACCAATAATTGCCGTGTATTTTCTAAGTGCTAGAGCGCATGCGCTATTCCCTATGTGGGTTTACAGGAAGTCTCTTTCGTTCTACCGGAAGTCACTTTCAATACCTTATTGCGCATGCGCTAACCCTCGTTGCTTTCCTGGTCATTTTTGTGCAGACGATTATGTCGCCGCTGTGAATGCCTGGAGGATTAACGGTTGGTGTGCGTCCTGCTTAATTGTGCTCCTTTTAATTGGGTAATAAATTTTAAATCACCGATGGTGTTGGTCATTGGGTGTTTTGTTTTTATGTGTTCACTGATTGGTTAAGTCACGGTGGTGGGAGTGTCTGTTTAATTGATATAAGGGGGTCATTTGTTCGAATTCCCCCAGAGAGATGCATTGAAGCAATATTTATCTATACTTGCCATATCCCCTGATGAATCCTAATGGAGGAAACGCGTTGGGAAAAGGCTTCTTACAATTGGGACTATGATTTGTGCATGAGCCTGTAGAAAGACGCTTTGCTGAACGGGTGAGATCGTTCCTTATTTATGGGTCTAAATATATTTGCTCATGATATTGTGGACAGCATTAATGTCAATTCTAGCGGTGCTAGATTGCGTCTTAATATAATGGTTCTAGCGGTGCAGAACTCAAATAATTTTTGCTGCTACTTGACTTATCAGTCCCCCAATATTTTTTCTCTCTCTGACATATATCATATATCCTTAATACACTAATATAGGATGGTGTTTATTATGTGTGTCCAAATTTTAACGTTTTTGGAATAAATGTTAAGTTTTAATATTCCCCCTTTTTTTTCTCTTTGCTATATTGTTACTTGTCACATGTAGCAGAGCTGAGGTTGTTACTTGTCACATGTAGCAGAGCTGAGGTTGCTACTTGTCACATGTAGCAGAGCTGAGGTTGTTACTTGTCACATGTAGCAGAGATCAGGGTGTCACTCGTCACTTGTAGCAACCATGAGGTTGTTACTGGGCCAGGGGGAGGCTACTGATGACTGAGGTCCCGTGCCCAACAGGGCCCAGGGGGAGGTTAGTGGTGACTTGAGGCTTGCGTCAAACAGGGCCCAGGAGCCCGAGGCGCTGTTGGAATGCGGGCCCCTTGCTGCCTGAGCCCTGTTGGAATGCGGGCCCCTTGCTGCCTGGGCCCTGTGTTGAATGCGGGCCCCCTGCTGCCTGGGCCCTGTTGGAATGCGGGCCCCTTGCTACCTGGGCCCTGTGTTGAATGAGGGCCCCCTGCTGCCTGGGCCCTGTTGAATGTGGGCCCCCTGCACTGCAGCCTGGGCCCTGTTGAATGTGGGCCCCCTGCACTGCAGCCTGGGGCCTGTTGAATGTGGGCCGTTAGATGCTGCCTGCACCTGCCCTCCCAGTCACCATTGCAGCCAAGCCTCTTCTCACTGTTGAGAGACTCACCCTGCTTGCCCGGGCCTCCACCTGCTTGTCCAGTCAGCCTGCTGCCTCATGTGGTCTGCCTGGCCGTCTGCTGTCCGCCCCCACATGCACGCACGCACGCACGCACGCACGCACACACACACACACACACACACACACACACACACACACACACGCTGTGACAGACGGACCATAATGCACTGGGCCGCAGCTTAAAGCTACAGTGCTCATTTCTGTTCGCTGTCTGCATTTACAACACTGTAGTGTCTCTTTTAAACAACAGTGTTGTTATGCATCAGCGTTCAGAGTCAGAAGCCTGAACAAAATGTCGGGAGGGGGCCAGAGCACGGATCGGGTTGCCAGCGTGCTCGGGCCCCCCTTTTTGCTCCTAATCATCGGGCCCCATACAGTAAGAGCTAGGGCTGTAATGCCCTGATGGCAGGTGAAGCAGCTGCAGCAGGGACGGGCCTCCTTCTAGCCCGGGCCCTGTGGCAGCTGCTTCCCCTGCTTCCACGATAGTTCCGCCCCTGCTAAGAGCTGCTGACAACACTACAAAAGCTTGAAACTTGAGTATTTAGTGTCTGGGGTCAAAACTGAGAGTATGGGGCAGAATTAACCTTTTAGGTCTACTTTTTTTTTTTTTTTTTTTTTTAATTTTTCACAAAAAAAAAGCTACTAAAGAACACTAAGCAAAGCATTGAAGGGAAGATTTTTTTTCACAACTTATTTTTAAATCTAAAGATTAGATCTAAACTTTGACCCCAATTCATTAAAACCGCCATTTTTTACACTAGTCTTAATTAAGAGTGTGCTGGCGTCAGGTGCGACACATTTTTTATTAATTGTGCATCTTTCATCTGCAGTGTACCACGGCAAGAAATTATAAGTTTGTCTGTTAGCAGAGCTATCTGTGATTAGTTTAAAAATGCCTTAAACGTCGCAACATTTTTGAGATATTTCAAACACTTTCAGTTTGATAAATTTTAGGGCACAGTCAGCCGTATAAATTGAACCGAGATCGTAACGCAGTGCACAGACTGGCCGGTGTCTCCTCCAACCCCAGTCTGACAGCTGCATAGCAACACATGCACCTATCACCCTGGGGCAGGAGAGCCACCGTCCAGTCCATGCACTGCGTTACGATCTCGGTCCGATTTACACAACCGTCTAACTGCACCCTTAGACTGCATTGTCTAGGTTTAACACCACTTATTAGCTTTCTCTGCACATGGCTCTTTCTTGCAAAGTTAAGCTCTTTTAATGAGTCACTGAAAGAGCCTTAACCCCTTAACCCTCTGAGCTTTTTTCGGCTTTGCTTTTTCGTTTTTCGCTCCCCTTCTTTCCAGAGCCATAACTTTTTTATATTTCCATCAATATGGCCATGATGGCTTATTTTTGTGGGAAGAGTTGTACTTTTGAACAACACCATTGGTTTTACCATGTAATGTACTCGAAAACGGGAAAAATATTCCAAGGGCGGTGAAATTGCAAAAAAAGTGCAATCTCACACTTGTTTTTTGTTTGGCTTTTTTGCTAGGTTCACTAAATGCTAAAACTGACCTGCCATTATGATTCTCCAGGTCATTACGAGTTCATAGACACCAAACATGTCTAGGTTCTCTTATATCTAAGTGGTGAAAAAAAATTCCAAAGTTTGCTAAAAATAAAACAAAAAAAAAATTGTGCCATTTTCCGAGACCCATAGTGTCTCTATTTTTCGTGATCTGGGGCCGGGTGAGGGCTCATTTTTTTCATGCCGATATGACGTTTTTAAGGATACCATTTATGCGCAGATCCGTTCTTTTGATCGTCCGTTATTGCATTTTAATGCAATGTTGTGGCGAAAAAAAAAATGTAATTCTGGCGTTTTGATTTTTTTTCTCGCTACGCCGTTTAGCGATTGTGTTAATCCATTTTTTATTGATAGATCGGGCGAATCTGAATGCGGCGATACCAAATATGTGTATGTGTGATTTTTTTTTATTTTGTTTTATTTTGATTGGGGCGAAAGGGGGGTGATTTAAACGTTTGGTTTTTTTTTTTGTTTTTTTTTTTTAATTTTTAAACACTTTTTTATTGCTTTTGGCATGCTTCAATTTCCTCCATAGGAGGCTAAAAACATGCACAACTCGATCTGCTCTGCTACATATGGGCGATGAGCAGATCGCCCATATGTAGCAGATTTACTGCATTGCTATGAGCGCCGACCACCGGGCGGCGCTCACAGCAATGTGTCGGCAACAACCATAGAGGTCTCTGAGACCTCTGGTTGTCAAGGCAACTAGTCGCCAACCCCCGATCACGTGACCGGGGTCGGCGATGCGCTAATTTAATGCCCGCTGTCAGCTTTGACAGCAAGATTTAACTAGTTAATAGGCGCTGGCGGACCGCGATTTCGCTCGCGCCTATTGCGGGCACATGTCAGCTGTTTATAACAGCTGACATTTCGCGGCTTAGAGGTGGGCTCACCGCCGGAGCCTACCTCAAAGCGGGGGACACTGCCAGCTGACGTACTATTCCGTCATCTGGCAGTAAGTGGCTAAAGGGGTTGTTTGAGCTCTTTTCCTAGAGTGTGTGTGTGTGTGTGTACCTAGGTTGCAGAATGCTGAAAGTGTGTAATATGCTCCCTGTCAGCATTCTGCACCTTTTGCCTAGCTACCACACTTCAGCATGTGACCATGTTCTCTCCTGATTCTGGAGGAGCTGGTCACACCCCGTCTAGTGTTTTGTGTTTTTCTGTCTGACAGACAGACCCCACTCCTCCAGTCCTTTGTCAGACCCCCCCCCCCCATTCCTCCGCCTACACTGGCTGCACGCAGTGGAATGACTCCGCTGATTGGACAAACCCTCTGTTCTTCCTCAACCACAGGAAGGAAAAGGCTTCTACATAATTGAATATTATGTGCTGTCTGTCTATTTATTTATTTATCTATCTAGCTATCTATCAGGGATGAGTGAGCATTAAAATGCTCGGATGCTCGTTACCAAGAAATTCCTAATACTCTAATGCTCGTTTCACGTAACAAGTATAATGGGAGTCAATGGGAAATACAAACATTTTTTCTGCAGACCCTACAAGGAAGTGTGCAGGGCAGTGAAAATGTTGAAATGGATGTAAAAAGTGCTGACTGAAAGGAGAACAGCATGGGAAAGACCCCTAGAAGCATCTGACTCCCGGATCACTGCTGAGAAAAATGGTGTCACACTTTTACTCCACTTAAAGGACTGACAATAATAATAATAATAATCATTTATATAGCGCCAACATATTCCGCAGCGCTTTACAGTTTAACAATTTCAAAACACAAGTCATAAGTAGAGGCGTTAACAATGCAATAATTAAAGCAAAATAAGATGACCCTGCTCGTGAGAGCTTACAATCTACAGTACAATGCTGTGGGGGAGATACAAAGTACAGGTGTTTATATACAATGGTGTATTTACAATGATGGTCCAGCCATCTTGAGGGAGTGAGGGATGGATGGAGATAGTGAATGGGCTACACACACCCACTTACACATAGACTGACTTTGATTAGTGAACGTGATAGGCCGCTCTGAACAAATGTGTTTTGAGGGAGCACCTGAAACCATGCAAATTGTGGATAGTCCTAATTTCTTGGGGTAGAGTATTCCAGAGGATTGGTGCAGCGCGGGAGAAGTCTTGGAGTCGGGAGTGGGAGGTACGGATTAGTGCAGAGTTTAGTCGAAAGTCGTTTGCAGAGCGCAACAGTCGGTTAGGCCGATAGATAGAAATGAGGGAGATGTAGGGGGGTGCTGCACTGTGGAGAGCTTTGTGGGTGATAACAAGTACTTTGAATTGGATCCTATAATGAATGGGCAGCCAGTGTAAGGACTGGCGAAGAGCGGACGCGTCCGAGTACCGATTAGCCAGATGGATGACCCTGGCTGCTGCATTAAGGATGGACTGGAGAGGGGATAGTCTAGTAATGGGGAGGCCAAGTAATAGAGCATTGCAGTAGTCCAGGTGGGAGTGGATCAATGCTACAGTGAGGGTTTTTGATTCCATGGTGCGAAAAGGGTGGATTCTAGAGATGTTCTTTAGGTAAATCTTATATACCAGACCAAAAATTACCACCAATTGGTAAAATAAGGATATAATAAGAGTATAACATGCAGAATATATAAATCAAATAAAGGAAATGCACTACTCAAAAATAGGAAAATACAAATTTTATTTAAATACACAAATTTAAAATGTACCAAGGATGGCAGTGATAAACCAACAAAGCAGGGAGGTTGGTAACAAACAGATGCAGCAGCAATAAGGATACCATGTAGTAAGGAGAAAATATAGGGACCTAATGCAAAAATGCAAATAGTAACTAAACTCAGGGCATGACAATGTAAAGAGAGTGATAAACACACATCCTAAGTCAAGACTAGAGTGTTTAAATACCACAATAAGGTCCGAAAAGAACAAAAAGACATAAATAAATGGCCCAGCTGAGTATATCTGAGTGAGACCGCGTCCCTGCCACCCCAACGCGCGTTTCGGCGCGGTGCCTTCTTCTGGGGTATGGCATCACATAGAACAGAGCGGTATATATATCCATAGTGGCCAATCAGACAGAGGTGTCGGAATTCCCAGCTCTCATAGCGGCGCATGAGCGACCCCGTGACCCGGAAGTGACTACCACCGAGTGCGTCATCAGCTGGGCAGGAACGCAGCGCCCAGCCCCGCCCACAAGTAAAGTGGGTTGGCTGGGAGCGCGTCACCGGCAGCAGCCGATTGAAGACGCCGTCGGGATAGCAACCATCGGGCAGGGAGCGCGCATGCGCACGGGAGCAAAATGAAGGAATATCGTGAAAACAAAAAGTGAACACAGTAACGGATTAAAGAACCAGCACATAAAGGAAGGTACCAATACGAATACTAGGATAGTGTTTACAAAAAAGAGCTAGATACACAAAAATGAGCAAGTGCATAATGGGAGCACAAGTGCAGGTACTGACAAGATGAAAAATAAAACATAAATATAACATAAATATAAGTTGTGTAATATATAATAATATTACATGAATCATACTAGTGTAATATAAGTGAGTGACCATCAGTGAATGAGGACAAAATGCAACCAAAGAAGAATATATGTAAAACGACTTGTAGATCTTTAGGTGTAGGCGGCAAGAGCGGGCAAGAGATTGTATATGGGAGGTGAAGAAGAGATTGGTGTCAAACATAGAAACCAGACAGGGAGCCTGCTGCCTGGGTGTTATTATGGTGCCGCCCACGGAGAGGGAAATGTCAAATTTAGGGAGGTTAGTAGACGGCGGGAGCAGAAGAAGTTCAGTTTTGGAGAGGTTGAGTTTCAGATAGAGAGCGGACATGATGTTGGAGACTGCGGACAGACAGTCACTGGCTTTCTGTAGTACAGCGGGGTAAGGTCGGGGATGACGTGTATATTTGTGTGTCATCCGCATAAAGATGGTACTGAAAGCCAAATCTGCTGATGGTCTGTCCAATTGGGGCCTTGTAGAGAGAGAAGAGAAGGGTCCAAGGACTGAGTCCTGGGTACCCCGACAGCGAGAGGAAGCGGAGATGACGTGGAGCCAGAGAACGAAACACTGAAGGAGCGGTCAGAAAGATAGGAAGAGAGCCAGGAGAGAGCAGTGTCCTTAATACCTAGAGACTGGAGCCTAGACAGTAGGAGACGGTGGTCAACTGTGTCGAAAGCTGCAGAAAGGTCTAGAAGAATGAGCAGAGAGTGGTCACCGTTACGTTTTGCTGTCAGAAGGTCATTGGTCACTTTGATGAATGCAGTTTCAGTCTTATGTAGAGGGCTGAAGCCGGACTGTGAAGGGTCTAGAAGGGAGTGAGTGGAGAGGTAACGGAAAAGGCGGGAGTAGACTAGGCGCTCCAAAAGTTTAGAGATGAAGGGGAGATTGGAGACTGGTCTGTAGTTGTTTGTGCAGGAAGGGTCGAGAGCGGGTTTCTTTAGTAATGGAGTAATGATGGAGTGTTTGAAGGAGGATGGGAAAATGCCAGAGGAGAGTGAGTGATTAAAGATTGTAGTTAGGTGAGTTGTGACAACTGGAGAGAGAGACTGGAGGAGATGTGAGGGAATGGGGTCGGTAGTGCATGTAGTCGGACGAGAGGAAGAGAGGAGTCTGGAGACTTCTTCTTTTGTGATGGGATCAAATGTGGAAAGTGAGCCAGGGGAGGGATGGGAGTCACAGCACTTGGTGGTTGAGAGCAGATTTCCTGACGGATAGTATCTATTTTTTCTATAAAGTGGGAGGCCAGGTGGTCAGCACAAATGTCTGTGATAGAGGCTTGTGCTTTTGGCCTGAGGACGGAGTGAAAAGTGTCAAAAAGTACAATAAAACCTTCAAAATCAACGAGAAATTTGAGTTTATAGGAAAAAAGTTAAACGTTCTTTCCTGTATAATGACTTGTATATAAGGCAACATTTAAAAAGGATGTAAAAAATAATAATTTAAGTAAGCCAAACTTTAAATTTTTGTTAAAACATTGGAAATGTCAATGTAATTTATGAAGGAAGCAAAAATTGCAAATAATTTGATGGAAGAGGGACTTAGATACACCCTGTATTAGGCGTAAAGGTGGGCCATATACACTTTCTGACATTCAGACAAAACACTTGTTTAAGTTCAACACCACACCTCTTAGGCATAGAGGGACAGCTCGTGCCAGGTGTCCAGTTTTAAGACCCAATCATTGAAGGTCGCAGAGGAATTGGAGAGTATGCTGGTTTTGTCAGCTAGGTATTGCTTGACCATCTTTAACAGCTTTTCTTTCCTTCTCAAAAATACCCGGTCTTCTCATGACATGGACGCTGGGAGGGTGTCATGAAACTGGCTCAGGCCTTTAACAGTGTAACCCAGCTACTGCTGCACCTGGTGTGTCTCCCTTGCCTCTCCTCTTTGATTGGTCAAGGAGGCTTGCCCCCTGCCACTAGTGATGTCTGATGGGAATTTTTTCAACATACAGCTCTGGCAAAAATTAAGAGACAACTGCACAGTTTTATAAAAAATCAGCTTCTCTACATGTCTCACAGCCATTCCATTCCAGTGTCTGTTGAATTCCAACCAGAGTACACCTCATTCTACTTAATGTGCTTCTGATTAGGTGATCACCTGAACCAAATGTTATTTAACGAAGGAAAGTATAAAAAAACACTGCTGTGGTGTTCACAATCCTCTTGCTATAGGACAAGCTGGATGGCAAAACAACTGCTAGTAATATCCCAAAAGTAATAGGAATGAAAAAATAACTTTTAACCATGTCAAAGGAGTTGAAAAGAAAAGTCTTGAGTGAGGAAAAGAAGGGCTCAATTCTGAGTTTACTAGCAGAGAGATACAGTGAGCATCATGCTGACTCCATCCTTAAAATTTATAAGACGGCAGTCCATTACACCAAGATCAAGCAGCAGACATTGGGGACAACAAAGCTACAGACCGGCATTGAGCGAAAATGACTCTCCACTGACCGGGATGACCGTTATCTTATTCAAATGTCACTCAGCAGCCACAGGATGACATCAAGTGACCTACAAAAGGAATGGCAAATGGCAGCTGAGGTGAAGTGCACGGCAAGAACAGTTCGTAACAGGCTCCTTGAGGCAGGGCTCAAGTCATGTAAAGCTAGAAAAAAAGCCTTTCATCAATGAGAAGCAAAGGAGAACCAAGCTGAAGTTTGCCAAAGACCATAAGGATTGGACCATAGAAGACTGGAGTAAGGTAATCTCTGATGAGTCTAATTTTCAGCTTTGCCCAACACCTGGGTGTCTAATGGTTAGACTGAGACCTGGAGAGGCGTACAAGCCACAGTGTCTTGCACCCACTGTGAAATTTGGTGGAGGATCGGTGATGATCTGGGGATGCTTCAGCAAGGCTGGAATTGGGCAGGTTAATCTTTTGTAAAGGACATATGAATCAAGCCACATACAAGGTTATCCTGCAACAACAGTTAATTCCTTCAGCTCAGGCAATGTTCCCCAACACTGAGGACTGGTTTTTCCAGCAGGACAATGCACCATACCACACAGCTAGGTCAATCAATGTGTGGATGAAGAACCACCACATCAAATCCCTGTCATGGCCAGCCCAATCTCCAGACCTGAACCCCATTGAAAACCTGTGGAATGTAATCAAGAGGAAGATGGATAGTCACAAGTCATCAAAGAACTGCTTAAATTTTTGTACCATGAGTGCATTAGTATGGTTTCTAAATGATTATGAACTTGTTTTCTTAGCATTATTTGAGGTCTGCAAGCACTGAATTTTTTTGTTATTTTGACCATTTCTCATTTTCTAAAATAAATACAAAATTTATTGCATGGAAATTCTGAGAAATGTTGTTAGTAGTTTATAGAATAAAAGAGCAATTTACATTTTAATCAAATATACCTATGAAGAGTATTTTCCACAATGGCCTTCTGGTATAGCATCATTTTTAGACCTCTACGCCTCACGAAGGAGAGATGTAAGGTTCTCCTTGTAGCATGGGTCTAGCAAGGTGAACAACCACAGACTATGGCGTCATTGCCGCACACCATCATTGTGGAGTGCTTAATCTCTTGGCGACCTGCACAAATGTCCAACATCCATGCCCAATCTTCAGTTGTTATGTGTGGAGGCTGCCCAGAATACTGACTGGCCTGTTGGAGCTGGTATTCTTCAACTGGCCACTGCTGCTCACAAAGCCTTGTCAGCATGTGCAGTGTGAAGTTCCAGTATGTGATGACTTTGCACACCATTCGTTGAGCTGCCACTTGCATGCGCTGCTGCAGCACTGCCAGAGAGGAGGAAACTGTGGCTGCCTTGTGGAAATGGGCACTGATGCGATGTACCTTGAACAGAAGCTCTGGCAAATCTGGGTAGATTTTCAGAAACTGCTGAACCACCAAGTTTAGCATGTGGGCTAAGCATGGTACATGTGTGAGCTTGCCAAGCTTCACAACTGCCACCAGGTTACAGCCATTATCACCTACGACCATGCCTGGTTGTAGGTTCAGTGGCTAGGGTCACAGATCTGTTTGGTCTGTTATTTCTTTCAATAACTCAGCCGTGGTTTGTCTCCGTGGCTTGTCTGTTGCAGAGCTTCCAGCTGATGTGGACAATGTGCTCTGAGACAACAAATTGGTGATGGAGGATGAGGAGGAGCAGGAGGGAGTGCAGGAACTGGTGGAGTATACACTAATAGAAGTAGAGCCTGCAATCCTTGACGTTGGTAGCACATGTGCTGTGACAGGATGGAACTCTGCTCCAGCATCCACAATTCACCCATTGTGCCGTGAGGGAAATGTAGTGTCCCTGGCCACAAGCGCTTGACCACATATTGGTTAACTGAGCAATGCCAGTAAGTGCGTTGGTAAGGGCACGGATGATGTCACATGCTAGTAAAAGCGGGGACGCCACATTAGGAAAAATGGTGACAGCTGGGGACCGAGTACCGAGGGATAGCTGCCTCCATGAGTCGGTGGAAATCCTCTGTATCTTCAGGCCTAAGCGGCAACATTTCCACGGCAAGCAGTCTGGAAATGTGCCCGTGTGAGAGGCAGAGCCAGGGCCACAGTCGTGGCTGCAACAAATGGCTTAGGTGTTCCCTGGCTCCTAATCATCGGAAAATACTGTCCCTTCTGCAGCATACCTTATGGATCACCCTCTGCACCATCAAGGTCCCATCGGCTTTCTGAAGCTCCGCTGCTTGCATGGTGGCGCATAAACACAGTCCTTTGAAAACTTCAAACAGTGAACTTTACTCTTTTTGTCGCAGCACATCCTTGTCAGTAACAACATCAGCATACGGTACCACACAGTTCACATTATCCACTTCTCCCGCACTCCTCTCTATGTCCTTCAGTACATTACAGGGATGGACTAATGCCGTACGGTTCTCCAGCGTCCTCACTGTCTAGACTCACTGCGCTTGGGGGTTCCCTAAGCCGTTTCATCCCGGATCTGAGGGCATCAGCCCATGGGATGACCTGCCACGTGATGAGCGACCTGAGTCCCTGTACTGATCTAGCACCTATTCTTAAGCTTCTCTTTCCTGCTGTGGTAGCACTGCTGCTTCTGCTGCACCTCTGTCCATCTGGACTGCGGACTCTGGATGGCTGGGCTATCTTCCTTAAACGTTACAGAATCCAGCCGCCCTACATGGGCCCTCTGGCCCTTCTGGGCTCATAGGCCCGACTAGCCTATCTCTGCTCCCAAGCTTCACTGACTAGAAACAGGAAATTCCCCTAGCTTACTCATGGCTGGCTCCTCCTGTTTACTATGTACACTACTCATTATACTAAGATGTAATGTGCGCCATCTAGTGGCCAAACTAAGGAAACACACTGTCCCCAGGTTAACAATTATGTACATCACAATGCAATACACAGCATTACAAAACATTCACATAGAAGAAAACGATTGGAAAACACTCTATACATAGCAGCATAAATATATACACAACTTTAAAGGGTACACCCGTTTAGTGTTTGGGCCTGTGGGTGTGTGGCTGGGAACTTTCTTTTGTGTTCCAAGACCTGGGTTGGGGACAGCTGAATGCTGTGCTTGGAAACGTTTTGGAAGTGCCTGATAATGGTGCCTCAGAATCTGCAAGGACAGATACAGGGTTTGGAAGCACCCAGCACATAGGAAGAGGTAGTGTTGTCACTCGCTTGAACGAATCGTGGTCCCAGGCATTTGGCCCAGTAAGTCGGGTGCTTCGATGACATGTGCCTGATTATGCTGGTGGTAGTTAAGCTCTTAGTCGTCATGCCCCTGCTGATCTTGGCGTGGTGCAAGTTGTAAATAACCTTATAATTTTTTTTTTGTCTTGGAACTGTTTAAAAAAAAAAGGCCCAGACTGGGTAACGCCTAATTCTTTGACAGATAAATTCAGCTGAAGTGTATTATAAGGTGTATATACAGTATGTAGATATATTACACACACTTATACACATACACACACTTATATATACACGCTGTAGTGCAGAGGTATCCACATTGTGCAGTGATGAGGCAGTGACCCAGGAAAGGTTCAAAACAAATGTCTCCTTAATGCTCAACTCACAGCAATACACAGCACACGATACCCTCCGGTTCGCAGCTGGGAAACCTATATCCTCCAGATTGCAGCCAACACACCAGTCCACCTCCGATCGCAGCCAGGCACAGGACAGTCTACCTCCGAGATCGGTTGCCATGGGGGACTGCACCGCCGTGTACGCTGTGGGTGCCAAGCCTTTCAGCTCCCTTGGCTATTTGGCTACATTTGCCTGTGTTGCCTCACACAGTTGGAGCTGCAGAGCCTTCTACTCTGCACTCTTGCAAAAACCAAACTGACACTGAGCCTGACACACCCAAACCCTTTACTGCAGGGTTTTTAACTGGAATCTGTGGCAATGGGCCACATGGAAACCCGGGCTGGGGAGGAAACGAACTGCACCACTACCATCCTGTAGTCCATTTCAAAACACAAAAGCCCAGAGCAGGTTTTCCCTAAATCTGCCTTCGATAACCAGCATGTCCAAGACCTATCCTCACTTTTATTCTGCATTGCAATCACAGCTACGCCTGTGACTGCAATGCACTCCCATGGCCTCAATATGCCTCAGTGCGCATCCTGGGGGAGCACACAGCGACCCTTACATGTAACACCGGTCACTGCTTCACAATGCACACACACTGACATGCACACACACTTACTCTTGCACTCACACACACTTGCACACACACACTCACACGCACTTACACATGCATACATGCACACACACACAAATGATTATAGACAGTATTCCTATGTCAGAGGTGATGTCGGGGACACGTGATGGCTCTGTCATCACTGTGGATGTGATGTGAGGTAGATTATCAGTGCTGCACTGCCAGAGATGAGAGAAGGGTCCCTGCTCTGTCACTTCCAATGCTGGAATGAATGATAGAGGTCAGTGCTGGGGCCGATGCGAACAGCCAATGAGTGAATAGTGGGCGGGCAGAGGGCGGGGCTGGACACTGAGGTTGTGGGCAGGGCTAAGTGGCTTGGAGTTTAGAAAAATAACCTGAGAAACTGCATGGTTTGCATGAGGAGCATGTAAACAAACTGGGTGCAGGGAGTGAAGTGTATAAATTCAGGAGGAACGAAAGGTAGAAACCAAAACCAAAATCTATAAGGGTGTTGCACATTACATTACAGCACAGATTAGCTTAAATTTGGATTTTGAGGTCAGACAACGTCTTAATGCATAATGTGTGATGCAAGGCATCTAGGACAGGTCTTTAGTGACAATCTAGTCAGAACTGGTACATTTGGCATTTAAAATATTCCCCTGTGTTATTTAAACATTTTCTTCTTTTTTTTATTTAGACTGTAAGCATAGTGTTATACCGTACAATTTTCTAATAGAAAATTGCTGGCATTGTCCACCAGAATCGATTATATAACAAAGAAAGAAGTGATAGGTGTAGTTTTTGCTTTTAACCTATGTGAGGCAGTGAGGGGAATCATATACAAGGGTCGTTACGTGTCCCCCAGGATATGCATATAAGCATACAAACCTGCTGAAGAGCACTGTAATTACAGCCACAGCTGTGCTTACAATGTAAAATGAGAGAGAGTAGATTTGATAAATACAATTTTACCAAGTCAGATTTAAGAAAACCTGACAAGGGCTTTTATGTTTGGAGAGATCTGCAGGATGGTAGTGGGGCAGATCTCTCCCTCCACTACGGGTCTAGAGAGTGGCCCATGTCCACAATTCCCATTTTAAACATTCAGTTAAGGTTTGGGTGTGTCAGTTTTTGATTTGCAAGCATCAGAGCGGAGGCTCTGTGTAGGATAGGTCTGTGTGAGACTAAACACAGGCCAGAAAAAGCACAGCCACTGACTCACCCATGAGTGATATGGTGATGCAGTCGTACTTGGAAATGGATGTGATGCGGACTGTTACAGACGATCCAACTGCGAACCAGAGGATGAAGTTTGAGTTGTTTTTGTAAGTTGCCAAAATAAAGACATTTAAAGGGAGCCTGTCAGCAGGCTTGTGCACAGTAACCTACAGTGTCACACCGGCGCCATTATACTGATTAAAATGATACCTGGGTGATGAAATCCGTCTTGTGGTTGTTGTTGTTTAATCTTGATTAAACTCCGGGGTGGCCTGTGGGGGGGGTCTTCATGTGGTGCTTTGATTAGGCATTCATGTGTATGGTTTCTAACAGGTCACTGATCTCTCACTGACCTGCCCCATATATAATGAATATTATATGTATATACTAAAAAAAAAAAACCTTCTGCAGGCAGGTGCCCACCGTGGCACCCGTGCTGCAGCATAATCGCATGCGGATTGTGTTTATAATTAATGTGGTTGAGGTTATCCTGCTCTAAAAAAAAGAAATTTGAAAATGGTGCCCACCGCGCCAGCGCAGTAGCAGCTATCGGTGTATGTAGAGCTGCTATTGCGCACGCTCCGGCGGCGCCATCTTGGAGGAGGAATTTAATTTTTTTTCTTAGCAAGATGCTGAAACCTGCGCAATAGCGCTTGTAACTTCATTCTGCACATTACATTGTGGTTATAACTAAATGGATCCTGTGTGACTATTACATAACCTAAACAGTTATTCATACAGCCAATTACCAGGGCTTAGAGAAGGCAAAACCATGGCATGCAGCTAATTGTCACACCACAAGGCCCCATATACTTATTAGAATGCTATTCTGTGGAAATGTCACTTTTCTATGGGAACATAGTCATGGCCAAAAGTGTTGGCACCCAGATTTTTCCAGAAAATGAAAGCATTTCTCCCAGAAAATTATTGCAATTACACAAGTTTTGTTATACACTTTTATTTCCTTTTGTATGTATTGGAACAACACAGAAAAGACAAAAACACACAACCCTAAAAATGGGCCGGACAAAATTGTTGGCACCCTCAACGTAATATTTGATTGCAGTTATTTATTCCAAAGGGTATACAATCCCATTTATTCTTATAACCATCAACAAGATTTTTACACCTCTCAACCGGAATTTTGGACCAGTCTTCTTTTACAAACTGCTTCTTTTCTTTGGAGTCCTAATTTTGTTTTCAGTAAACAGTAGAATGATGTGCTTTACCAAAAAGCTCTATCTTGGTCTCATCTGTCCACAAGACACTTTCCCCCAAAAAATGTTGGCTTACTTGCATGCAGTGCCGGATTAAGGTAATGGAGGCCCCTAGGCCGGTAAAATTTTGGGGGCCCCCCTCTCATCCATGCGCCACAGTCCCGCCCACTACACCTCAGCCCCACCCACAATGTGTCAGGACCCCACCCACTAAGCACCATAGCCCCGCCCACAGTAAGACCAACTGCTGTTTGTCAACAGTGCCTGAGAATCTTAGTTGTTACTTGCGCATTTAGCACCTGAATGAGACAATGAGGCCTTAACAATACTGTAATAAAGTATTCTTAATAAAATAAAAAGCATAGCACTGGTATGTGCATCACAAGTCACAACACATCTGTATAACAGGGCACAGCATCAGACAGGCAGCAGATTTATCATTCGGGTAATCGGCCATGCTTTTCAACGGTGCAATTTTTCGTGGAAAATGCCCTTAACCCGGGAACAGCAGTGAGCAGGCGAAGCATCTGTCTAACTGGGCACAGTAGCAGGCATCAGAACCACCTCTTTAGCTGGAGACAGCAGGCAGGTATCAGAAGCATTTCTTACTGGGAATAGCAATAGGAAGGTATCGCACACATGCGATTTGCACACTTAGTCATGTACTGACGAGCTACTCTCCCTAATGCTCTTAATATTCAGTGAAAATCTGAGAGAAGCAGGAAGAGAAGCTCGTTGTCACAGGACCATAAGTATGAAAATTGCATATGAGTGAAGTGTCCATGTGATGACTACTGGAACCTGCAGAGCTGAATCCTGACAGTGCAGCTTCTGAATTCTCACAACGAATGCTCTGCACACTTTTAGGGTTCTCCATTACCGGTGGCAAGAGTACACGGTCATGTCAGCACAAGCATGTGATTTATATACTTCTGGTCACATTCCCACTAGACGTGCCCGGCCTCGCTCTGTTCATTTTCATTGAGGCCACACATGTCTAGTCAGCATGTGACCGCATGTATGTAAATCACCGACACGAGAGAATCCTAACAGCGTGCAGTGAGCACTGTGAGAGTTCAGAAATTGACTAATTCTCATGTCTTTATTTGTTAGGAGCATTAAAGGGGCTGTCCAGGTTTGTGCTGAGTCTGCAGTCATTCTATGTGAAACAGACCTGGAGAACCCCTTTAATGCTCCTAACAAATAAAGACATGAGAATTAGTCAATTTCACAAATAATATTTACATCCAGATACCTTATAGAAGACGCTGTCTCTGGAGTCGTTCTCCTTTTCTTCATCTTGTCCACACCCATGATGAGTTTTCTCATCCACAGCCATCTCTGCAGACCTCCATCTTCTCCGCTCTTCTGCACCAACTCTCCACGCGATGCCCTTAAAGACAGAAGAGTCATTATAATGCCCCTAAATAAAGATATCTGCAATATACTGTCACCTCACACTATTCCCCTCCCTCCTCACACTGTCTCCTCTCACATCCCCCCTGTTCACCCTCACTCCCCATACTGTGTCCACATACATTCACCCGTTCGCTCCCCATACTGTCTGCACCCATTCCCCATACTGTTTCCTCATGCATACTCTTCAGTACCCTCAAACCCCCCCACACCCATTAAATCCCCCCATCCCCACTCCAAATCCCCCCACACATACAATAACCGCCCCATCGCCACTCCAAATACCCCCACACATACAATAACCCCCCATCGCCACTCCAAATCCCCCCACACATACAATAACCCCCCCATCGCCACTCCAAATCCCCCACACATACAATAACCCCCATCGCAGACCACGATTCATGATGCACAGATACAGCAGAGAAATATGGGTACAGTACAATGCCAAATACTTCTCTTCTTACATTACATGAGTGATATCTATTGTAAATTGTACAATAGCTCAAAAACCGCCAAATCCTCACAGCGCACAGTACAGACTGGACAGTACAGTCCTCCATACAATATTATGGGCACCACAGTCTCCCCTCATCACCCATATAATACCCCATGCAGGATGTCACTCCCCATATAATGCTCCATACAGAATACTGGACCCAATATAATGCTCCATACAGGATACTGGTCCCCATATAATGCTCCATATAGGATACTGGTCCCCATATAATGCTCCATACAAAATATGGAGCTCTCCTCTGCGCTGTACTGCGTTCTGCACTGTTACGGCTCAGGAAAGGGCGCTGTGGAAAGACTCCCCATTATCATCATGATTGCCTCCCCATCATCATCATTGTCTCCTTATCATCATCATTGCCTCCCCATCATCATCATGGCCTCCCCATTATCATCAATGCCTGTCCATCATCATCATCTCCTCCCCATCATCATCAATGCCTGCCCATCATCATCTTCTCCCCATCATCAATGCCTGCCCATTATCATCATCTTCTCCCCATCATCATCATCAATGCCTCCCCATTATCAGCAATGCCTGCCCATCATCACACACAGACAGCACACAAGCACTCTCTCACATACTTATACACACACATACACACACACAACAACACAAAGCACCGCACTACATACACACAGAGACACACACAGAGACACACACGTCTTACCCGTCCGACGTCCGCGCGCTCTCTGCCACAGCCGGCCGCTGAATGATGACGTCATTCAGCGGCGCTGCTGTGAGAGGAAGCGCCGGCGCCCCCTTGAGCCCGGAGCTGCGGCAGCGGAGGCACGGGAGAGGTAAGTATTGTGCCAGCTGATGCCGGGGCCCTGAGCAAGCGGGGGGGGGGCCCAGTGGCGGCGCTGACACCGCTCTCCTCCGCTAACGGGCGCGGGGGTGCCAGACGGCGAGTGGGCCCCCCCGCCTGCTCAGGGCCCCGGCACTTGCCCGGGTGTGCCGGGTGCTGACGCCGGCCCTGCCCACACATAAAAGAACCCCCCCATCCCCACTCCAAATCCCCCCACACATAATGTATGACCCCACATCCCCACTCCAAATCCCCCCACACATAATGTATCCCCCCATCCCCACTCCAAATCCCCCCACACATAATGTATCTCCCCATCCCCACTCTAAATCCCCCCCCCATACACACACACAGTATGTCCCCGTTAATCTTCGGTGGTTCTTCAGCTCCATAGTGGAGCACACTTACCACCACTGTTCCCCTTCTGAGCGCCAGTGAGTGACGTCAGCAGCGTGATCACATGACCTGATCACGCTGCAGACGTCGCTCTGACCCCGAGGTCAGAGCTTCAATTGTACTGGCGTCTGTATATAGATTCCAGTACAATTGGTCCCTGCTGGGAGCCGGCACGCTGCAGCTTCTCTGCGCCGGCTGTCAGCATGACAGCCGGCACAGGGAACCGCCGACTCCCAGGCCGGGGGCGGCTGAACGTAGCCGCAGGGAGACACTGCGGACCGCCGCACTAGGCGGCCCGACTGCGCCCCCCTGCTGGCTGCGCCCGGGGCACCTGCCCCGGCTGCCCCCCCCTAGATACACCCCTGTATGTGTGCCCCACGAACGCCGGCAGACAGTGGGGGCCTATGGGCCCCCAGAGGCTCAGGGGCCCATAGGCCATGGCCTAATTGGCCTTATTAGTAATCCGGCCCTGCTTGCATGCATTTGGGCAAATTGCAGTCTAACTTTTTCATTTCATTCAAACGTCGACGGATAGTTCGCGCTGACACTGATGCACTCTGCTCCTGCAGGACAGCTTTAATTTCTTTGGAGCTTGATTAGGGCTTATCCACCATCTGGATTATCCTGCATTGCAACCCTTCATTAACTTTTCCCCCACGTCCAGGGAGATTAGCTACAGTGCCATGGGTTGTAAACTTCTTGATTATGATACAAACTGTGGACAAAGGAACATCAAGCTCTCTGGAAATGGACTTTGGAACATTTTAGAGGGGTTGTCCACTACTATGACAACTCCTTCTTGATCAAAATGTTTAACCTCTCTAAAATAATAAATTTTATACTGCCCTCCCGTGCCGGCTTCAATGGGAGGTGATTATAAGCTTTAATATTTTATAGGCCAAAGGAAGGGATATTTGAAGTTGTCCAAGTTACAAAGGTTACATCAAGCCCACAAATATGAACCCCGATTGCCACAACTTCAGGACAAGTGGGAAGAGCTATGCAAAACCCCAGAATTGGCACATCTAATAGATGTGCCTTTTCTTGGCGGCTGCAGGCTGCTATATTTAGGCTGGGAGGGGCAATGTCCATGGTTCCTTACCAGCCTGAGAATACCAGCCACAGGCTGTCTGCTTTAGCAAGGTTGGTTGTTATGAATGGGGGAGACCCCATGCTTTTTTTTTTTTTTTTTTTTTAAACTGCCTGGGGACCCCTCTATTCTTGATAACCAGCCTTTCTGAAGCTGACGGCTCAGGATTGCAGCCCCCAGCTGTGATTTTTGGATGTCTGGTTATCAAAAATACAGGGAAACCCAAGCCATTTTTTTTATTTATTTATAGCACAGGCGCCGGCTGATGAATACTCCCATCAGCCGCCGCTTGCTCTTACTGTTATTAGCGGCAGCAGGCGTCAGCTGCTGGGAGTAATAGTAATAGCCTACGCCAGTGACCGGAGGTGAACTTTATACCGCCGATCCCAGCTGCGTGCTCATGCTGTCATCTGACGGCATGGGAACCGCGGCTGTCTGACCGGCGGTAATGATTTTACCGCCGATCAGAAGTAGCGTTTGCTGCTCTGTCATGCACATGATAGTGTGGCAAACACTGGATGTTCAGGCCCCCATTCAAGTGAATGTGGTCTGGGTTCCGGTGCGGGTACTGTTCTGATACCCGAAACTTGTTTAACTGTTTGGCCGGACCCAAACATCCAGGGGTTGGCCCATCTCTAGTCATGTAGTCTCTAAAGGATGAAATTCCATGTAAATGAATAATATCTTGCAATAAGATATGTAGTATTTTAGAAAGCAGTTTGATTAGTGAAAGAGGTTAAGATTAAACTGTAAAGAAAAATATAAAATATACAGTAAATGAATGGAAAACGCCTTTCTAAAATATCTGATGATGATGTACCGTATATCAGGGTGATCTGTCAAAGAAGCATTACTTTTCTTATTGAATGTACAGTATATATGCTATGGTGTTATGTCTTTATATGTTTGGAGTTTCGATGGTGCACTTTGATATATTTTATCCACTGTCCAGTTGTAATAATACATAACTAAAACTATTCTCAATAGAAGAAAATTGTTCCTGATCCAAAATTTAAGAACTACACCCAGATATTTTAGGAATGCCCTAAGGTGAGTTTCCACGTCAGGAAACGCTGCGTGTTTGGCGCTGTGCGCTGGCGCAGCGCCAAACACGCAGCGTCCAGATGTTACAGCATAGTGGAGGGATTCAAGAAATCCCGTCTCCACTATGCGTAACAATACGCAGGTGGCAAACCGCGTAAACGACATGCGGCGTCTTTTCAGACCGCAGCATGTCCTCGCGTATTGCGGCGACGGTGCGTCGCCGCAACATAATTAACACAGGGCTATGTAGCCCTGCGCTCTTTCCGGAGGTGTTCCGGAGGTGTCCTGAACACCTCCGAAAGATCGCGCGTCAGAAAGGGGCGGGGCTTAGACGGAGCGGAATTTCCGCTCCGTCAAAAGCGCTATGGTTCCGGACCGTGGAACCATAGCCTTAGTTGTTTGAGTGAACTTTATTTCCTGCTGCACATTCCCATTGTGATCCCACTGTGAGGTTTCCTCTGATTGTAATACTCTGAGAGATATCACAGTTGTGGATTTTTTTTCCTTTAGTTATTCAATTTGCTATTGCTGATGTTGGGTTTGATCTTGAGTCAACAAGTGACATACAAGAAGTGTGTTTTCTGAACACTAAGTGTGCGGACTGACACGTTTCGGAAAACTTTTATTATTTTCATCCAAGTCTGTGAGATATTCTAAAAAGATGTAACAACACGAAGGACTAAGCGACATTAGTGGCATTCTCTGTGAATATCACAAGTGAAAACATAGCTTATTTAAAAAAAAAAAAATTTGTTACAAATTCAGTAATTTAGCCTACAACCATTGATTGACTGGTTGTCTTTGTAAGGCTAAGTTCCCACAATAAGTATGCAGTACGTTTTTTATGTTGTGGATTTTCTGCAGCATTTCTGCACCAGTTGGCAAAATTAGGCTGTTTGCAATTTTTTTCATTGACTTTTTGCGTGCATTTTTTTATTTGTGGTTTTCATCATATTTTTTTCTGCTGCTTTTTTGTCTCCTTTTTGTTTTCATAGAATCATACAATGTTAGTTAGAAGGGACCTCCTGGGTCATCGAGTCCAACCTTCCCCTGCTCAATGCAGGATTCACTGAACCATCTCAGACAGATGTCTGTCCAGGTTCTGTTTGAAGACTTCCATTGAAGGAGAACTCTCCACCTTTCGTGGCAGCCTGTTCCACTCATTGATCACCCTCACTGTCAATTTTTTTTTCTAATATCTAACTGTATTTTTCCCATTCAGAGTCATTGTATAGACCTGTGCTACTCATTGATTTATTGATTTTAACTATTTGAATTAATCTGTCACCAGTTTTTCACTACCCCATCTGACAACAGCAAGATGGAGGTACAGAGACCTGATTTTAGCGATGTTTCACTTACTGGGTTGAGTTTTTTGTATTTTTTTTTTTTTTTTTCATAAAATCTCAATTTTAGCAGGAGGTTATCACTAGAAGACTAGTCAACCCTCTACAAAAAATATGGTCAATGCACTACCTAATGAGTTTCTGTATACGATTCAATTGTGTAATTGGTTCCCGGTGCTTCAAAAGTAAACTTCATTAATCTGTCACCAGGTTTTTGCCACCCAATCTAAGATGAATAGTATAGTTCACAGGGCATACATGTAGTAATCCAGTAGGGAGCATGTTTTCATAAGAGATACATGATCCCCCTTTCCTACAATCAAAAAGTCAAGAATAAACTCAAAATAACATTGAGCAAAAATGTGGAAAAAAAAAAAGCAAAAAACAAAAAAACAGGAGTTCTATATTCATCTAATATATAAAGCTGAATGTATGTATGTGTGTATGTATGTGGGTATGTTTGTCCGGGATTGGAATCCGCACCGTCGCACTTACGGGCATGAAATTTTGCACGCCCGCACGTCTCGACCCCGAAAGCGTCCTAGGCTATGTTTTGAATCGAAATTTTAACCCCGCGCGTTCCAAATCGCCAAACAATTTTGGCCCTATCTACATAATGGGGAGAAAGCTGAATGCTTGTGTGTATGTCCGGCATAGGAATCTGCATTTACGGGCATGAAATTTTGCACACCCGCACGTCTCGACCCGGGAGCGTCATAGGCTAGGTTTTGAGTCGAAATTTTAACCCCGCGCATTCCAAATCAGCAAATAATTTTGGCCCGGGATAGGAGTCTGCACCGTTGTACTTACGGGCATGAAATTTTGCATGCCCGCACATCTCAACCCCAGGAGCATCATAGGCTATGTGTTGAATGGAAATTTTAACCCCCGCACGTTCCAAATCGCCAAACAATTTTGGCCCTATCTACATAATGGGGAGAAAGCTGAATGCTTGTGTGTATGTCCGGCATAGGAATCTGCATTTACGGGCATGAAATTTTGCACACCCGCACGTCTCGACCCCGGGAGCGTCATAGGCTAGGTTTTGAGTCAAAATTTTAACCCCGCGCATTCCAAATCGGCAAATAATTTTGGCCCGGGATAGGAATCTGCACCGTTGTACTTACGGGCATGAAATTTTGCATGCCCGCACATCTCAACCCCAGGAGCATCATAGGCTATGTGTTGAATGGAAATTTTAACCCCCGCACGTTTTGGTGTGTGATTTTTATGTGCAGAATAAATTTTTGTTAACATAGTCTATTTTGTTACAGCTAACAGCAGTTATTAATTAACCCGGGCGAAGCCGGGTACTACAGCTAGTAAGAAATAAAAAGCAAGATTTTATTGATTATAATATGTTAAAATACACAATAATACAACCAAAAGGTAAAGGAAAATGTACCCAAGAAGGATTCTGAGAAAAATCCCGAGAATAGCAGTCTATATATGGCTACAGCCTCTACAAGAATGGAATGCTCATAGGTTAGCAAAAGGTGATAAGAATCTAAACCATGGGTGTACCCAGGATCAAAACTAGGGGGGGGCAAGCCATGGTGGTTGTTCAGGTTGTAAAATTTTAGAACGAAAAAGGGAATGAAACTGCTCTATACAGTATAATGAGCCCCATACCTGTATATACATCATCACCAGCCCCCACCCACTGAGCCCAGCACCTGTATATACATCATCCCCATCCCACAGAGCCCAGCACCTGTATATACATCCTCACCAGCACCAGCCCACTGAGCCCAGCACCACCTGTATATATCATTACCAGCCCACTAAGCCCAACACCTGTATATACATCTTCACCAGCACCAGCCCACTAAGACTAGCACCTGTATATACATCCTCACCAGCACCAGCCCACTAAGCCCAGCACCTGTATATACATCATCACCAGCCCCATCCCACTGAGCCAGCAACACCTGTATATATCATTACCAGCCCACTGAGCCCAGCACCTGTATATACATCACCAGCCCACTAAGCCCAGCACCTGTATATACATCAACAGCCCACTAAGCCCAGCACCTATATATACATCACTCAGCCAGCCCCTGTATATACATCAACCCAGCCAGCCCCTGTATATACATCAGCCACAGCCAGCCCTCTGTATATACATCAGCCCAGCCAGCCCTGTATACATCAGCCCAGCCAGCCCCTGTATACATCAGCCCAGCCAGCCCCTGTATACATCAGCCCAGCCAGCCCCTGTATACATCAGCCCAGCCAGCCATTGTATATACATCAGCCCACAGCCCCTGTATACGTCAGCCCAGCCAGCCCCTGTATACGTCAGCCCAGCCAGCCCCTGTATACGTCAGCCCAGCCAGCCCCTGTATACTTCAGCCCAGCCAGACCCTGTATACTTCAGCCCAGCCAGAATCTGTATACTTCATCTCAGCCAGACACTGTATACTTCAGCCCAGCCAGACCCTGTATACTTCAGCCCAGCCAGAATCTGTATACTTCAGCCCAGCCAGCCCCTGTATACTTCAGCTCAGCCAGCCTCTGTATACTTCAGCCCAGCAGAACCTGTATACTTCAGCCCAGCCAGAACCTGTATACATCAGCAGAGCGAGTGCATTGCTTTCCTGGCGGAGGGCTTCAGGAAGATGAATGCCATAGGCGGCGCATGAGCAGACTTAGATCTTTGCTGGACCAAAATCCAAATCTTCGGTGGCCCACGGCTTCAGGAACATGGCCGCCAGGAAAGCAATGCACTCCGCTTTGCTCACCGCCAACACCTGACCCACAGCATTGCACCACTGGGACACCCCCTCATCCCTCTCATGCCCGCAGCATTGCCCCACTTCTGCCACTGCAGACTTCCTGAGGAAGGGACCCGGCCTCCTGTGATCCCGCTTACAAGACTGTTATTACAGAACAGGAGGCAATTATTACAGGACAGGGGATGTTATTACAGGAAGGGGGATGTAATTACAGGATGAGGGATGTTATTACAGGACAAGGGATATTATTACAAGACGAGGAATGTTATTGCAGGACAAGGGATGTTCTTATAGGATGAGTGATGTTATTATAGGTCAGGGATGTTATTACAGGATGGAAGACTATTATTACAGGATGGGGGACTTTTTACGTGACAGGGGAAGTTAATACAGGTCAGGGGACGATATTACAGGACTGGGTACGTTATTACAGGACAGAGGATGTTATAACAGGTTTGAGGACATTATTACAAGACGGGGATGTTATTACAGGTTTGAGGACGTTATTACAGGACTGGGGACGTTATTACAGGACGGGTGATTTTATAACAGGTTTGAGGACGTTATTACAGGACTGGGACGTTATTACAGGACGGGGGATGTTATTACAGGATGGGGATGTTATTACAGGTTTGAGGACGTTATTACAGGACTGGGGACGTTATTACAGGACGGGTGATTTTATAACAGGTTTGAGGACGTTATTACAGGACTGGGACGTTATTACAGGACGGGGGATGTTATTACAGGATGGGGATGTTATTACAGGTTTGAGGACGTTATTACAGGACTGGGGACGTTATTACAGGACGGGGGATTTTATAACAGGTTTGAGGACGTTATTACAGGACTGGGACGTTATTACAGGATGGGGGATGTTATTACAGGTTTGAGGACGTTATTACAGTACTGGGGACGTTATTACAGATCCGTGGACGATATTACAGGACAAGGCACGTTATTGCAGAACAGGAGACGATATTCCGGGAAGGGGTTATTTTGTTACGGGACGGGGGATGTTATTACAGGATGGGGGACGTTATTACAGGGCCCATAGTTCCAACCAACATACTAGTAGGGGCATTGGTCAAAATTTTGCACCTGGGCCCATAGGATTCTAGTTATGTCACTTTTCATCTGACGTCTGTGCACAAAGTACAGCACAGACAGTATACAGATTAGTATATAATATACTGGGCTACAGATATCAGATGATATATAACAATATTGGGTGTTATACTGTGTACAGATATGCATTATAATATGCACTGACTGATCCTCAGCCTACAGAACCTCACATGCTCTAATATATGGTCCTATAAATACTATATGATGTCCTGTAGGCCTAGGATCAGTCAGAGCAGGGTGCAGTATACAGGGCCTGCAGTCTCTATCTGACCCCCTCAGTGATTTATTACTGCAGACTGAACTTCTATAAAGATGGGGTGAAAGTTCAGGCTGCTGCAATAAATCAGCCACAGACAGCGGGACTGCAGATAGACATCCTCCTGTCACCTCCTCATTCTTCTCTCTGAGTCCTGCTTCTCCTCCGCCTCATGATCTCCATCCTGCTCCTCACTCCTGTCCAGCCAGAAGCAGCCCGGGAGCTGGTGAGGTGAGTTCAGCAGGCAGACGCTGACTGCACATGCACACAGTGTGGGCGTGTCTGCGGTGCTGGGATGGGGCTGCCGGCCATGGGCGTACCCACCGTGGGGCAGAGGGGGGCAACTGACCCCCTCTAGAAGCAGTGTCAGGCCGCTGTCTCAGAAGTCGGGTGCCAGCACTGTTCTTTTAAATAATGTGTATAAGTGCCGGCAGCCCCATCCCAGCACCGCAGACACGCCCACACTGTGTGCATGTGCAGTCAGCGTCTGCCTGCTGAACTCACCTCACCAGCTCCCGGGCTGCTTCTGGCTGGACAGGAGTGAGGAGCAGGATGGAGATCATGAGGCGGAGGAGAAGCAGGACTCAGAGAGAAGAATGAGGAGGTGACAGGAGGATGTCTATCTGCAGTCCCGCTGTCTGTGGCTGATTTATTGCAGCAGCCTGAACTTTCACCCCATCTTTATAGAAGTTCAGTCTGCAGTAATAAATCACTGAGGGGGTCAGATAGAGACTGCAGGCCCTGTATACAGCACCCTGCTCTGACTAATCCTAGGCCTACAGGACATCATATAGTATTTATAGGACCATATATTAGAGCATGTGAGGTTCTGTAGGCTGAGGATCAGTCAGTGCATATTATAATGCATATCTGTACACAGTATAACACCCAATATTGTTATATATCATCTGATATCTGTAGCCCAGTATATTATATACTAATCTGTATACTGTCTGTGCTGTACTTTGTGCACAGACGTCAGATGAAAAGTGACATAACTAGAATCCTATGGGCCCAGGTGCAAAATTTTGACCAATGCCCCTACTAGTATATTGGTTGGAACTATGGGCCCTGTAATAACGTCCCCATCCTGTAATAACGTCCCCCATCCTGTAATAACATCCCCCGTCCCGTAACAAAATAACCCCTTCCCGGAATATCGTCTCCTGTTCTGCAATAACGTGCACACATGGGGGGGTTTCTGCGGGGCCCGGGGGGGGGGCTTTCCGGCCATGGGGGTAACCCCCCCGGGGGGCAGGGGGGGCAAAATGACCCCCCCTAGAAGCATTTTCAGGCCGCTGTTTTCAGAAGTCGGGTGCCAGCACTTTTTTTTT
>JARQOD010000005.1:500353068-500457811 GCA_033576555.1 Oophaga sylvatica
CCATAGACAAATATGGCACTGTTCTCGGGTCATAAACTTATTTCAATGTTATAAATCTGATAAGGCTTTATTTGTACGTTAACATATTTTTTTGCTATGATTTTTGACTTCTTTATTATTGCGTTTTATGGTCGTCTTAGAAAAAATAAGGGTAAAAAGTGAGACATGATTGGAAAGTGTAAATAAACCCTATTAGCTAAACGGGTGGTCTGGACTTGCGTATTGATGACCTATCCCTCAGATCATCAATATCCTCTTAGTAGGGTTCAACAGCCAGCACCACCTTTGGGCAACTGTTATCTGTTCCGGTGGCCACCAGATATAAGCGTAGTCCTGGTGGTGGAGCATTCTAAAGTGGCCATTCCCAGTTAGTGCACCTTATTTCTCATTAAGTTGGATAAGAGATCAGGTGCATTACTTTTACCATTCTTATCCCGTGTCTTTTACCTTAATTATTTTGTTCTGTTGTTATTTTCTTAATATACCTATCTGGTATTATTGGTCTATTTTTTTATTTTTCATCTTTATTCTTCTTTTAGGGCTGTCTTATTTTAAGTGATGAGCTGAACCATACGTCTCTAGTCCTTGGTGCTAGAATATCAAGGGCAACCATTCGAATTTTCAAACACAATAGTAAGTGCGTTTTTTTTTTTTTGTCTTTTGACTATTCTAGTGGATTATCCGATCATAAAAAATAACTATTGCAACACTATATTGTTTGAGAAACCATGATATTATATAACAAAATGCAGACAGTTGTAGAACCATTGTCATTAAATACCGTATATACTCAAGTATAAGCCGAGGCACCTAAATTTACCACAAAAACTGGGAAAATGGCACCCTCATCCCTATCCTGGTATGCACGGCACCCTCATCCCTATCCTGGTATGCACGACCCCCTCATCCCTATCCTGGTATGCACGGCCCCCTCATCCCTATCCTGGTATACATGGCCACCTCATCCCTATCCTTGTCTGCATGGCTCATCATTATTATCCTGGTATGCATTGCCCCCAGCAGAAAAACGTTAAAAATAAACCATTCTACTAACCATCTCTGTGCTCCCTCGCAGTGTCTTGTTCAGATGCCAGCAGCTGCAGCAGCGGGGCAATCATGTGTGCCCACTACTAAAGGGAATGAATATTCACTGCACTCCATGCCTATGGGCGTGAAGGGCAGTGCATATTCCTTAAGTAGCAGGCGCACGTGATTGCCCGGCTGCTGCAGGAAGCCGGTGGCAGTGACTACTGTGTCCGCTATTAAAGAGAAATTAATATTCTCTGTGAGCGCAGTGAATATTCATTTCTCTTTGGCAGTGGGCACAGGAGTTAGCCGCGACAGCTGGCTCCTTCCTCCTGTGACCCGCTGCTCCCTCTCCATCTTCTTGGCCCCTCACTCGAGTATAAGCCGAGGCGGGCTCTTTCAGCACAAAAAATGTTCTGAAAAACTTGGCTTATACTTGAGTAAATGCAGTAGCTGTTATTTATTGATAACTCTGGAACAGAACACCAAATGGAGCATTAGTGGATATGGCTAAGTGTTGAGCAAAAAGATTCACAGGACAATTTTCTGGTGTCCATGTTGGTATTCAGTGACCGCAGGACCCAGGCTACTGCGAACGTCCTTGCATGGCATCCTGGGTGCCTTTTGGAGGATACAAGGCATGTCATGGGAACGTGGGGGTCTTGTAAATGCCAGCGTCCCAAAGTGCTGTAATTCGATTACTGAAGAAGTTCGCAGAAGCCTGGTTGAGCTGCTACGGAGTGCCAACATGGATTATAGACCATGCTCTGACTGATCTTCTTTTCTATTTTTTTTGCTGATTTCATGTCCATATTTAGTTTCCCTGGTCATATGGGAGGTCTTGGTGATCAAGACAGAAAAAAGGTCGTCTATGTTTTATCAAGGTTATTTGATTAGTGCAGATGCAGTCAGATGGAGTTGCCAATTTCTAAAAGCATGTAGAAAGTGTTATGGAAAAAAAAAATAACATGAAATACTAGTGTAAAATTATCCGAGAGATGGTGTAAGAGAACAGTATCTAACATGCCATGTAAAGTTAAATCCGCCATCTCTTATATTAAGTTTGGCACATTTTTAAGCTGTCTAGTCCGATTTTGAAGGACATCTATTTTATCAAACGTGCTAGTGTGTAGCCCTGGTGTGAAGGCACACGCAGTACCCTGGAGGATGTGCGGAGAGGTAACAGTTTAATGCTCAATAACCATTCACTCCACCACACACTTGGACACACCCATAGGGTATATAAGCTCAGTCAGTCAGGATTCAGGAGATCCCACCAGTGTGCAGTCTGTGCAGGAGGAGAGGAGATCAGATAACATGTCCTGTCAGAGCTCTGTGTGAGCTAAAGTCAGACAGACTGTTGGATGGAAAGAAGGGTTAGCAGCAGAAACTTCAGTCGCCTGTCCCAAGGACAGTGAAGTTCAGTCGACGTGCTCCTGAACTAGAAGAATACTGAGCATCTGTTAGCGAGCTCCAAGGAAGAAGCAAGAAGGGATTGACTTGCATTACCTTAGGAAGTGTGGAGTGCTTATGCTACAAGCGCGAACAGGGCGAAGGGCGCAGTGGAAGAAGTTATAGCAGTGCCTTAAGGATTGGACTATCCTGCACATTGTTCACCGGTCACTGGGGACCGAAGTGTCACTACAGCTTCAGGTGTAGAGATAGAAAAACCAGAGTCTTACTGGACCTTAGGTCGCAGAAAGCAGCCCTTGGAGTGTCGGTACGTAACAGGGGTCAGGGAGAGTGGGAACCTTGAGTCAGTGCACGACAACAGTAGGAACTCAGCTCTCTCAAAGGAAGGCTCCGACCACAAAACTGACCGGGCAGTACAGCTAAGGACTTAGCTGGAGTATTCGGAGTGAACTTAGCTTTATGCTGGTTGGACTCATCATATTGGAAAGTAAAGGAGGCCCCCAACCTGTTCAGCTGTTATCTCAAAGCACATCCTCCACCCGACCAGCCTCCCTGGGACCTGCCTTATCATCTGACAAGTAAAAGGTATGGAAAGACGCTGGATGGTGTGAGACTGATTTATTTATCTGCACCCGACATCATTAATTCCATAGACTTTGAGGGACCAGTCCCACCTGTAGGGGACCCGACATCTAGCTGCCACACCATCCCCTCAGAGATCTACAGCAGCGCTGGTCTTAGTGATCAGAGAACTACAGGTGGCGTCACGAACTGTTATACACCTATCCCCTGTAAATATACCCCCCAACATACGCCTGACCGCCAGGGCCACAGACCGAGCCACCGCTACCTGTGACAACCCCATAGACTTCCATGGGCTCGGCTCTGAGTACCCCATTGCTCTGGTAACCCACAATTGTGGTGCGGTCACAACAAAAACTTGGCGTCACGAACAGGATGCGAAACTCGCAAAATTGCGAGCCCTGTGTGCCTGTGGAGGTGTTTTTGTGAAAAAGGACTGTTTGCTATTTTTGGCGCTAAAATCCGCCATTTTGCCGCCAAATTCGCGCCCTCAGGCGCTGGAGAAGAAGGTGGGCGTGGATTCGTGGGCGTGTGCCCCCTGTGGCGCGAAGAGAATGCCTGCCCTCTCAAAGTGCTATTACAATATGCGATCCTGCCCTACAGCAAAGGAGGTCCGCCTCCTCTTCACCTTCCCTGCGAAGAGGAGGAGACGCAAACCCGCCTCCACGGAAGAGACCGGACGGCTCTGGTAGTAGAAGAAGAAGAGAGAGTGTTCTGGAACCATGATGGAGGCAGGACGTGTGCAGCCGAGCAGGGAAGCGGTGGAAGGCAGGCCCCGTTCCCCAGCCAAGCTGCCACTAGAACCAGAACCATCTGTGGTCCTGCACCTGCAGCAAGCCTTGCTGGAGATTGGAGAGGAAAATGCAAGGTTGAAGAAAATGGTCTTGCAACAACCTGGCATGGAGGAGATCGAGAGACGCTGGCGTAACCAGATGCAGCGGCGGCTGTGGGACGCGGTGTTCTCTCCCTCGACGACCCTCCACGATTTGAATTACCAAAACTTCTGCTGCCCAAGGCTAAGGAGCAACCGGAGGCTACCCCCAAAAGGACCGACCCTGAACCTACCGATGGAGCGGTGGAAGCGAAGGAGGTTGAGGAGGTACCGCCAGTTCCGGAACGCCCGCCCGGCCAGGAGGCCGCAGCAGATGATCGATCCCCGGTAGGGACACCGGAGGGGTCCTGTCCATCATTACCAGACGTCGACTGGGATGAGATGGCGCGCCTGGATGACGTCGCCTACGCCGCCCAGTGGGAACGTGAGTGGCAGCGTCGCGAAGAGGAACAGCGACGCCGGCAGGAGGAAGAGCGGGAAGTGCGGCGGAACCGGCAGCGGCAGTACGAGCAGCTGATTGCGGATAAGGAAAGTGTCCGCCGGGAAAAAGGTACTCTAAGGGAACCGCGGCGGCAGGGGTGTGTGACAGAGTTCCAGCTCCGGAAGGGCTGGGGCTTCATTAGAGAACCGGGCCTCTACCCAGGGGTCTTTGTCAGTCGCAGGGACGTAGAATCCCACCTGCCCATCGGCCATCCCGGGAGGGACCTAATCAATGGGGACATAGTAACCTATACACGGCACTGGGGTATGAAAGGATGGTATGCCTTAAATGTCGCAGTCGTCAGAGACCCCGTCCCCGATGCAGGTAACGTCACCATTGCCAGCGCGTCACAGTCCCGAGCTCCCGCTGCACCAGGCCGTGCCCCGGCATCGCCCCATGAACGTACATCACAGTTGGAAGCGCCCCCTGCATATTCTACTCTGCCAGTGCCTCGTACCAAGACACAAGCTACGACTCATTCCAAATCGCAATTTGCACCGCCGGATATAGCGGCACCAACAGCGACACCTTCAGAGATACCGCTTGCGTCCTACATGATGGAGTCACCCGATGGGACCGTAGTGAGGATGAAAACAGTCGCTACTCAGACTTGGATAGCAGGTCACGACCTATTTGTCATGTGCTCTAAAGAGCATCGCATTGTTCCAGCCCCCGGGATGGAAAGTGTAACTGAAGTTAGCAAGAAAATGTGAAGAACGGTAGGACCCAGACAGGGTTTACCGCAGCTAAGAAGATGTAAAAAGTTTTGATAAAAGAAATAATTGCTGTTTTGCACTTTATTGCTATGTATAGTGTTTACATAGTTTTATATATAATGAGTAGAATGCCCGGCTGGGTACCAGAGTGAAAATTTGAAAAAGTTGATTGCATAGTTTTACTTATAGAATACCTTGATTGGGTAAATATCGTTAGAATTATAATGTAAATATTGAAGTGAAAAGAATATATATGTGTCCTTTTATTATGTCATGGACTTTGAGGCTGAGGACTGTGCCAGCCCAGAACTTATCTTTGTACATAGTTGCGCTTCGGTGCATTATATTGGTTTTACATGAAACCACCACAACTACCTCTGAACAGAAAACCCGTGTGGTGTGGCACTGAGTGAGGTCTGCATTCAGATGTCCTGCAGCCCACCCAGGACCCACGTTGAAGGTTTGGTGCGGGTCCTTCACAAGAATATTGTTGATATGATATATTTATGGAAAGTATGTTTTGTATTTTTCTATGTCTAATGTTTGAATGCAACGTTTAAGAAATTCTTACCTCCCGGATGGGAAGAGTTTAATGTTTATTGTTAATACAAAACAAAATGTCTTCTTGTATTTCACAGCCCGGGAGTGCTGTATTTTACCATGGGGGAATGTGTAGCCCTGGTTTGAAGGCACACGCAGTACCCTGGAGGATGTGCGGAGAGGTAACAGTTTAATGCTCAATAACCATTCACTCCACCACACACTTGGACACACCCATAGGGTATATAAGCTCAGTCAGTCAGGATTCAGGAGATCCCACCAGTGTGCAGTCTGTGCAGGAGGAGAGGAGATCAGATAACATGTCCTGTCAGAGCTCTGTGTGAGCTAAAGTCAGACAGACTGTTGGATGGAAAGAAGGGTTAGCAGCAGAAACTTCAGTCGCCTGTCCCAAGGACAGTGAAGTTCAGTCGACGTGCTCCTGAACTAGAAGAATACTGAGCATCTGTTAGCGAGCTCCAAGGAAGAAGCAAGAAGGGATTGACTTGCATTACCTTAGGAAGTGTGGAGTGCTTATGCTACAAGCGCGAACAGGGCGAAGGGCGCAGTGGAAGAAGTTATAGCAGTGCCTTAAGGATTGGACTATCCTGCACATTGTTCACCGGTCACTGGGGACCGAAGTGTCACTACAGCTTCAGGTGTAGAGACAGAAAAACCAGAGTCTTACTGGACCTTAGGTCGCAGAAAGCAGCCCTTGGAGTGTCGGTACGTAACAGGGGTCAGGGAGAGTGGGAACCTTGAGTCAGTGCACGACAACAGTAGGAACTCAGCTCTCTCAAAGGAAGGCTCCGACCACAAAACTGACCGGGCAGTACAGCTAAGGACTTAGCTGGAGTATTCGGAGTGAACTTAGCTTTATGCTGGTTGGACTCATCATATTGGAAAGTAAAGGAGGCCCCCAACCTGTTCAGCTGTTATCTCAAAGCACATCCTCCACCCGACCAGCCTCCCTGGGACCTGCCTTATCATCTGACAAGTAAAAGGTATGGAAAGACGCTGGATGGTGTGAGACTGATTTATTTATCTGCACCCGACATCATTAATTCCATAGACTTTGAGGGACCAGTCCCACCTGTAGGGGACCCGACATCTAGCTGCCACACCATCCCCTCAGAGATCTACAGCAGCGCTGGTCTTAGTGATCAGAGAACTACAGGTGGCGTCACGAACTGTTATACACCTATCCCCTGTAAATATACCCCCAACATACGCCTGACCGCCAGGGCCACAGACCGAGCCACCGCTACCTGTGACAACCCCATAGACTTCCATGGGCTCGGCTCTGAGTACCCCATTGCTCTGGTAACCCACAATTGTGGTGCGGGTCACAACACTAGAGACATTATTTTATGGCACTTTTTGTGTCTTGTCAGTGCAGCCTTTCCTCACAGACTGTACAGTGATCCTGTTCTCAACATACCTACTAATGTAGGAGCATGTGACCAAACCTGTCCATCAGCTTCCTCCAATTAAAATACATCTTTCCATTGTGCAACTTTTTTTTTATTGGAGGAGGCCATTGACCGCTCTGGTCACAAGCGCTTTATTCTGACTCCGTAACTAGGCTGCAAGTGTGGGGCTTTTGAGACAGTGTTTCATCTGTATGTCTTTATTGAAGCAGTACTCCCACCAAGAAGTTGTCAGCTTCAACTCAACTGCTGAGGCATCCATGAAGATTCCAGAAGAAGTTTATTCCCAGGCTGAATTCTTGTATTATGTACAATAGTAACAGCAGTAGCTGCAGCAGGTGAACACATAATTCTGTACCAGCGATATACAGAGATGAACCTAGCAAGATGGCTAGCAAACATTTAACTGGGGAAGAGAGGAGGGGTTACATATATCAGAGCCTAGCTATAGGGAGAAAGACTAGACAAACTTCTAAAAGGCAAACTGATTCCATAGCCTTGAAAAAGCAACAATAGAATGACTATATAATACTGTATGATTCCCAAGTCATAGGAAATTACTTTCTTCTATTTGCAGCCAATTTAAGTTCTGTGCAGTCTATGATGAAGGCTGTACTATCAAGTGCAGGAGGAGAACCTGTAATATCAGTTTGAGAAAGCGGAATGGGAGGTCCTAATCATATCTGCTAACACTGTATATCTGAACACTACACTGCTTCTTCTCAGTGCTGCAGGACCCCACTTCTGCTCTCCTGTGTGATTCCTGATTCAGATAGATCTCAATATATAGAGGAATGGATAACAGAAAGAAAGAACAGAAGTGAGTCAGTGAAGAAATTGAGTGACGAGAGAGAGAGAGAAAAGAGCTTTGAAAGCTGTGGGCTTGAGATTTATAACATATTCTATTCAGAAGATTAGAGGGAGGGAGGTGTGCAACTAACTGCTGTATAAAAAGCGATGGGCGGGAGAGTGTTGGCTGGTATGTTAAGAGTTAACTGTCCTCTTGGAATGTAGGAACTGCATACTCTGGGTCTGGTTCTAGAGTACTGGCTCCTTGGAAATGAGCTCTGCACTATAAAAGATAAAATCTCTCGTTTCAGGGGAATGAAAGCAGATTGAATTACAAACTTTACTATTTTCAAGATGTCTGATTAAAACAATTCAACCACTTGAAAACACGCATTTTAAGTAACATGGCCATGTTTTTATGGGAATTGTTGGAGGGCCTAGCACACTGACCTTCCTCCCCCATAATGTTATCGAATAATGTATTTGAGTCTAATAATCATTACTACAGTTAGTAAAGTCAAATATGCTCTCAGCTTTACATTTTAATCATGTTGGCTTTAATTGTGACTATAGGTTTGCATTTTCAAACCTATATTAAAAATATAATGATTTTCTATAGTGTACATAAAGTTCATGTATCCATCTTTTGTTCTTCTAGATATGCAGAACCTGGAAAAGTTATTGCGGGAAGCTGTAGTACATGGCCAGCCGCGCACTCATAGAGCCTGGAAAAAAATCCTTATCGTTGTCGAAGGAATTTACAGGTATAAACCCAACTGGTAGAAAGTAATATACTGCAGCAGTACTAAACAGAAACATAGCTATAAGGTATTAATGATATCTGGGCCCTAGTGCGTAAAAGTACAAAAGGCTCCATTACCATATAGAAAGCCTGTGTTATAGCACATGGTAGGTGTGGGCAGGGGCTTACATAGAAATCATGGGGCCCCATAGCAAAAGTCTGAATGGGGCCCCCCCAAAAAAAAAAAAATCAACAGGTGCTCTTAATAAATATATATATACCTCCTCCACCCTCCACAGTGCGTGCAACCGGGCCCCCCTCCCTAAGGTGCAAAGTGCAGCCAGAGCCATTGTAAATGTAAAGTGCCAGTACAGTGAGGGGACACCTTTCACAAAAAAAATCCACCCCGTCCCCCAGCCAGCGAGGCTCACCGTCTTGTGTGTGTGTCCCTCTCCCTGAGTGAGAGAGGCTCATGAATGTTTTCTGCTCTCTGCTTCCTGCAATGCACGTGTGTTGCTCTCTGGCTGCCAGGAGGCGTGGCGTTCTTATGCAAATCCAGCCAGAGACCAGCCAACTGCTGACCAGGAAACAAGGAAAGGGGAGCTTCAAGGGGGTATACAGCGGCCGGCGCTTACATTTAATTAAAGGAGATAGTACTGTGTCAGCACAGCTGCCAAACCGCAGCGGCCGTCGCGGGCCCCCTCACCTGTCTGGGCCCCATAGCAGATGCGTGGTCTGCTACTATTGACGGTACGCCACTGGGTGTGGGGCATTGGTGCAGATTTTGCATGGGGACCCAAGAGTTCTAATTTATACCTTTGATAATAAATGAGCCAAAACTCTTAACGGTTGGTAGGGGATTAAATACTTATTTCTCACTGCAAAATGCAAATAAATGTATATAATTTATACTATGTGATTGTATGGATTTTATTTTTGATATTCTAGCTCTTAAAGTTAAAATTAACCTACCCTTAAATTTATAGACTGTTCGTGTCTTTGTCAGTGGCCAAACTTACTAAATCGGCAAGGGATCAAATAATTATATCCTTCATTGTATATACATCATGGTCGGGAAGTACTTCCCGACCAATGCAGTATATATACGTCAAGGTGATCGCCACCTGGTGTCGGCTGATTCTGACAGCTGACACCCTGCACCACTCCCGGCAGTTTAAGCTGCTAAATGCTGATATCAATATCGATTGCAGTATGTAGAAGGCAGGCAGAAAGAGGGAGCCCCTTTGCCGTCTCGTTGCCATGGTTACCGATGAAATCCGGGTCACAAGAGCTGAAAAACTTGTTACACCATGCACGGAGCATGGTGTATCAAGCTTGTTTGTCGGTGCAGCGCTGACAATTTGTAAACTGTAGCTGACAGCTGCAGTCCACAGTGGTTATCAAAAATACAGGGGAACCCACGCCATTTTTTAAATTTACTTATGGCACAGGTGGCGGCTGATGAATACTCCCATCAGCCACCGCCTACTCTTGCTGTTAGCGGCAGCAGGTGTAGGCTGATGGGAGTAGTAGTCCCATCAACTGCCGCCTGTTCTCACTGTTACCAGTTGAATATAACTCCTAACATTCTCCTCTGGTCAGAATGATGAGAGCCATCTTCAGCACCCGGTGGCGAGGAACTGCACTAACTGTACCGCTGCTTCTCAGGCGCTGGTACGTGTCACACTGACACACGGATGTCATCAGTGTGCACGTGTGTGGGACATTTTGTGGCCTGTGCTGGTGTCCATTTTTTTTTTATACATATCAGCGGTATGTGTGAAAACTTTCACCACATGTACCAGACACACTGATGTCTGAAAGAGCCCTTGGTCTGTTTGAATAGTAAAGCTTAGCACATACAATGTCTATTTTAGGACTTATGTTCGACTATAATCTATCAAACACACAAAATAAGCCATTTTGATGACAAATAGTAAATGACACTGTCCAAAATACCCCAGATCTGACTTTTTTTTTCTTGCGTTTTTCAGCATGGAAGGTTCAATTGTCCGTCTTCCAGAAATAATAGCATTAAAGAAGAAGTACAAAGCTTACTTGTACTTGGATGAAGCGCACAGTATTGGAGCAATGGGGTCCACAGGACGAGGTGTAGTGGAATACTTTGGAGTGAACCCTACAGATATCGATGTGATGATGGGAACATTCACCAAAAGTTTTGGAGCCATAGGTGGATATATTGCTGGAAAAAGGGTAAGTTTTTTTTTTTTTCTGCTTTTTATTAAAGGGAATATGTCGGCAGGTTTTTTGTTGTTTAATCTGAGAGCAGCATAATATAGGGCAAGAGAGCCTGATTTCAGGGATGTATCACTTATTAGGCTGTTTTGAAACTACAACACAATCAGAGTTTTATCAGCAGGAGATTCACTGCCTGACTAGGTATCATGTGTAGGACAGTCTAGCTAAACTATGTAACCCTGCCCCCACCACTGATTAACAGTTTGCTGACCATGCACAGTGTATACAGGAAGCTACCAATCAGTGGTGCGGCGCGGGGTTATACAGGGCTCAGCATTCTGAGCACTGCTACATCTACAAACAGGGATTCTATCAAAACTGTGACACCCACTCCAGTAAGTGATACATCACTAGAATCAGACTCTCAGCCCCTACCTCTGCTGCTCTTGGATTACATAGCAAAAACCTGCTGACTAAGTCCCTTTAAGGAAAATACAAGCCACATTAAACCATAAAGCAGATCTGTCACTAGATTGCTCAAGACAAGCAATGCATTATTAAATAGCTCTTTGAACCAATGAGGATGGCTATAAAATCTTCATCATAAAAGTATTTTATGAGTCCAGGTGTATTTAGTCTCCACCACCCACTCCCCTTCCAAACCTGACTGACTGTTGCAGTGAGTTTTAGAGGGCATTTACAATATTTGGTAAATGGAGGTGATATTACAAAAACTGCTCTTTTTTATTACTAATATACTTTATATTGCACAAAGAAATCAAAACTTGATTTGCCAAAAATAAAGTTCTCAACATACATAGTGCATCCTGCCACTGTTTTATTTACATGCTGGTAATTCAAGTAGCAATACACATCACAACCATTAGGTGGCCACAAATAGACACATATGGCATAAACATTTCCCAACAGACTACCACAAAATCATATTTTCAAAGGGCTGGTCATCTCACGCCACACATCTCGGGAATGTTGGGCCTGTGGGCAATAGACAGAAGTACCTCTGCATTCTGGTTAACATCGCTGTAGTCCTAACCACTTGAAGCAGGAGAACTTCTTGTTTGTTACCCCCCATTTCTTTTTATAAATTTTTCTGTAAACCACACCTCCCCCCATCGCCCATTCAAATATGAAATGCAGGCCGCCTCTGCCACATGAGCTGTTCATGGTACATACACTTTGGTTCAAGAAACAAACTTCGATTAACTTGCAGCCTAAAAAATTTAGCCAAAATATTAAACTAATACTTTTATACATTTTCTATAAACATCTGTCTGTCTATAGGATCTTGTGGATTACCTAAGAACTCATTCACACAGCGCACTTTATGCATCATCTATGTCTCCACCTGTGGCAGAGCAGATTATCAGAGTAATGAAGTGCACCATGGCACATGATGGGACTGGTAAGAGCTTTTGTAAGATCCCATTCATTAGCATTGCATAGTAAAATTGCTGCACATTGGGATTCCAGGCTGAAAATGCGCAGCTATTACTGTATTTGACATGAGAACATAGCCTTATTGCCCGGTATCTTAGAATTCATATATTTCACTTACATTCTGTATTTATATAATCAATCCATCCATTAGATATTAGAGATGGGCGAACCCGAACAGTAAAGTTTGGAGTCAGTGCCGAACACCTACTGTTCGGGCACGGACCCCGAACATTGACTTCACCATGAAGTCCATGTTACTGTTTGGGTCTAGCACCCCAAACATCAGGTGTTTCTCGCCCTGTTCTCTGCATGAGAGCTCAAGAAACACTGGTGGCTCTGATCGGCAGTAAAATCATTACCACCAATCAGAGTACTGTGGTTCACACACTGTCAGATGAAGGCATGAGCCGCAGCTGTGACCGGAGGTAAAAAGTTTACCTATGGTCATAGGCGTTGGCCGGTTGAACTACTACTCCCATCAGACTACGCTGCTGCCTCTAATAACAGCAAGAGCAGGTGGCGGCTGATGGGAGTATTCATTAGCCTGCGCTATAAATAAATAAAATCTTTAAAAAAATGATGTGGGTTTCCATCATAACAAAGCGTGAGTCTTTTTTTCAAATAAAGGACTTTATTCTGGCTGTGTCTTTATTTACAATATAACTATAGGATCTGTAATGAATAGTTCTTATAGATACCTCTCCATTACTAAGCCGTGGTCCACAATACTATGATCACCACAATTATGAACCCCAAGTGCCACCACCATAGGGTAAGTGGTAAGATTCGGGCAAAGCGCCAGAATTGGCACATCTAATAGATGTGCCTTTTTCTGGGGCAGCTGCGGGCAGCTATATTTAGGCTGGGGGGGAAATATCCATGGCCCCTTATCAGCCTGAAAATACCAGCCCCAGCTGTCTGCTTTAGCTTGGCTGGGAGGGACCCCACGCCTTTGTTTTTTTTTTAAATAATTTAAAAAAAAAATTAAAAAAAAAAGTGAGGACTCCCCTCTTATTGATAACCAGCAATGTTATAGCTGACAACTGAGGGTTGTAACCCTCAGATGTCAGTTTTGCCATGCTGGTTATCAAGAATAGACTGGAACCCACATCATTTTTTATTTATTTTGCCAGAAGGCATAGGTTTATGAATACTCCCATGATTAGGATTTCATCCCTTCCAAACTATTTACATGGTAGCTTTTTCAAAGACCAGGCCAGCAATAAATTTACCTAGACAACTTCCCCATTACTGAGAAATCAGCATTTGATTTATTTGATATGCAAATGAGGGTGAAGATCTGATTCACTGCATCTCTACTTCCCTTCCACTGCCTCCGCTTCCTGCTTGACTGACAGCCTGTTTGATGTGTGACTTCAGGCAAAGGAACTGTCAATCAAGAGAAGGAGGCTGCGCCAGCTGTGAAATAGAGCTGGAGTGACGGAGGTTTAACATCTACAAATAGCTCTTCAGCTCATTTACATATCACTTGAAACTCTGATTTCTCAAAAGTGGATGAATGAATTGTGTAGGTAAATTTGTTGCTGGACTTGTCTTTGAAAGAGTAACACGGACATATAAATAGTTTGGGGGATGAAATATACAAAATCCTATTGACAGATTCCTTTTAAGTTTAAACATTCGTAAAAGATTCTTTAGCTGTTCTGACGTGGATTCTAAGTAAGTACTCGCCGTCAGTTGTAATAATAATGTATGCAGTTTGTATGGTGAAAAGACATAACTAGGTGTGGATGCAAAAAAGAGAACAAATGATTTCACTCGATTTTCCTTTTAGATCCCAGTCCTGGTTTTACTTACAAATAATGATGCAAAATAAGTCCAAATTTGCAATATGTGAGTGATGTCTTAGTGCTGTACTTGCATAATAAAGGTAGTTACAATGGGGTTTCTGAAGCTGGTTATGTGTCTTTAGGTTGTGATTTTTATTGGAGTTGCTGACCACCTTTTATGTAGGACTCCTGGACTGTCCACTATAGATAGATGTCAGGCGAGACTAGGACTAAGCATGTTGAATATGCACATGGCAAATCCCTTGTTTTGCTGGGAGCTACACAAATGTAACTGGGTTCCCAAAATGTACTTTTAACTTTTCAATATATAAAAAGCAGCTTCTAAACAACAAATTAGTGAAAACGCAACGTTTTAGGCTACATGCCCACGATCAGGAATAGTAGCGTTTTGGACACAGCATATTTTTGTTGCGTCCAAAGTGCTGCATTCTAATTTACCGCACTTGTGTTTTGGGTACATGCGGTATTTTATTGCTGAAAATACGCGGCGGAAACTAGGCGTCTCTGCTGCAGGAACTGAAATGCTGTGGCTCGTAAACCCGCACGCGGATGAGTTTATGCAGCATTAAAAAGAAGCACAGTGGGCATGGGATTCCTATAAATCCCATCCACTGTGCTTGTAATGTAGTACGCAGAAAACATACTCTGCATTGAAAAAACGCTGCTATTCCTGATCAAGGGCACGTAACCTTACGTAGATTTACAATGTGGAATAGCATGTATTTAGAATAATAGTGCAGATTTCTTCTGCACAGACTTGCCAACTTTCTCAGAATGTCTCTGAGGCTCCCAAAAATTGGGGAGACCACCAGGGCTCCTAAAAGAGTTCACAAGAGTCCCTGGGAGCTACACAAACCGCATGCAAAGCCGCTCTTTCCTGTGTTTGTTTTGTCCAGAAGCTAGAAAGCTGCATCATGAGACTCGGCCCGGTATGGAGACACACATTTAGGGCCGGTGGCTGGGGTGAGTCTGTAACAAAAGAGGTGTAAAAAAGTTATTCAATCCCAATTTTAAAGGAAAAAACTATTCAAGCTGCCAAGTAAATTTTACTTTTTCTTGCTACTTGTACTTAGAATATTGTATTTGTTACTTCATCTGCTTTAGGCCAGCAAAGAGTGCAACAACTCATGGAGAACACCAGATACTTCAGGAAGAAATTACATGACTTAGGATTCATAATATACGGCAATGAAGATTCTCCGGTGGTCCCTGTTCTCTTGTACATGCCGGGAAAAGTAGGGTATGTATGATAATGAACGTTGGGTTGCCACAATCCCGTCCCGTTTCTTTTGCCATTGCACATTTCAACATTGTTTTCTAAATGACTTGTCTATTATTAGCAAAGTATCATTAAAGGGGTTGCCTCATTTAATCCTATTAAATCGTTAAAAATAAGCAACTTTGTATTGGAGCTCTTATTAAAAATTCTCTCTGGCCTCAAGAGTGGAGGGATTTTTTAATTCTATAGTATACAGCTTGTTGCCAAGGTTACTGGCAGCGGCCACCTCAGAGGTGATCGGTTTCCTAGACAGAGAGCACTTGCAAGTGTTTTGTTATACAGTTTACAGGCACAGATCTGAAGCTCGCTTATCCCAAGATCCAAGCACGATTACAACTACTTAAGAGCAGTGGATGCTATGGAAGAAAGCCTGCCTTTTGCTTGTAGCATGTGTCATCATTCCCTGGAGACCGGGAAGTCACGAGGCAGAGGAGCAGTGCGCTACAAAAAATAATTTTCTTCTTTTTTTTTTTTCTTACATAAGTAGTCACAAACATTTTTCTTGGGGATTGTTTTGGTAAATTTTAAATGTGCCATTGCATATATTTTGACACAATAGTAAAATTAAACTTTTATGGTTTGTTTTTGTTTTTTTTTCCCTTAAATCCACAGGGCTTTTGCACGACATATGCTAGAGAAAAAAATTGGTGTTGTTGTCGTCGGATTCCCAGCAACTCCTATCACAGAAGCAAGAGCGAGATTTTGCATTTCAGCCTCACACACAAAGAAGATGCTGGATATTGTACGTAAGATATAAATGGTTTGCTGTTTGCCTCCTGTTCCAGCTACTGGCGTGTCTCCGGTCTAACCACGCCCCCAGCACTGATTAGCAGCTTACTGACGATATACAATGTGTATAGAAAACTGCTAATCAGAGGTATGAGTGGGGTGAGGTTTAGACCATTGGTTTAGAGACCAGCGGCATCAGAAAAAGTTCAGGTTTCCTTTCATATGTAATCCTGTCCTACTAGCACCAGCACCTCCTTCTTGGTCCTGTAACATTATAACAGTTTACCTTAAAATGGCTCAAAAATCAGTGATGGTATATGCTGACTTGGGGTATGTTCATGTCACGTTTTTGCCACATTTTTCTTGCAAAAAAAACGGAGAATTTTACTGAGTGAATCCGATTTCTGAAATCTCATGCTGCTTATTTTTTCCTTTGCAGATTTGAAGCTTTTTAAAATCTGCAGTATAACCATTTTTTTCAGGGCTTTTTCAGCGTTCTCACATTATTCTAATAAATGGGAAAGATGAAAGCAAAAATGCTGCAAAATTTCACTTTTTTGTGCAGCGTTTTTCCTGCCAAGAGAACTAATTTTTCTGCATTTCCATAGTGCTTTTAGTAGTAGCGCTTTTTTTTTTTTTTTTTGTAGATTGTGTTATTTGTTTACAGTACGTGTTTAATAAAGTTAGTTTTATTCATTAAATACGCAGCAAAACTTGTTTTGCTGTTGGGTGGGGTTTGCAGTGTTTTTGCACTCATTGTTTTCTAAAGGTAAAATAGCTGCAAAAACGCTGAAAAAATTGTCCTGCTGCAGATTGCAAAAACGATTCCGTTCTCAAATTCAGTTGGGGAAAAAAAGCATATGCCGGAGATTTCCAAAAACTCATAACTATTGCTGATACTGTAAAAGGCCACTTCTTTTCTGCCGAAAAGATTGCTGATGATATGCTGCATGTGAACATACCCTAAGGCAGGTTTCACATGTTCAACACTCAGACTGACTAAGGACCTTCAAGAAGCAAAATAAACATAAACACTACTGTAACTAAATAAGTAAAAAGCAAATAACACAGGGTTCTCAGTAATTTAATCAATATATCATGCGTTTATGCGCTGCATGTATATCAACTTAAATCAAGCTCAATTTTTGTGTTTTTTATTTTATTTATTTTACTCACTTATATAGCACCATTAATTCCACAGTGCTTTACAAACATTATTGACACTGTCCCCATTGGGGCTCACAATCTGGATTCCCTATCAGTATGTCTTTGGACTAAGGACCTTAATGTACAGACCAGCTGTGGGATTCCTGACCCAAACTCCGCAGTCTCATAAATATGCCAATGAGCTCATGAGGTTGTTGAGTTCTGGTGTAAATTCATAAAATGATGAAATAAATAAAATAATAGTTGCATGAGTTATTCCCCTCCCTCCAACCCCTCAAAAAATGCATAAATGAAAGCTAAAAGTAAGTTATATAACTATTGTAGTCCATGTGACCAGAGGCGTAGCTAGGGTTTTGGTTCAGGGGGGGTGAAACTTCCCAGTGGGCCCCAAACCAGGTAACCTTGATTACAACTCGGTGACGCACCCTAATACTGGAGGAGAACCTCAGCAGATGACCACGCTGCTGCTGAAAATAATCTCTATATAAAGACCAACAGTGATATTACCGCCATATGGTCAGTGGTAAATACCAGTCCTACAGAACATAAGAGATCACAGTACAGTTATAGATGGTGACTTACAGAGGACGTTCTTTCTCATGGAATCATTCACTTTTTACATCTTTTCCATCTGGCCCAGACCGACATGACAACTTCTCCAGCCAGGACTCGACTGGAGAGATTACATCAGACACATTTCATCAGCTTCTCACATTTTCAGCACTGTCCACATCTATCCCAAACCTGCACAAACTCCTCATCCTGCTGATACCCCAATGCTGAGCCGCTGCTGCTGTATGTATCCATATTACTGCAACTGCTGTGTGGTTCTGTGTAACCTCTAGATGGTAAAATAAACCTCTAGAATATAGTAATGCCGGGTGCAAGTGCCCTAGAATACAGTGCCCACATTTTGTCCCCTAGAAAGTAAAAATGCTGTGTGCCCCTTTGACAGTCACAGTAACCAGAGTTCCCCTGAAACAATAAGTGCCCACTTTATATTTAATAATGTCCCGAGTCTCCCCCTTTGCAGCTCCCTCTACACAATATGATGCTCTCTTATACAGACTAATGCCCCCTCACTTTATGTATACTGACCCCTTAGTATCTCCCAAATTGTTTGATAGCTCCAACACTAATCTCCACACATGTATGATGGCCCTCTAGATTGTCTGGTTCATTATACTATATGGAGGCAATCCGGCATTTCAATATAGTCCTCAATATAGTAAATGCACTCCATAGCCTCCATAGTATAATGCACTCCCCATAGGCAGACTCTATATTGTAGAATGCACTCCCCATAGGCAGACTCTTTATTGTATAATGCACTCCCCATAGGCGACTCTATATAGTATAATGTACCCCATAGGCTGACTCTATAGTATAATGCAGCCATTAATATAATGCACCCCCATATGCAGATTCTCTAGTATAATGCAGCCCATAATATAATGCACCGCCATAGGCCGCCTGTATAGTATAATGCACCCCCATAAAAAAATAAATACAATACTCACCTCTTTCTCCTCGTTCCTCTGCTGCTCTGAGCGCCCACACTTCTCCGTACCGCAGGTGCCAAGCTGTAACGCCATTGCGACCCCCTGTCTGTGTCAATGTTGGTGACATAAGACGCTGAGAGGGGGATGATGGGAGAGGGAGCGCAACGCTCCTTCTCTCGTCACTGCAGTCAGCTGTATTGGCATGCAGCCGATACAGTTGAACTTGCGATGACGGGGGGGCCCACTGCTGGCACTGGGCCCCCCTGCTTGCTCAGGGGCCCCATAGTGGCCGGACGGCAGTGCAGGGAGATCGTTTCTCCCTGCACTGCCGCCGAATGTGACTATCGGCGTGCTGCGCATGCCAATAGTTACACTAGCGTAGCTCCAGGCGGGCCCCCTCAGAGCTCGGGCCCCAGGGCTATGGCCCGCTTTGCCCCCCCATAGCTATGCTACTGCTTGTGACCCAATGACTAGGTATACACTCCGGTCCTGGGGTCAACAGCTTCACTTCCAGTCATCTGAAGGAGGAAATTCCTTCAGTGTAACATTTTGGTTTACTTTTATCTGTGGGGTTTTTGTGATTTTTTTTTTTTTTTCTTTTATGTTAAATGAAACAGATGAAACTGTATATTTTATATTTCAGAAAAAGATGTGGAAGGTAATTTAAAGGAGAAAAAGAATGCAACAGTCATGTAGATCTTGATACATTAAATGACTATTTGCATAATAAAACCATCCCTCTTGTAAGCTACAGTAGCCTGACCGTGGCCTGTACAGTAGGGTGGTGCATGTCCTGCAGTTAAGCAAACGCCACACTACTTGCAGCGAGCCTTGTAATGTAAATATCAAATAACACAAAGCTGTAGTAATGGTGATGAAAGACGAACAGTCTTAATTAGTGTTGAGCGATACGATAATGTAAATATCGGCTATCGGCCGATATTAGCTCTATCGGCCTTTCGATAATTCGTTTCGATATTTTTGTCTTATCGAATACCGGAATCGGAAGTTCCCATAATTCTTTGCGAGGCAATGTGATTTTAGTCAGCCAATGAGGAATCCTAAGAAGTGTGGGCACATCCTGTACTGCTGCGGTCATGTTAACTAATGGCATGGCTGTGATTGGATGCTGAAATGATGTCAGAATGCACTATAAAAGGCGCCGCCGCCATTTTAGCGTCACTGTGCTGTGAATTCAGTAAGGGACAGAACGCTGCTGTGCTGACTCTGAGGGACAGTTAGAGATTGCGATTTAGTGTACTGTGCTGTAGGCAGGCTAGCACCAACCGCTGTGTAAAGCTTCCTTTTGCCTGCAGTGTTGTTTTAACAGCTCTGCAAAGTGTGTGTGAGTGCAGGTGACGCTGCAGCTTGCTCTGCATGCAACGCTGTCTGTAGGCATCTGCACGTGTCACTCACAGACTTTTTTTTTTCTTCAGTGTAATTCTTGCTGCTCCATGCAATTTAACTATTAGTGTGACGCGCTTCCATCCGTATCCAATACATTGGTTGCAAACACTATAGAAGTAGACAAAGGAGTAGCCTTTCACAGATTGTGGACAGTTGTGTTTCAGTGTTCACTTCAGTCTGTGTTTTTTATTTTTGAGTGCACATCACGCTCAGTTACTTGTTCAAGCACTGCTGCTTGTACTCTGCTGAGCGTGTCTCAGTGCCTCATCCTTTTCATTTCTCTCCAATTGGTTCTGCTCCATTCCATTTAAAATAAATATAATCTATTAGTGTGACGCGCTTCCATCCGTATCTAATACATTGGTTGCAAACACTATAGAAGTAGACAAAGGAGTAGCCTTTCACAGATTGTGGACAGTTGTGTTTCAGTGTTCACTTCAGTCTCTGCGTAATAACCACACTTAGGCCTTATAACTTTTCTGACTTTCTTTATCAATCTACCAAGATGAAGAAGTCAGTGAGTAAGGCACGTGGTCGTGGCCGTGGAGTTTCAGCAGGGAGAGGACGTGGGGATTCTGTGTCTGCTGCCGCCCTCAGTGACACAGCATCCACCATTTATCCCCGTGAGCGTTCCTTTATGCACACTTTGGTAGGAGCTCGGCGTGCCCCCTGCTGCGGGAAGAACAAATTGAAGCCGTTGTTGGTTGGATGGCAGCCAATGCATCGACTTCAATTCCTTCCACCTCCTCTCAGGAACACAACACTGTTGAGCAACCATCTGTCTGTTCACCGCCTGTCAAATTGCCAAGGCAGTCAGAGAGTTCTGTACAGGAGCCAGCTGAGTCTCTGCTTCTGTTCTCAGAATCTGTTGGCTCGCAAACACGGGCACAGGTAAGCCGCATTCTGCAATTTGAAGAAGAGGGAGTATGCAGTGATGCGCAACAGCTGTGTCTCTCTCAATCTGAAGAGGCGGGTGAGCCAGTGCCGATGGACAGCACACCGCAGAACGCATCTTATGATGATGATGAGACTCAGGTGCCAGGTTTTGTGGAGCATGGTGCTGCCCAGACCATCCAACAGCAGCAGGTGTTGGAAGAGGGTAGTGGAGATGATGAAGTCCGAGACCCAACATGGCGTGAGCAACAGGAAGGTGGTGGGAGCAGCTCTGAGGAAGAGATTGTCCCAACGGTACAAAGAGGAGGGAGAGGTAGGCTGCAGACTCGCTTGCCTGTAGCCTCCAGTTTGGCACCTGTTGGGAGCAGTTCTCTTAGAACTGTCAAAATTGGCGCTCCCATGACTTGCACTGCGTGGTCCTTTTTTGACAGACTTGTACATGATATTTGCTATGTTCAATGCAAGCTGTGTAAGCAAAAAATTAAAAGAGGTAAAAATATCAGGAACCTGAATACCACAAATATGTGGACACATGTACGGACAAAGCACGTAGCTGAGTTCCAAAGACACACTGGAGATGTAGGCCAACCTACAGCAGCACCTACATCTTTAGGTCATGTTCGAGCCTCTACCTCCAGCTCTCACACACCTGTTTCGGCTTCCTCACAGGATCTCCATGGAAGAACCTCGGTCACTGTTGTCCATAGAGAAACTGTTATTCCACCCACTGCAGCAAGTTCACAGTCATCGTCACACTCCCAGAACAAAAAACAGCCATCGGTAACACAGGCATGGGATAAAAGACGGCCATAATCGGCAAACCATCCACGAGCACAGGCTCTGAATGCTGGCCTTGCAAAACTCCTGTCCCTTGAAATGCTGTCATTCAGGCTGGTGGAGACTGACAGTTTCAGGAACTTTATGGCATTGGCAGTCCCACAATATAATGTGCCAAGCCGATTTTATTTCAGCAGGCAAGCTGTCCCTGCTCTGCAAAAACATGTCGAGGGAAACATTAAACATGCGCTACTAAACGCCGTCAGTAGCAGGGTCCACCTGACCACCGATGCGTGGACCAGTACCCATGGTCAGGGACGATACCTTTCCCTCACTGCCTATTGGGTCAATGTTGTGGAGCCGGGTACAGATCTTGCGAGTGGCGCTGTACGTGTTCTGCCAACTCCAAGGATTGCAGGAATCCAGTCTGTCCACATTGATTCCTCCTCCTACTCCAGTTCCTCAGAATCATCGTTGCACGAGCCGTCACGGTATACCTCCACATGGACCCGTGAACGCTTACCTGTTGCGACCGATATGAGCACAGCCGTGGCCAAACGTCAACAGGCCGTCCTGAAATTAATTCCCATGGGGAATCGAAGCCACATAGCGCAGGATCTCTGGGATGCCATCAAGCAGGAGAGCGATGTGTGGTTTTTGTCAGCTAATCTCCAGCCAGGCTTGGTAGTGTGTGACAATGGCCGAAATCTGGTGGCAGCTCTGGGCCTTGGCAACCTCACTCACATACCATGTCTGGCACATGTGCTGAACTTGGTCGTGCAGAGTTTTTTGAGGGACTATCCGGATCTTGATGCACTGCTGCACAAGGCCCGCCTAGAGTGCGCTCACTTGCGACGTTCCAGCATGGCCAGATCGCGCATTGCAGCTCTGCAAGTCAGATTTCGCCTTCCTGAACATCGCATCATATGTGACGTACCCACCAGGTGGAATTCCACGTTACATATGTTGGAGCGGTTGTGTGAGCAGCAGACAGCAGTAATGGAGTATCAGCTGCAACAGGCGCAATCAACTCGCAATTTGCGCCGTTCACACTTCACCACTACTGAGTGGGCCTCTATGAAGGAGATCTGCGACGTTTTGCGGGCGTTTGATGTCTCAACGCGGATGGCGAGTGCAGATGATGCACTAGTCAGCATGACTGTCCCCCTTATCTGCCTGCTTCAGAAATCACTGAAAGCACTAAAGGAAGAGGTTTTGGAAGAGGTGGAGGATGAGGAGTCACAAATTCAATTACCTTCAGGACAGTCAGCGCAACGTGGTTCCTCACAAAGGGCTGGGCAGGGCTCACTTTGTGAGGAGGATGAGGAGTCAATGGAGGAGGAAGAAATCCCTATACAGGGAGGTACACAACGCTCTAGTCAGTATGTAGAGCGAGGGTGGGGTGATGCAGAGGAGACAGAGATGACGCCTCTTCCAGAGGACAGCCTTTGTTGGCCAGTTGGGAGTCTGCAGCACATGGTTGATTTCATGCTTCAGTGCCTGAGAAACGACCGCCGCATCACCCACATTCTCACCACGTCAGATTATTGGGTGTACACCCTCCTAGACCCTCGCTACCGGGACAATTTACAAACCCTCATCACACCGGTGAACCGGGACCGTAAAATGCAGGAGTACCAAGACACACTGGTGCAATCCATACTGTTGTACATTCCAGCCGAGAGAGGTGCTGCTGCTGCTGCTGCTACTGATTTACAAAGCAGCTCTGTGCGTCGAGGCAGTGTAGACACCTCTACAACAAGAGGGATCAGAAGCAGCGCCTCTGCACAGGGCAAGAACTGTATGTTACAAATGTGGCAAAGTTTTGTGACAGCGCCAGCAAGGTCTACACCATCCGAGACGGCTCCAGTCACCAGGAAGAAACGTTTCCGTAAGATGGTGACAGACTACTTGGCTTTCCCTCTAAGTGTACTCCCAGATGCCTCTTCCCCTTTCAAATTTTGGGTCTCTAAGTTGGATACATGGCCAGAGCTTAGCCAGTATGCATTGGAGGTGCTGGCTTGCCCTGCTGCCAGTGTATTATCTGAGCGTCTCTTTAGTGCTGCAGGTGGTGTAGTAACAGACCGTCACATGCGACTATCCTCAGAGAATGTAGACCGGCTTACTTTTCTGAAAATGAACAAGGCATGGATCTCACCTGAATTTGCCTGTCCGTTTTCAGATTAAATAACTGTTTGGCAACGTTTTCCATGTCTCCTGTTATGTTCATCTTTCTACCACCTGAACTCTACTCCCTGGGCTACAACACCGCCATTTGTTGCTCGTAAGTAATTGGCAGGGGTACTGACTCCTGGCCAGCCTGGTTACAGCACGACAGCTGTTTCCTGGCAGTGTGAACGTCAATTATCCTCCAATAAGTTGTGCTGTCGTGTTGCATTCGGGTTAGCCGACTCTATGGTGCCTGCAGTTTAGGTGATTCCTATGTGTGCTGTGGGATATGTAAATAAAGGCGGTTTCCATTGTGACAATAGGATAAGCACCCACTGTAGGACTGTGTGATTCGGTAACTGCGGACGGCTTGCGTCCTGTCAACTTACATTTTCATGGGTGCGTTCTTCTACCCGTCCGGGGTCCAGTACCGTCAAGTGGTTCTCCCCAGTGCCTTTGGCCTAGGTGCCTCCATCTCCGTATCCGAGTTCCAGCAACGTCTGCTGGTCCTTGGTAGTGCTTTGGAGCACAGGTACCTCCTGCTTAGTAACCGTGTCACAGTAACGTCAGCTGGTACTCGGTTGTGACATTGCCTCTTTTCCTTCTGCTACCCGTCCGGGGTCCAGCACAGTCAGCTGGTCCTCGTTACTTCCATTGTCTCTTGCTCCATCTGATACCCGTCAGGGTTCCAGTAACGTCAGCTGTTTCTCGGAAATTAGACGACATTAAAGACCACCCAGAAGAAGATGACGACAACAAGGACGACGAGCATGAAGCCAACCAGCCTGAACACCATCACAAAGAAAAAATAAAAGATTACCCAGAAGAAGATCACCAACAGGACAAAGAAGGTTAAGACAAACTACAAGATACAGAACAAGAGACAGAAGAACAATAAGCAAAAGATCAAAAAGCAGAAGAACATGAAGTATAAGACCAAAATGAAGAGCAAAATATATGCTCTAAATTCTAAGCAGAAGAAGACTAAGCAGTGTATGGGGGTGAGTCCGTTCCTCCTCGTGGTGCCCCTGGAAAATGCCTGCTGCTGCAGGCTAAACTGAACACGGACAAATACTGTTGTAATTTAAATCTTTTGTGACAGCAAGAACGGAAGGATGAACAATTCATACTTTTACAGATTACAAGTACAGGAATCTCTGTCACAAATAAGAATATGATGAAGAAGATGAAGAGGAAGAAGATGAAGAATTTGAATATGAAGAAGATTAATTAGTTTAATAATAACAATATGAGTAATGTAAACAAAAACATGAATAGCAAGAAGTTTAAGAAGAAGATTAAGAAGGTGAAGATGAAGAATAATTTGATGAGAAAGATGATGCTGCTGCTGAAGATTATGAAGGAGAAAGTGTGGCACTGGCAAAAGTTAAAAAGGTGAACAGCATGGAAGTTGTGAAACATACATTATTCTGTCCCGGGGCCTGTGGCTGTAAATATGGCTCTGTGAGATGCCGGATCTCTTTCACCTTACTTACAATTGGCGACGATCGCAGATAGCTTAACTCAGCTGCCGGCACACATGTTAGGAAGAATCCAGAAGAGACTTTGATTTCTTTAAGAATTCTTGTTGAATGCATACAAACAGCAGCAGGTAAAAAAGACTTTCTTCAAACAGACTGAAAACACATGTGATTCTGATAAAATCAAGATGGAGAATGAAACACAGGAGAAAGAAGAAGGAAATGACATCACACCAGAAGAGGGAGACAGAAGGGACAAACTTGATGTAAGGGAGGATTTCAGCTATGCAAACACAGAGACACATAGCAACAGTAAACAATATGAGAGACTGCAATACAGCATGTAAAATACACAGGACAGTCTGTAAAATGTCTCATTCATGGGACATAACACTCCCCGTCTGAAATCTATAGATTTCATAATTTTATGATGTCCACTGGAGAAGTCACTGTAGACCTGAAAGACAAAAGGAAAAAACAAGCATGCAGGTAATAACAACAACAGTTGAAGTCCAATTGGCATGGTCCAATGTTCAGTTGGAGGCATGAAGTCCTCAACAGCGGAATAGTCCAAGTCCAAACGAAAACCCATCTTCGGATTGGGGAAGCCGCAACGTGCAAACACTTCCACCAACCCAATAATCCGCTGGAGAAAGTTAAAATATTACAATGTTCCAACACAGCTGGAGGAGTATATGGCGGTAGGCTCCCCGCCGTGAGCTGAGTTCAGAGACGAAGCTAAGATCATGTGACTCCTGCTCGAAGGAGCCAGCAGATGATTTGCCTGAAGTGTATGTCAGCAGATAGGATGGCTGACCAGCTGAAAGGATGTCCAGGGTAAAGAGAGCTCAGCTTCTGTACCTTTTTGCCGGTTTCTGAAGCGCTGGGAGAGGCTCCTGCAGCTGTAGTCTTCGTAGACACGTCGTAGGAAAGGTAGACTTGTCTCTTGATGATGGTTGAAAGAGTCTTTACAGAACTACGGGGCAGGACTTGTTGTAAGGCCTTTAGAGACTTCTTCGCCGTCTCCCATCTTTGCTGTCTCTGAGATGGTAGCATAGTGTTCCCGTTGATATCCGGAGTAGCAAGCTGTCTCAGTGGTACCCTGCCTAGAACTGCGATGGGTGTCTTAAACCCGAGAGGACCGTCAATGCTGTTTTCAACAGGCGAGGCTCCTCGTTTGATAGCAAGTTCCTTACAGGGTGATGCTTGGGAAGTGAACGTGTCTTGTTCAACATCCGCCAGTGAGCTGAGGCTGAATTGCGTGGGGAAAATGCTGGCACCATCGGTCAGAGGTAGGCTGTTGAGAGAGGGGCTCTCACTCTGAGCACTGAAGTCTAGCATGGCTTCGGTTTGACCAGGCTTGTGATGGAGATGGGTATCAAAGGTTGGGAACTTAGCAGTTACTTGCTGTGGATCCCTTGGCAACTTAGTCTTTGCTGGAAGAGAAGGTGAGGGAGCTACCCAGCTGTTATAGTTGTCTTCGGTGGGTTTGACGCTCATGACCCTGATGATCACTTTGTCTCCCTCTGTAGGTAGTGAGTTGTTGTCCTTGGTTGAAGGATCGAATGCTGTTATCTCGAGGTTGTAGTCTCGAGGATAAAGCGGACTTGAAATATCGGATGGTTGCCGTTGATACGTAGTGTCGTTTGACTTCTCCTTCATCCATTGGTGACGTGAGTATGACAGGGAGGACAAGTCGTTGTCATCCGACGTGATAACGGTTTTGTAAGAGGAGATGTCGTTCTGATTCTTTGTCTGGTCACTACAGACATTGCCAATGATGACCCAGCCCAGCTCGAGGCGCTGGGCATATGGTTCATTGAGTAGTCCGTGGATTTGTTGACGCATCTTGTGCAGTCGTATAATGTCTCTGCCGAGGAGAATTAGGATGTCTGCCTTATCATCCAGGGGTGGCATCTCTTTGGCTATCATTCTGAGATGAGGATGCTGAAGAGCGACTTCTGGTGTTGGGATTTCTTCCCTATTGAATGGTATTTGGTTACACTCTACAAGCGTGGGTAGTGGTATCTCCGTGGCGCCTTTCTCAAGAGAAGTTATTATGAGGCCACTGGCCCTTCTTCCAGAGGTTTGTAAAACGCCGCTGCAGGTGCCCAAGGTGTAGGGATAGACGTCTCCTTTTAAGTCAAACAAGTCAAAGAGTTCTGACCTGGCTAATGATTTGTTGCTCTGGTCATCCAGGCTAACGTACACCTTGACTGCCTTCTCTGGATGGCCCTTGGGATACACCCATGACAGACAAATCTTCGCACAGGACTTGTCTCGAAGACCTTCTCCACAGACATCGGTGCATGAGGAAGATACCGCAACATGGCTTGTCACTTGGTCTGTACTCTCCCGCCATGGCTTGTGATGGGAGAAGGTGAAGACGCAGAGTCAGGCTGTGATGGATGGAGCGCCTGTACGTGGTCTTCGCTGTCGCACTCTAGACACTTGATGGGGATGACACAGTCCTTAGCAAGATGTTCGGTAGAGGCGCAGCACCTGAAGCATACTCCAAACTTCTTCAAGAGCTCCTTTCGTTCTTGAAGGGGCTTCTTCCTGAAGCCGATGCACTTCTTCAGGGGATGTGGTAGTTTGTGAATTGGACACTGGCGATTAGGATTCTCAACCTTCTCACCTTTGTCACTCTTGTCTTGTGATACTGAAGGTGCCGGAAGAACATCAGTCTTCTTGATGGACATTGGAGCTTGGTGGTTCCTGTAGTTAAGACGTGGACTGTCGTGTTTTGTAGATGAAACAGGGTCGCTGTGTTCTCCATAGGAAAAACTTGGATCGGTCTTACACTCTGCGATATTTTCGATGAACTCGCAGAAGTAGGAAAATGGAGGGAAGGAGACTTGGTTTTCCCTTTTGTATTTTGATCCAAGCATAGCCCACTTATTTTGGATATTGGGTGGCAGCTTGGCAACTATTGGGGTTACCCCATGAGCAGTGTCCAGGTAGCTGAGGCCAGGAAGGTACGGGTCTGCTTTGGCCAGCTGAAGCTCTAACAGGAGGTCGCTGAGCTCTTGGAACCTTGTACTGTCCTTATTAGATACCTTTGGAAAATCCTCTAGTCGTTTGAACAGGGCCCTTTCTATGACCTCAGGACTGCCATAGCTTCTTTCTAGCCTCTTCCATGCAGCAGTGAGACCAGCAATGGGATTACTGATGTGGACAGATTTAAGTCTCTTGACCCGATCCGTGGATTGTGGCCCAAGCCACCTGATTAGCAGGTCTAGCTCTTCAGCGGCGGTGATGCCGAGATCACTGATAGTGGTTTCAAAGGTACACTTCCAACCCCTGTAGTTCTCCGGTTTATCGTCAAACTCTGTAAGACCGGTCTTAGTTAGATCGCGCCGAATCATGTACCTTGCGAGGCCAGTCATATCAGCATTCTCCGATTTTGGAAGGACCGATGCTGGCTGGAAAGCTTTGTTCATACAGTCTGTGATTTGACCTGGGAATGCAGGTACGTATGGGGCAGCGTAGGCGTTCAGTCCATTAACTGGCTTAATGAGCTTAGTTTCTGCTACACATGGGACTGGAATTGTGTGATTGACCGGAGTGTGGTGACTGGCCTGCATATTGGCCTGTACGTAGGATTCTGAGTGTAAGATTTGGTGATTTGCAGGTTTCTGGTACATTTCGGTGCACAGAGGTGGATCAGGATACAAGATTGGCAGCGTATTGTAATTGTACTGACCTTGGGTGCAGGATGGGAATAAACGCTCTGTGTCCTGTTGTCTCAGGGAGCATCAGTGTAGTCAGGAAGGATTGCAGGAGCAGGGATAGCGCTGTGTTGGCTTTGTACATAGTCTCTAGTACGCTTAAGAGGGTCTTCAGTATCAAAAACACTTAAACTGATGCTGTCTCTTGGCTCCACTGAGGCTTGTTCCAGAACCTTTAACTTGCATGGCTTATGGCGTGTTGGCGTTCCTTCTCTAGGGCCTCTAGGGCAGCTTGTATTTTTAGTGGCCTCAGTTTTCATCTCAGTTTCCTTCCTCTAGGGCCTCTAGGGCAGCTTGTATTTTAGTGGCCTCTAGGGCAGCTTGTATTTTAGTTGCCTCAGTTTTCATTTCAGTTTCCTTTTGAGCAAAGGCAGCTTGTATTTTAGTGGCCTCAGCTTCCGCACGTGCTTTTATGAGCTGTTCGCTGAGGGTTGAGGATTTTGAAGAGCGTGACTTAGATGCTCGCTTTGACTGTCTGGCAGAGCCAGAAATGCAAGATGACATCTCGGCTATTAGTGCGATTCTTGCCTCTGTTTTGGCTTTTATATCGCGCACCATGCTTTCTCTCTCAGAGTTAAGTTTTTGGAAAGCTTGCAGCTCTTTGCAGGTAACTGATGGGTTAAGTCTTTTTAACACTGCGATATATTGGTCTGTTATTTCTGCATAACATTGATAATCTGAACACAGTTGTGCGAGAGCTCCCTCCAGTGGTCGTTGGAGAGAAGCAGGCTGAGATAGGCTATTTATGTGGCATAAGAGTTTTTGCCATAGCTCTGCTGTTGCACGGAGAAGATCATGTTTACTGGATTCTAGATTCTCCCTTATTTTCCATGTTGGCTTTGTGACACGTCTAGCCTTCTCACTAAATGGTGGATTAGGGTCTATGCACTCTTCCTCTGACAATGGGTCTGGCAGAGACCGTGTAGTCATTCCTTCAGCCATCCTGCTGCACAGGGAGAAGGAGAGCTGTATAGACTCTTATATGTTGAGAGCGGATGCTCTGCAGGAAGTTCTGTAGCTTTATAGAAGCTGTGGGTTTTACAGATGAATCTGAAGAGTCTTTTTTACTATTCTGTCCCCGGGGCCTGTGGCTGTAAATATGGCTCTGTGAGATGCCGGATCTCTTTCACCTTACTTACAATTGGCGACGATCGCAGATAGCTTAACTCAGCTGCCGGCACACATGTTAGGAAGAATCCAGAAGAGACTTTGATTTCTTTAAGAATTCTTGTTGAATGCATACAAACAGCAGCAGGTAAAAAAGACTTTCTTCAAACAGACTGAAAACACATGTGATTCTGATAAAATCAAGATGGAGAATGAAACACAGGAGAAAGAAGAAGGAAATGACATCACACCAGAAGAGGGAGACAGAAGGGACAAACTTGATGTAAGGGAGGATTTCAGCTATGCAAACACAGAGACACATAGCAACAGTAAACAATATGAGAGACTGCAATACAGCATGTAAAATGCACAGGACAGTCTGGAAAATGTCTCATTCATGGGACATAACATACATATTTGCCAAAATAGAAAAAAGGTTAACAACATTGTCAATTTGTTAGTCAATCCAACGTATTTCCAAAAAAAATATATTAATGCTATTCCAATGCATTGGGTTAAACATGTATGCCTTTATTGTCTCCTCAACCTCCCCCAATACATTCTACATTAGTCTTTGTTGTTTTCCTTCATGTACAATTAACCAACAAGGCAAGAATGTTTTTTTTTAATTTCGATATTTTGTTCCATAGACTTACATTGGACTTCCGGTATCGAAATCGGATATCGGCGATATTTAGTGCTATCGGCGATACAATTTCGATACGATATTTTTAGATATCGAGCACTATCGCTCAACACTAGTCTTAATTAGTGTTGAGCGATACGATAATGTAAATATCGGCTATCGGCCGATATTAGCTCTATCGGCCTTTCGATAATTCGTTTCGATATTTTCGTCTTATCGAATACCGGAATCGGATTTGTCACTGTCACTGTCTGTGTCCGTCGGTCGGGTCTGTCAGGAGTCAGCGGCACTTACCTGGCAGAAGATCTCCGGCGATCACGTCCTGGACTGCTTCATGGCCGCCATCCTCTTCTCCCCGGCGGTCACATGCAGTTTCTCGCGATAACTGCAGTGACTGCTGGGTAATCCCGGCCGTAAAGCAGTCAGTCCGATGACGTCACCGCCGGGGAAGCAGGTAATCAGCTGTGCTGCGTCGCGATGACAGGCTCTGCCTGTCATTGCGATGTAGCAGAGCTGGATCGTCGTGGGACTGTCGTTACTATGGACTGCGTCGGACAGGTGGTATACTGTTGGTTTGTTTTTTTTCTTTTTTACAGGAGATCGATGGCGTCGCAGGAATGAGAGTACAATAAAATAAATGAAAACTGTGTTGTCTCTTTTATTTCATTAAAATACTTTTTTCTTGCTTTGTCTTTTTTTTATGCATTTAATAACTTTGGGATTAATAATGGATCGGTGTCTTATTGACGCCTCTCCATTATTAACCGGGCTTATTGTCACCGTGCAATCAACGGTGACATTAACCCTTATTACCCCGCTTGCCACCGCTACAGGGCAAGTGGGAAGAGCCGGGTAAAGTGCCACAATTGGCACATCTTTTGATGCGCCAAATGTGGGGCTGCTGTAGCCTGGTATTATCAGGCTGTTGAGGGCCAAAATCCATGGGCCTTGACAGTCTTTTAATACCAGGCCGCAGCAGTCTGCATTTTACTTGGCTGGTTAACAAAAATAGGGGGACCCCTACGCCGTTTTTTTTTTCGAGGGGATCCCCTATTTTTGTTAACCAGCCAAGCTAAGCAGACTGCTGTGGCCTGGTATTATCAGGCTTGCAAGGTCCATGGATATTGGATCCTTACCAGCCTGAAAAACCAGGCCTCAGCGGTCTGCTTCATCTGGCTGGTTAACAAAAATAGGGGGGACCCACAGCCATTTTTTTTCGAGGGGATCCCTATTTTTGTTAACCAGTTCCCTCTGACGTCACTGATTGTGTCCCTGGCTGACCTGAAGTGAAAGTGGAAAGCAATCAATTAAGCTTTCCACTTCCTCTCCTGTCAGGCAGGAGAGGAACTCATTCATTTGGGGGTTTACTGTGAGGCTGCAGCATTAGCTGCGGTCCCTGCAGTAAACATTAACCCTTTCTGATGGATTACACCGTGGGACCTGACTGTACATCGGATTGGTAAGAATAATTTTGCTTTATTATTTTATTTTTATTACAGGAAATGGTTTTTAGCAGGTAAATAAAATATGGTCAAAAACTGTGTGATTATTTCATTAAACTTCTTTTTTATTAAAGTGTGTGTGTTTGATTTTTCTTTCATACAATAGGATTAATAATTGATAGTTGTCTGATTGACAGCTCTCAATTATTAACCTGGCTTAAAGTGACCTTTCAATTGCAAGGTCATTTTAACCCCTTATTAACCCATTCGCCACCGCTACAGGGCAATGGGAATAGACGGGCAAAGTGCCAGAAAGGGCAAATCTAATTAGAGATTTGCCCTTTCTGGGGTGTCTGGGGGCAGATGTTAGTAGCCGGGGGGGGCAAAAATAATGGTCCCTCTCTGGGCTATTATTATCTGCCCCCACTCACTGGCTTTGTCTGTCTGGTTGCGAAAATAGGGCGGGAGCCCACGCATTTTTTTTCAGCAATTTTACACCTCATATATATATATATATATATATATGTCATTGAATTTGTGACACATATATTTATATTTATAGTTCATACACTTCTACATAGTATAATAGCCGCTAATTCAATTGCCGGCTTTTGTGAAAATGCAGAACCCGACATGAAATGACACTTGGTTTACATAGAGTTAACCATGTCTTTTCATGTAGTTTGATATCTGATTTGCACAAACAATTACATGAGTGTAAGTGTGCAAAATTTCACACCTGTAGGGGTTAATTAAAGGTGTAAATTCGTAGCAAAAAAGTCCGTTTTTTTTACAACGAATTTACACCTTTATTTAACCCCTACAGGTGTGAAATTTTGCACACATAGACTGATGTAATTGTTTGTGCAAATCAGATTGCAAACGACATGAAAAGACATGGTTAACCCTATGCACACCAAGTGTCATTTCATGTCGGGTGCTTCTGTCTTTTCACAGAAGCCGGCTTTACCCGGCAATTGAATCAGAGGATATTTTACTATGTAGAAGTGTATAAACTATACATATATGTATATATATATATATATATATATGTCACAATGACATGTATGTATGTATAATATATATATATGTATTCTATGTGTGTATATTTAGTGTTTACAAGGAAATAAAGGTTTTTTTTAGTTGCGATATTTTGTTCCCATAGACTTACATTGGACTTCCGGTATCGAAATCGGATATCGACGATATTTAGTGCTATCGGCGATACAATTTCGATACGATATTTTTAGATATCGAGCACTATCGCTCAACACTAGTCTTAATACAAGTTCAGCAGAATGAAGGCCATAAATAATTCCATCCCGCAATGATACAACTACTTCATGTGGGAAGGTCCACGCTGTTTAAATTGAGACGTTTTGTAGCAAGAGGAGTCTATTTAAATGCAAGAAACCCAAAGTATTCCTCTGTAAAGCTTTGTGCACACGGCGTCTTTTAGACCGTGACACAGTCGCGAGTTTTCTCAGGCAAAGCCATTTCAAGAAAACTTAGTGGTCGTGTTCCTAAAGCAACATTGCCGGTGACTCTGCTTCCGAATTTTGAAGCAGTTACAAGTAGAGACATAAGACTGAACATGTGCACAGTAGTGATGAGCGATCGTGCATGGATAACATCTTATCCGAGCATCTGGGAATGCTCTTATGTTATGTTCGAGTCCCTACAGCTGCATAATTTACGTCTGTTAGCAGGGTTGGACTGGCCCACCAGAGAACTGGAAAATCCTCTGGTGGGCCCTGCCTTCTCCTTCAGGAGACTTCACAGTGCAAACCTTGCAGCTGCTATGGGGCTTTTGAGTAGGGGAGAAAGGTGGGCCCTCAGAATCAAATTCTCTGGTGGGCCCAATGTTCTTCAGTCTGACACTGGCTGTTAGACAGCCTCAACACATGTGGGGATTCTCTAACAGCCACAAATCTACAGTTGCAGAAACTCGAACATAATATACGAGCATGCCCAGATGCTCAGATAACACCTAAGACTTTATCTGAGCACGTTCGCTCATCACTAGTGCACAGCAATGTCAGTTTTGACATTGCTGTGCCTTTTATGCTCATTTTATGGACCGCTTATGCTTTCCTTTTTCATGAGGATTCTGGTCAGAAAGAAGACATTGGTTCTGATTCATCAAGACCAGCATTTTTCACACCCGTCTTGATGAAGTGCTGAGCTGGAGTCAGATGCTCCTTATTCATTGAGGCACAAGTGGCATGTGCCTCTGTGTGAGACTCGCTCCAAATCTTACCCCAGTTGGAACACCCCGTTATGAATTGGATTAGCGGGGGCTGCCACATTCTCTTCCCACCCCAGCTCCAACCACTTTATCGGAGTTGGGCAAAAATGCCATAAGTCACAAAATTATTTCGTTGAATTGTGCAAAAAATTTGGACCTTTCTTGGTGCTTTTTACTCCAGAATTTTGGTGTAAATTTTGATGAATTGGGCCAATTATGTGCACATAGTCTCACTGAAGCTTGAAAACTGGAAATTAGTGCACAGATTGCTGACAATGATGGATGTATCATGTCTAATTTAGTTTTTGTAAGTACTGTTAACTCTTAAGCTTTTTACTCTCTACAGGTTCTGGATGCACTGGATGAAATGGGCGATTTTCTACGACTGAAGTATTCCCGTCAGTGCAAATCAAACAGCGCAGTGGTTTCTGAAGAGGCAAACGTTGAACTTGATGCTTGAAACATATTTTATCGTTGTGACTTTTTTACATTCTCCACAGTTGTGGGGTTCCCTGACATTAGATAACAAGAGACTACTCATAACTTTGGCATTAAAGAAGGAGTCCTAATAGCAATCTCTCAACAGAAACAAAGTAATGTTTTATAGAAGTCAGGTCTACAGTGTCCATTGTATCCATATTTGCCGCAGTCTGAATGTAACTATTAGTAATGTCACGGAGAAGCAAAGCCAGGAAATGTGAATTTCTACCTCGTTATTTATAACACTAACGACTAGTTCACTGTAAAATAATTTGTAGAATATAGGAGAATGTCACATCTCTGTGCCAATATCCAGACTGGATCCTTAGTTTCAGTGAATTCTTGGGAAATTCAGTATTAACTCATGAAAAGGTAATGACTGACAAGAGTGAGACAATTCAGAGATTGGGTACATTGTTTTTATTTACAGATTTTTAAAAAGAAAGGTCTTTTAAAAGGGTTTTCTGTTTGGCCAATCTCTACTTGTTAAGATGATTTGTTGACCTTAAGATGTTTGTCCGTATGAAGGAATTCCCAGCGATCCATTTTAATAAGTGGGGAAACCTGGTCATAAGTGTTCAATTTGCTTGCAGCTCCACCAGAGGATAAATGAAACATTACACAGCGCCGATTTAAACCAATAGATGGTCTTTAGTGCAGGACAGGTCCTCCAGAGAACTACACACTCATCTTAACTATTCTGCACCCTGAGGCCAGGGTCACACATGCGAGAAGCCCACACGACTCTCGTGCGAGTCTCTCGCATGAACACCCGGCACTGCCGCCGGCACTTGGACCGGAGCGTGCGGCTGCATGTATTTCTATGCAGCCACACGCCTCTGGTCCGAGTGTCAGGGCAGTGCCAGGTGTTCATGCGAGAAACTCGCACAAGAATTGTGCGAGTTTCTCGCATGTGTGACCCCGGCCTAACAAAGAGATTAGTATCCTTATCAGAGCGTGCCCCCTTTTATATTCGCCGATGGTATATATGTTCCCACTGAAAGTTTTGTTTTTTTTAAGGTGTTTTTGTTGTAGAAACTGAGCATGAAATTCTACTCAAAACTCTTTATGAAATCTTGGCATTTTCTCTTCAAAAACTCCGCAAAAAGAATCAATGTAAACGTACCATCATAGGGTGTATCAAAATGGATTTACTACACATAACTGTACAACTGCTATTACACTATCAAACTCTACATTAGGTATATAATATGGTGCTATCATAAAAGTATATTGGGAAACCTCTTTAAGATGACCACCACTAATATTGCAGTAATATATACTCCTCTATAGGGTTGGTCCATTAGGAAAAAAATGTATATTGCATAGAAAAGCGTTAAAGCATCACGCTAACATTTTATTTTACCTCTAGAGTGGTGTCACTAATCTAAGTTCCCTGCCCCTAGTATTATACTCGACAGTCGCAGTCTTCAGCTGTTATTGGCGCCACTCTGGTTGTTTTCTGAAGGTTATGACATGACAGATAGCTCCAGTGTTTGTTCAAGGGTGATCAATGGTCACTACTCAATGTAAGCCTATAAGAACTAGAACGAGGCCAGAGCAAGGGTCTCGTAGACTTACACTTAAAGGGAATCTGTCACCCTAAATTGGCGGGATATTTAAATGATGGCAGTCAGGTCAGATGGGCGGTGTTTTGGGTACTTGCCTTAACATGTTGTTCGCCGCTGTCTCCATTATTTCTGGGAATTGTAGTCGTTGCCCTCCATATAACGCGCCTGCACATTGCAATCATGAGTTGCGCACGTGCACTATGCTTTGCCCGCAGATTGCAATGCGCAGGCGCGTTATATGGAGGGCAACGACTACAATTCCCAGAAATAATGGAGACAGCGGCGAACAACATGTTAAGGCAAGTACCCAAAACACCGCCCATCTGACCTGACTGCCATCATTTAAATATCCCGCCAATTTAGGGTGACAGATTCCCTTTAAAGCTTGTGACAGTTACCGCTGACTTCTGGTCAGTCAGAAGTTGAGGTCCCAAGATGACAGATTGGGACCGGAGTGATATCGGGAAGAGCTGAAGACAGCAGCTGGTAAGTATAATACTGGGGTCAGGGAACTTACATTAGTGGAACCCACTACAGCGCTGAAATGTAAATGAAATATAATGCTGAAGTAGTTCTTTACAGTTCCAAAACAGAAAATTCTAGTCTATGTTAAAGGGGTTGTCCACCAATAGGACAACCCCTTCTTGATCTAAATGATTGGTGCCGATAAAATAAAAAAAGTTATATTCATCTCCAGTGTTGGCGCCGTTCCAGCGGTGTTGGCACTCATGTTTCCAGGACTCTCGTGCGGTTGTTATGACACGTGAGCTCGGCGCCCAATCAGCGCTGGCGTCGCCATCTCTGCCTTCGCACAAATCAAATATCAAGAGGAAGTGAGAGAGCAGCTGCAGCACTGACTTCAAGTTCGATTTGTCTGAAGGCGGGGACAGTGACGCCAGCGCTGATTGGGCGCCGGTCTCATGTGTCACAACAGCATGAGAGCCCTGGGAATATGAGTGTCAATGCTGCGGGAACGGCGCCAAGAGGGGAGTATAGGTTTTTCTATTTTATTGGGGACAAGCGTGGGGTATTAGAAGGTGTTCTCCTAATAGTGGACTACTTTAATATTCTTTTTTTCTGAGAGGTTTTAATGTATGACACCACTGTGATTACTGTTATCTGATGTCTTAACGATCACATCAATCATTCATTTGCCTTTTGGGTTTATTTCCCAGATTAAATGTGCATTCTTCTATTCTGCTTGTCCTTTTAGAAGGGCTGTACTTGGCTTCTTGACCGCAGTACATGGAAAATATGGATCATTTCATTTTACTATTTTAATATGTAGGTATACAGATGTAGCCATTCTGAAACTAACACACAAGAAAGATATCACTACGCAGAAAGTTAAAGTGTTGGACAATCCCTTCTTAACTGCTAAAGTGCCACCAGATAAAATAAAAAAAATAAAACACATACCTCTGGGACTTGCTGTAATCCAGCAATGTTGATGCTGATGGAATAGTGAAGGCTGCAGGTATTCAGCAGCCACTGTTTAGTAGCAGCAGTCATAATACTGTCAGGTGACTCCCAACCCCACCCCTCCTCCCAGTAGAGACTGCACCAACATCTTTGGAATGGCGCTTGTCTGGGAGGTAAGTATGTGTGTGTTTGCTTTTTTTATCTGGTTTTTAAGAGTTAAAGGGGTTGCCCACCACTGAATAATCCCTCCTTAACTGCTAAATACGTAAAACAACAAAAAGCCGTTGGCCCTGATTCATTAGGACCGACTTAGTTCACACCAGTCTTAGGAGGCGTGCTCAAGTCAGATGCTCCTGATTCATTAAAGGGAATCTGTCACCTCATTTTTCACATATAAGCTGCGGCCAACACCATTAGGGGCTTATCTACAGCATCCTAGAATGCTGTAGATAAGCCCCCGATGTAACCTGAAAGATAAGAAAAACAATTAGATTATACTCACCCGGGGTGCGGTCCTGGTCCGGTGCCTCCCATTTTCATGTGATGACATCCTCTTCCTTGTTTCTGTCACGGCTCCTGTGCAGGCGTAATTCTAAGCCCTGTTGAGGACAGAGCAAAATACTTCAGTGCGCAGGCGCCAGGAAAGGTCAGTGAGGCCCGCCGCCTGCGCACTGCAGTACTTTACTCTGCCCTCAACAGGGCAGAGAATTACGCCTGTGCAGGAGCCGCAACAGAAGCAAGGAAGAGGACGTCAACACATGAAGATGGGAGGTGCCGGACCTGGACTTGTGACATCCATTGGACCTGAACCGCCCCTGGGTAAAATCTAACTTGTTTTTCTTATCTTTCAGGTTACATCGGGGACGTATCTACAGCATTATAGAACGATGTAGATAAGCCCCTAATTGCGGTGGCCGCACCTTATATGCGAAAAATAAGGTGACAGATTCCCTTTAATGAATCAAGAGCATCTCAGGATATGTGGCCAGGTGCAAGCCAATCATATCATGAATTTGAGCAGCGGTCGCCACGAACCTTTACCGCCCAAGCTCTGTCCACTTTGTCAGAGGTTGGTAAAAATGGCATATGAACACCAAAAGTAGCTAAACTTTAGCACAGTTGTGCCAAAATTGTGCGACTTTTCAAAACTTTTCATGTGGCATAAAATGGCGTAGTCTGTTATTTTTGTTATTTATGGTTTTGGATGCTTGAGTGGCAGAAAACTGCTTAGTACATTTCTTTATGTATAAACCTGGTCAGGACGGTCGTAAACAGGAAGGAGTTGTCTAATATGTGTAACAAGTACTTGATTTGCACTGAGCATTATCTATATTCAATGTGTGCCTTATGGTAGAAGAACTGAATGTATTAAATAGTCCTGATGTTTATCTCTGTGTATGATGGATAACTTTTTTTGTTTTGTTTTACATTTTTAAGTGCACTAATAATGTACATCTCACACAATACTGATATTTTATATTTGGCCACATTACAGGTGGTTTAAAACAGTTTTTTGCAGTATTTGTTTCTGGCTTTTCCACCCTTTTTTTTCGGGCACTTGGTGTTTTTTTTATTTATTTTCACAAAGGATAAAAAAAGTGCATAAAAAAAGGAGCAAAAAAACATGAAAATGTTTTTTTTTAATTTTAGAAGAAAATATGTTGCAAAAAAAAAAACTGGGCCTTGAGATGGAACTACCATCAGTTACATAAAGTAGTCACCTTTTCTTATAAATTGCACATGGTAGGTACGAGAGTTCTGATAAAGATTTCACATTTTGGTCCAGAAGCTTATGTTATATCAAATGCTGTAGTTATCTGAAAACAAGAATTTTATTGAATTTTTTTTTTTTGCACTATTCTCTTTCAACTCTGGTGCTTTTCTGTTTTTATATCTATAAGCTAGCCTTTTTTTGTTAATTTTTTTTTTTTTTTTTAAGACTCACTCCGGCTTACAGATACAAAATTTCACATTAGCATAATACAGCAGTATTTCTTAACCCCTTAAACAATGCAGGAAAAATTCTATTCATTTTCATTTATATCACAATGCCAATTTGCTGTTCACACTTTTTTTTTTTTTTCTTGACATCTGTTTTGTTTGATTGCTTTATTCTTAAAGGGAACCTGTCAGCCGGATTGTGCACAGTAACCTATAGGCAGTGTCAGGTCGGAGCCGTTATACTAATTAAAATGATACCTTGGTTGATGAAATCCGTCTTGCAGTTGTATTTTAACCCCTTTACCCGCGAGGGTGTTTTGCACGTTAATGACCAGGCCAATTTTTACAATTCTGACCACTGTCCCTTTTATGAGGTTATAACTCTGGAACGCTTCAATGGATCTTGGCAATTCTGAGATTGTTTTTTTTTTTTTTTTTTAGACCTATTGTACTTCACGTTAGTAGTAAAATTTCTTCGATATAACTTGCGTTTATTTGTGAAAAAAAACGGAAATTTGGCAAAACTTTGTTTTTATGCCCTTAAATCAGAGCGTTATATCACACAAAATAGTGAATAAGTAACATTTCCCACATGGCTACTTTACACAGGACACCATTCTGGAACCAAAATTTTTTTTGTTAGGAAGTTATAAGGGTTAAAAGTGAAACAGCGATTTCTTATTTTTACACCATTTTTTAGGGACAACATCATATTTGAAGTCACTTTGAGGGGTCTATATGATAGAAAATACCCAAAAGTGACACCATTCTAAAAACTGCACCCTCGAAGGTGCTCAAAACCACATTTAAGAAGTGTATTAACCCTTCAGGTGCTTCACAGGAGTTCTTGGAATGTTTAAAAAAATGAACATTTAACTTTTTTTTCACAAAAAATTTACTTTAGATCCAATTTTTTTTTGTTTTACCATGGGTAACAGGAGAAATTGGACTCCAAAAGTTGTTGTGCAATTTGTCCTGAGTACGCTGATACCTCATATGTGGGGGGCAACCATTGTTTGGGCGCACGGCAGAGCTCGGAAGGGAAGGAGCGCCGTTTGACTTTTCAATGCAAAATTGGCTGGAATTGAGATCCGACGCCATGACGCGTTTGGAGAGCCCCTGATGTGCCTAAACAGTGGAAACCCCCCACAAGTGACACCATTTTTTAAAGTAGACCCCCTAAGAAACTTATCTAGATGTGTGGTGAGCACTTTGAACCCCCAAGTGCTTCACAGAAGTTTATAACGTAGAGCCATAAAAATAAAAAAATCATATTTTTTCCACAAAAATGATCTTTTCGCCCCCAATTTTTTTCTCAAGGGTAATAGGAGAAATTGGACCCCAAAAGTTGTCCTGAGCACGCTGATCCCCCATATGTGGGAGTAAACCACTGTTTGGGTGCATAACAGACGCTTTTTATTGCAAAAAAATTGTTTTTGCATCACCATATTTTGAGAGCTATAATTTTTCCATATTTTGGCCCACAGAGTCATGTGAGGTCTTGTTTTTTGCGGGACGAGTTGACATTTTTATTGGTACCATTTTTGGCACATGACATTTTTTGATTGCTTTTTATTCCGATTTTTAGGAGGCTGAATGAACAAAAACCAGCAATTCATGAATCGATCGATATATAGATAGAAAAAAATCTGCGTTATGCCGGGGTCATACTTGCAAGAAACTCGCACGAGTCTCTCGCCTCAATACCCAGCAATGCCGCCGGCACTCGGACCAGAGCATTCAGCTGCATAGAAATACATGCAGCCGCTCGCTCCGGTTCCAAGTGCCGGCGGGTAGTGTCGGGTATTGAGGTGCGAGACTCGTATGAGTTACTCGCAAGTGTGACCCCGGCCTTAAACACAATGTTTAATTTTAAAAAAAAAATGGAAGAAAAAAATGTGGTCTCCCGCGCAATTTTCTGAGCCAGAGAGGGAAATCCAGTGATGTTTATAGCCTGGGAAACGGGTAATACCCATGGATCTTCCAAGTTTATGATTATCAGCCCGCAGCTGTATATTTAGCGTTTACTGGCTATTAAAGTAGGCGGACCCCAAAAAAAAGTAACGTGTGGTCACTCTATAATTAATAGCCAGAAAGGCTATGCAGACAGCTGCGGGCTGATATTCATAGCCTAGGAAGGGACCATGGATATTGCCCTACAAACACCAGCTCACAGCCGCCCCAGAAATGGTACATCTCTAAGATGCGCCAATTCCGGCGCTTAGCCTCTTCCCACTGCCCTATAGCGGTGGCATATGTGGTAATAGGGGGTTGATGTCACCTTTTGTATTGTAAGGTCACATCAAGCCCGGTTAGTAATGGAGAGGTGTCAATAAGACGCCTCTCCTTTACTCATCCTATAGTTGTTAAGGGGTTAAAAAGACACAGCCAGAAAAAAGTATTTTAATGAAATAAAACACTACGCAGCTTTGCAATATATATTATACTAATTTATTAATCTAAGAAACTAGATATGAGCTGAAAAAGTAAGTTAATGTGTATGCAAAATTTAAATGCATATTAACACAAGACCATTACACACAGAAAACCAGACACAAAAACAAATATCCTAAAATAAATAAAAAAAATTTTTTGCAAAAATTGCATGAAGGTAGTAATAATTATAAGGGTATTTAGTTAGCATAATTTTGATCAAAAGAATGTACAAGCCATCCCGCCACGTCAAGGCAACCCTTGTGGGACAGTCCTAACTCTTGTATTAAAAACCTTTCCACTTGTCAAGTGACGTAAATGTGAACAAGGGCAGAGGGACCGAACCCACCAGTTAAAGCATAGGTTAGACAGGATGGATTTCTCAGCTCAGAAACCGCAACATCGCAAAGGTCATTCTCGCTAAACACGCCTGGGAACGGAACTTGCCGGCAGCGCGGTTGAGGACCGGGAGGACTCCGGGGGCCGACAGAGGGTAAGTATATCCCTATTTTTTATTTTAATTCTATATTTTACAGGAATATGGTACCCAGGGCATGGAGGAGAGCCTCCTCTCCTCCAGACCCTGGGTACCATCCGCACATGAAGCGCTCACTTTACGCATGGTGGGCATAGCCACATGCATAAAGTGAGAGTTCAAATACAATCCTATGGCGGTGGAATCGCTGTGATTCCGCAAAATTAATGAATATGCTGCGGATTTTTCCGCTATCAGATTCTGCAGCGGAAAAATCCACAGCATTGGCACAGCAAATGCGGAATCCCATAGGATTGCATGGGATGCGTTTTGTTAGTGTTTTCGCCGCTGAAAATCGCTTAAAAAACACAACGTGGGCACATAGCCTTAAAGTAATGCTGTATCATTTCAAAGTCAAACATACATGGCTTAAATCTCACAGACAGCGTCTGATGCATGCTGCCCATGAATCGAGCAGCATGTATCAGCTTCAGGTTCCCTTTAGAGCAGGGTTTTCAAACTCGCGGCGCGGCAATTGCGGCCCTCGGGACACGAGTTTGCGGCCCCCACCTCATGGGCCCTCGGTATATACTTTGCGGCCCTCGGCTGGGATCTCACATGCGAGAAACACCGCATGTGAAATCCCAGTCACTGGTAGTACCGGTCATTAAGGTCATGAATATGGACGCCACTCCTCTCATAGGCGTGCCGCCCATATTCATAAGCTTAATGAGCGGTACCACAGAGAGATGCCGGCGCCGGGCATACTCACCTCATCTGCTGCTGCCGCCGCCCGCGCTTCCTGTCTCTGACACAGAGAGCAGCGCCGCTGGATGACGTCATCATTCAGCGGCCTCCTCTGTCAGAGTGAGGAAGCGCGGGCACTGGCGGTGATGCTGCGGACAGGTGAGAGGTGGTGTGTGTGTGGACAGGTGAGAGGTGGTGTGTGTGTGTGTGTGGACAGGTGAGAGGTGGTGTATGTGTGTGTGTGTGTAGGAGAACGATGGGGAAAAGCAATGATGGCAGTAATGGGGAAAAGCAATGATGGCAGTAATGGGGAAAAGCAATGATTGCAGTAATGGGGAAAAGCAATGATGGCAGTAATGGGAAAGCAATGATGGCGCATGGGAAAAGCAATGATGGCAGCAATGGGGAAAAGCAATGATGGCAGTAATGGGGAAAAGCAATGATGGGAGTAATGGGGAAAACAGTAATGGGGAAAAGCAATGGGCAAAAGCAATGATGGGAGTGATGGGGAAAAAGCAATGGGGGAATGAACGCTGGGGAGGATGAGCCCTGGGGGGGGATGAGCGCTGGGGGAGGATGAGCGCTGGGGGAGGATGAGCGCTGGGGGAGGATGAGCGCTGGGGGAGGATGGGCGCTGGGGGAGGATGAGCTCTGGGGGAGGTTGAGCGCTGGGGGAATGAGCGCTGGGGAGGATGAATGCTGGGGAAAATGAGCGCTGGGGGGAATGACTTCTTGCTGTTAACCAGTTAATGTTTACTTGTCCACCACACTGCAGTGTCAAAAGAGGAAGACTGCGAGACAGGCAGCAACATCACATCAGAGAGCTCTTGACCTCGAAACAGAAAATCCTCAGATCCTGGTATTGTAACATAATATTAAGGATAATATTTATTCATTGATATTGCGCTATTAACTCCACAAGCACTATACATACATCATCAACACTGTCCCCATTGGGACATTTGATAACATTGGAATGTTTTTGTAAGAGCTTTTCTTGTGGAAAACCTGATGCGGCCCAGCCTCACCCAGATTCTACCTCCAGCGGCCCCGGGGTAAATTGAGTTTGAGACCCCTGCTTTAGAGGGAGTCTGTCACCCCCTCGGACACTTTTCAGCTATTATGTTCATAGAGGTAATAGAAATGTTAATCTAGTCTTACCGGTATGCCACATAGTTTCTGTCTAGATGTGCCTGCGCACATGAACACTGAACACACTGACCATAGAAAGAAGGAAGAGGTACAGATAGTCGAGCGAGTGCTGGGCGCATGAGCGGGCTTCTGGCACAGGATTCTGGAGCCACAACTGCACGTCACAGGTCAGTGTGACGTGCGTGAGAGGGGGGTGATAGTATAATGAAGAGGGGAGGCAGGAATTTCTTTCAGGCCCCACTCCCTGGAGCTGTAAGGGACGGGCTGGACTGTAATCATGGCCACGGACACTAGGATATCTGTGTCCTGACCGTCCCCTACAGAAACACAAAGTACATTGCTGTGCGTACCTGTATCTCTGGGTTCAGGTCCCTCTGGGCACTTCTCAGTCAATGAAGATTCCTCATCACGGCGACCACCATCAAATGATACAGTCCATTGCAACTGGAACGGTTTCTTTCCTACAAACTTTGCACATCATATCCACAGTTGTTACCTTTCGGATTACATATTCTTCCATACGAGATTCCTCAACTTTCCCTGCACCGCTGCCACTTCCTTGCAGTACGTGCCCGAACCGGACCGTCTTAGACTGCTTTTCACTTTCCTCCCGGCTCAACCTCGCCATAATGACAATTCCCTCTTCCTGCTTCGCCCCTGGATAGAGATCATCAGTCACTAGGTTAGGCTGCCTCTGACAAAGCATCTGACCCGTCCATACTGTTCCCTGTGCAGCTTCAGTGCTTCTCTTTCACTCACTGCATGAGAGTGTTCCTTGGTCCGTCCAACTTCAGACCTCCGGGCGTCCGCCCAGAACAGCATCTGCCACAACTTCTGCATTCTTCTGTCCCACTGTCTTTATGTTCCTCAACTGTGGATACCTGGGACTAACACTTAGCAAATGTTGCGGAGCTGTCAAGATGTCCTGGGCCCAGAGCCCGTGTAAACACTAAGGGCGCCCTGGCCCCGTCTGGCTAAACTTCCCCGAGGCTGTGGTTCCACGGTCCGGAACCACAGCGCTTTGGACGAGCGGAAATTCCGCTCCGTCTAAGCCCCGCCCCCTTTATGACGCGCGATCTTTCCGGAGGTGTTCAGGACACCTCCGGAACACCTCCGGAAAGAACGCAGGGCTACATAGCCCTGTGTTAATTCTGTTGCGGCGACGCACCGTCGCCGCAATACGCGAGGACATGCTGCGGTCTGAAAAGACGCGCCGCATGTCCATTTACGCAGGTCTGCCACCTGCGTATTGTTACGCATAGTGGAGACGGGATTTCTTGAAATCCCCTCCACTATGCTGTAACATCTGGACGCTGCGTGTTTGGCGCTGCGCCAGCGCACAGCGCCAAACACGCAGCGTTTCCTGACCGTGGAAACTCACCCTAAGACTTGCAGCTTACCACCCGGCAGCCCCTCCTACATTAACCCCTTACAACCCTACGATAAACTATAGCCAACAGTACACACACACCAGTATGCCCCCATCTAGTGGTTCCTGCAAGTACTACAGTTACCCTTATTTATAAAGAACTACAAACACTATAAAGCCCCCTCTATTGTCCAAAGAGTACAATAGACTTTCCCTACCTAATGAGCATAAATACAATACACGATATTACATATCAGAACATACAATGATAACACGTTCAGAATTGCAACATAAATTACATAGGTATACAAGGACTGGTAACACATACACGAATGTGGCAATACCATAAATGTGAGCGGTAACACATATGGTTATGTGGCAGTACCACCCGATAGCGATAAAAGACATATGTCATGATCCACTTTTAGATCTGTGGCAGATCTCTTTCCATGTTGAAACCTTTTTCTTTTCAGGCGATCGGGGGTAATGTCAGTCTTTTCCTCCGGTGGCCGCTGGTGTAATTACATTGCTGCTGACTTGTCAGGGGAAGGCGGTGACCACTCCCACATCCTTTAAAAGGTCACCTGAGGTTCAGCTGACTGTTGGTGATATTGCTACCTTTTGGAGACCAACCAAGCTGAAGTCAGGAGTTTGCTGAACGCAGTGGTACTTTTGCTGTTTCCCTGATTTGTTGCCTTTCTCTGCTGTTCGGTGCATTGCAGCAGAGCAAGCTAAGTATTTATTGTTTAGTTATTTAACCCCTAGGTGTCTGTCTTTCCTTTTTGTTGTTTTGGTGTAATTCACTTTATTCCCTGTCTCACCTCCTGGGGAGGGGGTTGGTGAGTTTAGCTCAGGGCTAAAACAGGAGACAGGGGCAGGTCCGTGATTTGGGCCTCACTACCTCCAAGTGTACCCCCAAGTTATGGAGAGACAGGGCCCTTCCTTAGCCTTAGGGGCAGTTCAGGGGCCCAGGTTCCTCGTTCCCTGTATTTCTATTATTGTATTTCTACAACTGCCCCATGACAACATAATAACTAACAACACATTTATGAACAATGGACAGGAGGGGAGCAAGGCTGTAATTCTATGTCACCCCCTTACAGAGCTTGGAAGAAATATTTAGGATTATGAAATAAAAGTCTATTTCTGCACATCTAAACATCAACTATGAGGCATACAGGTAAGACTAGATTAACATTTCTATTACCTGTATTCCCATAGTAATAGCTGAAAAGTGTCTCAGAGGGTGACGGATTCCCTTTAAGATGGGCCATACCGTTAGCCATTCTATCAGAGGACGGGTTCTCCGGACCACGAATCCACGGTGCTCCAAACTCTCAATTGCTGATGAACATAAAGATGTTTCTGTAAAATATACAGTGGCTCCCCTTAGCACAAGGTCCCCTACAAGAGCCTGTGCTTGTTATGATATGGACTTCGGAGCCTCACTTTTTAAGTTTTGTATATTTTGTTACAAAACTACTGAGAGAGACTGAAAGTGATTATGCATTTTAAAAGATATACGTACTGGGTTAAGCTTGTCCCATAAAATCTTGAAAGCTTACAATATAGATGACATGATTTTACTAATGTCTTTTTAAAGTGTACCAAGATCAGCAGACGGGGCACAGGAAGAGGCTAATTTTGGCTTATGGGCTGCCGTTGTCATTAGTCATGAGAGCTAACCAGATTTCCTCATCACTTCTCTGGCACATACTGAATCAATAGTGACTTCTGTTCACATATTTAGTTATGTAGATACGTCAGATTGCTTCTCTGTTAGGAATCGTTGACATTTTCTTTGAGATTTTGGAGGATTTCTGTCAAGGTCCTTATGCCTTGGAGAACCCACCAGCAGAATCTGGAGTGTTATCAGCAGCAGACAAAACAGCAAAGACCAATCTTTATCCAAACACCTGTCATCCAAGTTCGGCACATTATTACTAGACTGACCCCGGGATCTGAGCAGTCTGGATGAAATGTTAAGTTAACAGAGTTTGGCTCGGCTGCAAGAAACGTTAAGTTTTCCAAGTGCTTTGATCATGCACAAATTCAGCAGACCACCAACATGTTGATATCACATATTGCTGTCTATTATGTGGCACCCAGACTCCAACGCAGCTGCTGTTCTCCTACGCCTGACAAATTGCCATAATTAATGTGACGGGCACCAATTCTACATGGCCTCATGCATTCTCTTCTGATTTCAGTTTCAAAAAATGTTTTTACTATTGGTAATTTCTGTGATTCTACATCATATCCAAATAGGTAGCCAATATCACAAATAATGTGTTCCCTAAACTGTATATAAAAGCAAAGCAATGTATTATTGCTCACTTTAAAAGAAATCTGTCAGGAGCTTTTTGCTATTTACTCTGAGGGGCAGAGACCCTGATTCCAGTAATGTATCAATTACTGGTCTGCTTGGTGTATTTTCAATAAAATCGATGTTTTATCAGCAGGAGATTATCACTAGAGGACTAGTTTTCTCGTGCCAGGTAGTCCAACTGTGTAGCCCTGGTGTGAAGGCACACACAGTACCCTGGAGGATGTGCGGAGAGGTAACAGTTTAATGCTCAATAACCATTCACTCCACCACACACTTTAGACACACCCATAGGGTATATAAGCTCAGTCAGTCAGGATTCAGTCAGTGTGTGTTTTCCACCAGTGTGCAGTCTGTGCAGGAGGAGAGGAGAGCAGATTGCATGTCCTGTCAGAGCTCTGGGTGAGCTAAAGTCAGACAGACAGTTTGAAGAAAGAAGAGTTAGCAGCAGAAACTTCAGTCTCCTGTCCCAAGGACAGTGAAGTTCAGTCGACGTGCTCCTGAACTAGAAGAATACTGAGAATCTGTAGCGAGCTCCAAGGACGAAGCAAGAAAGGACTAACTTGTATTACCTTAGGAAGTGTGGAGTGCTTATGCTAAAAGTGCGAACAGGGCGAAGGGCGCAGTGGAAGAAGTTATAGCAGTGCCTTAAGGATTGGACTATCCTGCACATTGTTCACCGGTCACTGGGGACCGAAGTGTCACTACAGCTTCAGGCGTAGTGGTAGAAAAACCAGAGTCTTACTGGACCTTAGGTCGCAGAAAGCAGCCCTTGGAGTGTCGGTACGTAACTGGGGTCAGGGAGAGTGGGAACCTTGAGTCGATGCAGGACAACAGTAGGAACTCAGCTCTCTTAAAGGAAGGCTCTGACCACTAAACTGACCGGGCAGTACAGCTAAGGAGTTAGCTGGAGAAATCGGAGTGAACTTAGCTCTATGCAGGTTGGACTCATAATATTGGAAGTAAAGGAGGCCCCTAACCTGTTCAGCTGTTATCTCGAAGCTAGAGTTGAGCGATACTTTCCGATATCCTAAAGTATCGGAATCGTAATGGTATCGCCGATATCACTAAAATATCGGCGATACCCGATACCGATACCGAGAGTCCCATGTAAGTCTATGGGAACAAAATATCGAAATTAAAAAAAACCCATTCTTGCCTTGTTGGTTAATTGTACATGAAGGAAAACAAGAAAGAGTAATGTAGAATGTATTGGGGGAGGTTGAGGAGACATTAAAGCATAGATGTTTGACCCAATCCAATGGAATAGCATTATTTATTTTTTTTTAGGAAATACGTTCGGATTGACGAACAAATTGACAATGTTGTTAACCTTTTTCTATTTTGTCAAATATGTCTGTTTCACAACTTCCATGGTCTTCACCTTTTTAACTTTTCACACACTTTCTCCTTCATAATTTTCAGCAGCATCATCTTTCTCATCAAATTATTCTTCATCTTCACCTTATTAATCTTCTAAAACTTCTTGCTATTCATCTTTTTGTTAACATTACTTATATTGTTCTTATTAAACAGTTATTATTCTTCATATTCTACTTCTTCATCTTCTTCCTATTCATCCTTTTCATCATATTCTTATTTGTGACAGACATTCCTGTACTTGTAATCTGTAAAACTCTGAATTTTCATCCTTCCGTTCTTGCTGTCACGAAAGATTTTAATTACAACAGTATTTGTCCGCGTTCAGTTTAGCCTGCAGCAGCATCAGGCATTTTCCAGGGGCACCACGAGGAGGAACGGACTCACCCCCATACACTGCTTAGTCTTCTTCTGCTTAGAATTTAGAGCATATATTTTGCTCTTCATTTTGGTCTTATACTTAATGTTCTTCTGCTTTTTGATCTTCTGCTTATTGTTCTTCTGTCTCTTGTTCTGTATCTTGTAGTTTGTCTTAACCTTCTTTGTCCTGTTGGTGATGGTACAAAAGCCAATGGAAGTAACGAGGACCAGCTGACTGTGCTGGAACCCGGAGGGTCAGCAGAAGGAAAAGAGCCAATGGCACAACCGAGGACCAGCTGACGTTACTGGGACACGGTTACTAAGCAGGAGGTACCTGTGCTCCAAAGCACTACCAAGGACCAGCAGACGTTGCTGGAACTCGGATACCGACATGGAGGCACCTAGGCCAAAGGCACTGCGGAGAACCAGCTGACGGTACTGGAACCCGGATGAGTAGCAGAAGGTACAAGAGCCAATGAAAGTAACGAGGACCAGCTGACTGTGCTGGAACCCGGAGGGTCAGCAGAAGGAAAAGAGCCAATGGCACAACCGAGGACCAGCTGACGTTACTGGGACACGGTTACTAAGCAGGAGGTACCTGTGCTCCAAAGCACTACCAAGGACCAGCAGACGTTGCTGGAACTCGGATACCGACATGGAGGCACCTAGGCCAAAGGCACTGCGGAGAACCAGCTGACGGTACTGGAACCCGGATGAGTAGCAGAAGGTACAAGAGCCAATGAAAGTAACGAGGACCAGCTGACTGTGCTGGAACCCGGAGGGTCAGCAGAAGGAAAAGAGCCAATGGCACAACCGAGGACCAGCTGACGTTACTGGGACACGGTTACTAAGCAGGAGGTACCTGTGCTCCAAAGCACTACCAAGGACCAGCAGACGTTGCTGGAACTCGGATACCGACATGGAGGCACCTACGCCAAAGGCACTGCGGAGAACCAGCTGACGGTACTGGAACCCGGATGGGTAGCAGAAGGTACCCATGGAAATTAAAGTTGAGGCAGCAGGACTGTTTGCTGTTCACACAGCAGGGGAACAGCTGACATTACTGAACCCCAGTAACACAGGAGCAAGTGTAGACTGTGCTAACAGCACTTCCGAGAAACAACTGGCGGTGTTGTAACCCAGGGATGAGAAGAGAACATGGTGGAGGCAGCAGGACTTTTTTGCCGTTCACACAGCAGGGGAACAGCTGACATTACTGAACCCCAGTAACACAGGAGCAAGTGTAGACTGTGCTAACAGCACTTCCGAGAAACAACTGGCGGTGTTGTAACCCAGGGATGAGAACAGAACATGGTGGAGGCAGCAGGACTTTTTGCCGTTCACACAGCAGGGGAACAGCTGACATTACTGAACCCCAGTAACACGGGAGCAAGTGTTAACTGTGCTAACAGCACTTCCGAGAAACAACTGGCGGTGTTGTAACCCAGGGATGAGAACAGAACATGGTGGAGGCAGCAGGACTTTTTGCCGTTCACACAGCAGGGGAACAGCTGACATTACTGAACCCCAGTAACACGGGAGCAAGTGTTAACTGTGCTAACAGCACTTCCGAGAAACAACTGGCGGTGTTGTAACCCAGGGATGAGAAGAGAACATGGTGGAGGCAGCAGGACTTTTTGCCGTTCACACAGCAGGGAACAGCTGACATTACTGAACCCCAGTAACACAGGAGCAAGTGTAGACTGTGCTAACAGCACTTCCGAGAAACAACTGGCGGTGTTGTAACCCAGGGATGAGAACAGAACATGGTGGAGGCAGCAGGACTTTTTGCCGTTCACACAGCAGGGGAACAGCTGACATTACTGAACCCCAGTAACACGGGAGCAAGTGTTAACTGTGCTAACAGCACTTCCGAGAAACAACTGGCGGTGTTGTAACCCAGGGATGAGAACAGAACATGGTGGAGGCAGCAGGACTTTTTGCCGTTCACACAGCAGGGGAACAGCTGACATTACTGAACCCCAGTAACACGGGAGCAAGTGTTAACTGTGCTAACAGCACTTCCGAGAAACAACTGGCGGTGTTGTAACCCAGGGATGAGAACAGAACATGGTGGAGGCAGCAGGACTTTTTGCCGTTCACACAGCAGGGGAACAGCTGACATTACTGAACCCCAGTAACACGGGAGCAAGTGTTAACTGTGCTAACAGCACTTCCGAGAAACAACTGGCGGTGTTGTAACCCAGGGATGAGAAGAGAACAGGGTGGAGGCAGCAGGACTATTTGCCGTTCACACAGCAGGGGAACAGCTGACATTACTGAACCCCAGTAACACAGGAGCAAGTGTAGACTGTGCTAACAGCACTTCCGAGAAACAACTGGCGGTGTTGTAACCCAGGGATGAGAAGAGAACAGGGTGGAGGCAGCAGGACTATTTGCCGTTCACACAGCAGGGGAACAGCTGACATTACTGAACCCCAGTAACACAGGAGCAAGTGTAGACTGTGCTAACAGCACTTCCGAGAAACAACTGGCGGTGTTGTAACCCAGGGATGAGAACAGAACATGGGGGAGGCAGCAGGACTTTTTGCCGTTCACACAGCAGGGGAACAGCTGACATTACTGAACCCCAGTAACACGGGAGCAAGTGTTAACTGTGCTAACAGCACTTCCGAGAAACAACTGGCGGTGTTGTAACCCAGGGATGAGAACAGAACATGGTGGAGGCAGCAGGACTTTTTGCCGTTCACACAGCAGGGGAACAGCTGACATTACTGAACCCCAGTAACACGGGAGCAAGTGTTAACTGTGCTAACAGCACTTCCGAGAAACAACTGGCGGTGTTGTAACCCAGGGATGAGAAGAGAACAGGGTGGAGGCAGCAGGACTATTTGCCGTTCACACAGCAGGGGAACAGCTGACATTACTGAACCCCAGTAACACAGGAGCAAGTGTAGACTGTGCTAACAGCACTTCCGAGAAACAACTGGCGGTGTTGGAGCCCAGGGTCAAGGAGGGTGTAGGCATAAAATATTGAGTTATTGCCTTGTTACGTGGCCATTGCAAATGTATGTACTTCAAACAAGAATAAATGAAGTTTTACTACAACAATAAAATGATAAATTTCAATTACAAGAATAGAAAAATATTTATACTTGACAGTCCTCTGTGGTTGATAACGTTTAATGGCTAACTGAAAATATGGTAAACAAATTCAAAGCTTTCGAGACTACTCAGGTGTCTTCATCAGGCTAAGAGTAAAGCCAAAAATGAAGAATCACATATTTCTACACACAACAGGACACAGGAATAGCTAAGACAAGTGAGGGAGGGACAAGTGAGGGAGACCGGCAACAAAAAGGAGAACAAGGATGAATTATCAGCGCCACACAATCACAGATAAATTAATGAATTTAGCTGTGGCAAAAGACTTTTGTATGCCCGCCCGGTCATAGCATCATGGATATGGAATTACTGTTATTAAAATATAACTTCAAATATGAGAAACGTACAAAGGTTTCAGAATATAAGCTCATCATGACCTTTGACACTGTTAGTGATGGAATGAATAGATCACATGGATTTATGTCATTCTATATCAATTAAGGAATCTGCGTCTATGCCCTTCCAGGGTCATGAAAACCCCAAAAAATACGCCAATGAGAGGGCAATCAAACTTTCTATCCTTATCTAGGAACTGTTTGAATATTTATGTTCATCCCTGTGAGATAATGACAGTTCTGATACACGTCACTTACTTGTCTTACCTATTGCAATATTCCTGTGTCCTGTTGTGTATAGAAATATGTGATGCTTAATTTTTTTAGTTAGTCTTTCCCTGATGAAGAGACGTGAGTAGCCTTGAAAGCTTGCAATTTGTTTCCATCTTTTCAGTTATCCATAAAAAGGTATGAACCACTGCTGACTCTGAAGTCTAAATATTTTTCTATCTACTGGCTAACACGGTACAAAGATACACATGTTTTCTAATTTCAAGAAGGAAAAATAAAGAAAATACAAATCTAAACGCATATATGCACATGCCAAAAATAAATGGAACAACACAACACCCAAAAATTGGTAACAAAATATAGTGTTGTAAATTTAAGAATAAAAGTACATTTTTTTTTTTATGAATAATGCTTAAGGAACGCAATGTTAAACTATAACATAGTGAAGACAATGGATTTTGTAATAGTCACTCATCATCATCATCGCAAATTTTATGTGACAGTCACAGACAATTTAATTATTTAAGTTCATAAAATCGTAACTTTCTATAGCATGTATGACATGTCCAGCATGGACTCATCAATGTGATTGATGACACAATAATGTACAATAAAAAATAACCATTTAAAAAAACATTAGGCATTGTTTGTCACAATTTAAGTGTGTGCCTGCAAGTGTAGGTGAAACAAAGGCTACGGATAGCAAAGGTATATTCTATGTCTGTATCACACAGTGGACAGCCTCTGATGGGTAATGCCGATGTTATACTGTACGTCAATAAAGTCTGCGGCTGAAATCATGCATTTTTTGCTTGTAGAGTGTTGAAGAGGGTAAAAGAATGTCTGTTTGCGCAAAGCTTTATCCGTCAACACTACCTTCCTACTGTCACGCGTAGGGTAGGGTAGCGTGTGGCAATTAGCTGACTATCAAATGTGAGGTTAGGCTGCGTTATTGCGCACTAGGGACGCCAAAAAAAATACAGCAGTAATAATTTAATGTGTAATACTACACCTATGACAAACCAAAAAATTACGTTCCCTCTTTAACAATGTACAAGACTAACAAGCCTAATGGTTGACGCTGACTTAATTGAGATACAGTATTACATCAACATTGTCCATGAGTAACTATGCACTGTGATACCTATATACCAGTATTAATTTATATCTCTTGTGGTTGTTTCAACAGCACTTGCAGGTATAAGTACCTATTGTCAGTATGCATGATGCACTTTCTAGATGTAATAATTTATTATTGGACATTATTACCATGTTTACATGCTGGCCATTTCATATATGGTGTTTGAAGTTACAGTTGGCATCAGTATGTGTATTTTATAATGTCTGTCATAAATAAAACTCGTCATGATGATGATGAGGATGTAATGATTCGTACATCCATTGAGTGCATTATCTTACAGGTACAGATAAAGTTCCTTTAAAAGCATTAATTCATAAGTCTGAAATGTACTTTTATGCATTAATTTAAAAATGTGAAGAGTAGACTATGTTTTATTTTTTGTTACCATTTCTAATAGACATGTGCAGATATGCGCTGTGATGACAAATTATTATTTGTCCATATTTTTCTTAAAAATTTATCATTCTAGGCCTGCAAAACTTCACAATTTCATGTTTTCAGCATAACAAGCAGGGTGACGGCTCTTCCCTATTTGGAGCATGTTGGTCATGTGTTTTTCTGTCCATGTGTCGGGAACAGGACACTTCTTGCCGTTGACACAGCAGGGGAACAGCTGGCGTTACTGAACCCCACTAACAGTAGAGCTTGTGTTTTGTTCTGTGGACACGACACTTCTGAGCAGCAACTGGCAGTGTTGGAGCCCAGGGAGTAGAGTTCAGGTGGTAGAAAGATGAACATAACAGGAGACATGGATAACGTTGCGAACCAGTTATTTAATCTGAAAACGGACAGACAAATTCTGGCGAGATCCATGCCTTGTTCATTTTCAGAAAAGTAAGCCGGTCTACATTATCGGAGGATAGTCGCATGCGACGGTCTGTTAGTACACCACCTGCAGCACTAAAGACGCGCTCCGATAATACACTGGCAGCAGGGCAAGCCAGCACCTCCAATGCATACTGGCTAAGCTCTGGCCATGTATCCAGCTTAGAGACCCAAAACTTGAATGGGGAAGAGCCATCTGGGAGTACACTGAGAGGCAAAGCCAAGTAGTCTGTCACCATCTGACGGATACGTTGCCTCCCGCTGACTGGAGCCCTCTCGGATGGTGTAGACATTTGTGGCGCTGCCACAAAACTTTGCCACATTTTGAACATACTGGTCTTTCCCTGTGCAGAGGCACTGCGTGTGCTCCCTCTTGTTGCAGAGCTCTCTACACTGCCTCGACGCACAGAGCTGCTTTGTAAAGCAGTAGCAGCAGCAGTGCTCTCGGCAGTAAGGTAGAACATTAGGGATTGCACCAGTGTGTCTTGGTACTCCCGCATTTTACGCTCCCGGTTCAACGGTGTGATGAGGCTTTTTGACGTTGTCCCGGTAGCGAGGGTCTAGGAGGGTGTACACCCAATAATCAGACGTCGTGAGAATGTGGGCGATGCGGCGGTCGTTTCTTAGGCACTGCAGCATGAAATCAACCATGTGCTGCAGACTCCCAACTGGCAAAGAAACGCTGTCCTCTGCAAGAGGCGTTATCTCTGCCTGCTCTGCATCACCCCACCCTCGCTCTACATACTGACTAGAGCGTTGTGTACCTCCCTCTGGAGCGATGTCTTCCTCCTCCATTGACTCCTCCTCCTCATCCTCCTCACAAAGTGAGCCCTGCCCAGCCCTTTGTGAGGAACCACGTTGCGCTGACTTTCCAGAAGGTGATGGAATTTGTGACTCCTCATCCTCCACCTCTTCCAAAACCTCATCCCTTATTGCTTGCAGTGTTTTTTGAAGCAGGCAGATAAGGGGGACAGTCAGGCTGACTAGTGCATCATCTGCACTCGCCATCCGCGTTGACTCATCAAACGCACGCAAAACGTGGCACATGTCCTTCATAGTGGCCCACTCATTAATGGTGAAGTGTGGACGGCGCAAATTGCGTGTTGATTGCGCCTGATGCAGCTGATACTCCATAACTGCTGGCTGCTGCTCACACAACCGCTCCAACATATGTAACGTTGAATTCCACCTGGTGGATACGTCACATATGATGCGATGTTCAGGAAGGCGCAATCTGCGTTGCAGAGCTGCAATGCGCGATCTGGCCATGCTGGAACGTCGCAAGTGAGCGCACTCTAGGCGGACCTTGTGCAGCAGTGCATCAAGATCCGGATAGTCCCTCAAAAAACTCTGCACGACCAAGTTGAGCACATGTGCCAGACATGGTATGTGAGTGAGGTTGCCAAGGCCCAGAGCTGCCACCAGATTTCGGCCATTGTCACACACTACCAAACCTGGCTGGAGATTCGCTGGCAAAAACCACACGTCGCTCTCCTGCTTGATGGCATTCCAGACCTCCTGCGCTGTGTGGCTTCGATTCCCCATGGGAATTAATTTCAGAACGGCCTGTTGCCGTTTGGCCACGGCTGTGCTCATATCGGTCGCATCAGGTAAGCGTCCACGGGTCCATGTGGAGGTAGACCGTGACGGCTCCTGCAGCGATGATTCTGAGGAACTGGAGTAGGAGGAGGAGTCAATGTGGACAGACTTGATTCCGGCAATCCTTGGAGTTGGCAGAACACGTACAGCGCCACTCGCAAGATCTGTACCCGGCTCCACAACATTCACCCAATGGGCAGTGAGTGAAAGGTATCGTCCCTGGCCATGGGTACTGGTCCACGCATCGGTGGTCAGGTGGACCTTGCTACTGACGGCGTTTAGTAGGCCATGTTTAATTTTTGCCTCAACATGCTTTTGCAGACCAGGGACGGCTTGCCTGCTGAAATAAAATCGGCTGGGCACATTGTATTGTGGGACTGCCAATGCCATTAATTCACGGAAACTGTCAGTCTCCACCAGCCTGAATGACAGCATTTCAAGGGACAGGAGTTTTGCAATGCCAGCATTCAGAGCCTGTGCTCGTGGATGGTTTGCCGAGTATGGCCGTCTTTTATCCCATGCCTGTGCTACCGATGGCTGTTTTGTGGCCTGGGTGTGTGAGGATGACAGGGAACTTGCACCTGTGGGTGGAATAACACTGTGTCTCTGGACAACAGTGACAGAGGTTCTTCCATGGCTATCCTTTGAGGAAGCCTTACCAGCTGTGTGTGAACTGGAGGAAGAGGCTCCAACAGGAGCTGAAGATGTAGGTGCTGCTGTAGGTTGGCCTACATCTCCAGTGTGTCTTTGTAACTCAACAAAGTGCTTTGACCGCACATGTTTCCACATATTTGTTGTATTAAGGTTACTGACACTTTTACCTCTTTTAATTTTTTGATTACACAGCTTGCATTTGACATAGCAAATATCATCTGCAACTGTATCAAAAAAGGACCACGCAGAGCAAGTCCTGGGAGCGCCCGGTTTGGCTGTTGTAAGAGAACTGCTCCGAACGGGTGCCAAACTGGAGGCTACAGGCAAGCGAGTCTGCAGCCTACCTCTCCCTACTGTTTGGACCGTTGGTGCAATCTCTTCCTCAGAGCTGCTCCCACCACCTTCCTGTTCCTCACGCCATGTTGGGTCTTGGACCTCATCATCTCCACCACTACCCTCTTCCAACACCTGCTGTTGTTGGGTGGTCTGGCCAGCACCATGCTCAACAGAAACTGGCAACTGAGTCTCATCATCATCAGATGCGTTCTGCGGTGTGCTGACCATCGGCACTGGCTCACCCGCCTCTTCAGATTCAGAGAGACACAGCTGTTGCGCATCACTGCATACTGCCTCTTCTTCACATTCCAGAATGCTGCTTGGCTGGGCCCCTGTTTCCAAGCCAACAGATTCTGAGAACAGAAGCAGAGACTCAACTGGCTCCTGTACAGAGCTCTCTGACTGCCTGGGCAATTTGGCAGGCGGTGAAGAGACTGATGGTTGTTCAACAGTGCTGTGGTCCTGAGAGGAGGTGGAAGGTATTGAAGTCGATGCATTGGCTGCCATCCAACCAACAACGGCTTCAATTTGTTCTTCACGCAGCAGGGGGGTACGCTGAGCTCCTACAAAAGTGCGCATAAAGGAACGCTCACGGGGAAAACTGGTGGATGCTGTGTCACTGGGTGCGGCAGCAGCCACAGAATCCCCACGTCCTCTCCCTGCTGCAAATCCACGGCCTCGACCACGACCACGTGCCTTACTCACTGACTTCTTCATCTTGGTAGATTGATAAAGAAAGTCAGAAAAGTTAAGGCCTAAGTGTGGTTATTCCTCACAGACTACAGTGAACCCTGCAGACAACTGTTCAGTATCTGTGAAAGGCCCCTTTGTGTAGTTCTATAGTGTTTGCAACCAATGTATTGTATACGGATGGAAGCGCGTCACACTAATAGATTAGATTTTTTTCCACTAAAATGGAGCAGCACCAATTAGAGAAAAATGTGAAGGATGAGGCAGTGACACACGCTCAGCAGACTACAACCGGCAGTGGTTGAAGTACAAACTGGAGCGTAATCTGCACTCACAAAATGAAAAGCTCACAGACTACAGTGAACACTGAAACACAACTATTCACTATCTGTGAAAAGCTCCTTTGTGTAGTTCTATAGTGTTTGCAACCAATGTATTGTATACGGATGGAAGCGCGTCACACTAATAGATTAGATTTTTTTCCACTAAAATGGAGCAGCACCAATTAGAGAAAAATGTGAAGGATGAGGCAGTGACACACGCTCAGCAGACTACAACCGGCAGTGGTTGAAGTACAAACTGGAGCGTAATCTGCACTCACAAAATGAAAAGCTCACAGACTACAGTGAACACTGAAACACAACTATTCACTATCTGTGAAAAGCTCCTTTGTGTAGTTCTATAGTGTTTGCAACCAATGTATTGTATACGGATGGAAGCGCGTCACACTAATAGATTAGATTTTTTTCCACTAAAATGGAGCAGCACCAATTAGAGAAAAATGTGAAGGATGAGGCAGTGACACACGCTCAGCAGACTACAACCGGCAGTGGTTGAAGAACTAACTGGAGCGTGATCTGCACTCAAAAAATCAAAACCTCACAGACTGCAGTGAACACTGAAACACAACTATTCACTATCTGTGAAAAGCTCCTTTGTGTAGTTCTATAGTGTTTGCAACCAATGTATTGTATACGGATGGAAGCGCGTCACACTAATAGATTAGATTTTTTTTCCACTAAAATGGAGCAGCACCAATTAGAGAAAAATGTGAAGGATGAGGCAGTGACACACGCTCAGCAGACTACAACCGGCAGTGGTTGAAGAACTAACTGGAGCGTGATCTGCACTCAAAAAATCAAAACCTCACAGACTGCAGTGAACACTGAAACACAACTATTCACTATCTGTGAAAAGCTCCTTTGTGTAGTTCTATAGTGTTTGCAACCAATGTATTGTATACGGATGGAAGCACGTCACACTAATAGATTTGATTTTTTTCTAATATAATGGAGCTGCACCAATTCCACTAAATAAAATAAAAAAAAAAAAAAGTGACACGTGCAGATGCCTACAAACAGCGGTGGATGCAGAGCAAACTGCAGCGTCACCTGCACTGTCACACACACACCTTGCACAGAGCTGTTAAAACAACACTGGCAAAATGAAGCTTTACACAGCGGTTGGTAAACTAGCCTGCCTCAAGCACAGTAGTACACAAAATCGCAATATCTAACTGTCCCTCAGAGTTAGCAGAGTAGCGTTCTGTCCCTTACTGAGTTCACAGCACAGTGACGCTAAAATGGCGGCGGCGCCTTTTATAGTGCATTCTGACATCATTTCAGCAGCCAATCACAGCCATGCCATTAGTTAAGATGACCGCAGCATTACAGGATGTGCCCACACTTCGTAGGATTCCTCATTGGCTGACTAAAATCACATTGCCTCTCAAAGAATTATGGGAACTTCCGATTCCGGTATACGATATGGAAAAAGTATCGGAATTAAGTATCGGAATTCCGATAACGCGAATATCGGCCGATACCCGATACTTGCGGTATCGGAATGCTCAACACTACTCGAAGCACATCCTCCACCCGACCAGCCTCCCTGGGACCTGCCTAAACATCTGACAAGTAAAAGGTATGGAAAGACGCTGGATGGTGTGAGACTGATTTATTTATCTGCACCCGACATCATTAATACCATAGACTTTGAGGGACCAGTCCCACCTGTGGGGGACCCGTCATCTGGCTGCCACAACATCCCCTCAGAGAATTACTGCAGCGCTGGTCTTAGTGATCAGACAACTACAGGTGGCGTCACGAACCGTTATATATCAAATCCCCTGTAAAATTCCCCCCAACATACGCCTGACCGCCAGGGCCACAGACCGAGCCACTGCTACCTGTGACAACCCCATAGACTTCCATGGGCTCGGCTCTGAGTACCCCATTGCTCTGGTAACCCACAATTGTGGTGCGGGTCACAACACAACCCACCCCCACCACTAATTGGTAGCTTTCTGCCTATTTACAGTGTACACAGAAAGCGGCAAATCAGTGCTCAGCGTTCAGAGAACTGGTAGAGCTACAACAGAGAAAACTACACCAAGCAGTTCAATAAGTGACACATCACTGGAATCAAGGTCTATGCCCCTACATCAAGTTTCTGTAAGGGGTTACAAAATATTACTCTCTCTCTCACTAACCCCTTAGGTATGCCCCGGGTTAATATACGTGTGTTGATTGATAGTGTGTAATATTGTATTTTACCGCCTGATATTCTGTATGTATAATGTTGTATTTATTACTGTTATTCCACTATATGTACATATGAATAGATAGGGAAAGTGCAGTGTTTACAATTGGCCCCTAGATGGGGGTATTCTCGTCTACCTAGTACTAGATGGGAGTTTACAGAATACTGTATATAGTTAAACATTGAATGGGCATGGGCCATAGTCGGGCCAGGGTGCCCGTGGAGTGCAGGAAGGCTCTATAGCCCCCTGGACAATGCCGTGTCACGCAACGTTACAACTAAGCGTAAAGGCCAGGCCATCTGTGATCTAGGTGAAACATCAGTAGTTGGGCAGTGCAGCAGATTTGACAGTGCAGAATAAGTGGGACTGAAGTTGCTACAAGGAAGACTAAGCAGTACAGGCGGGTCACTCCAACATATGGCGGCTTATGGCGTGGGCTGATGCCCTCAGAACCGGGGCGAAACGACTGTGGGAACTCCCGAACAACGTGAGCTTGGCCAGAGAGGACGCTGAGGAACCGATCAGGACGGTTCATCCTGGAAGCGAGCTTAGTGCATGGAACAGAGATGAAGGAAAAAGGAAAGAAGTGTGTGCTGCGAAATCTGATGTTATTACTGTAAAGAAAATGGATGTGCTGCGTACAGGTACAAGTAAAGTTGTTTTCGTTAAAGTTGAATTGGACTGTCTCCCTAGAGACCTACAGATATACCGAGTGGACCCAGATGGTGCAGAGACCCTAGACGCAGGTACGCAGAGGAGTGGACATTGTATGCATGTGAAGGGGGGCCAGGGTGTGCTGCAGGGGCTGCTCTCAAACAGCTGTTGAACCACTCCAGTATTTGGCTGCAGTCATCAGATGACTTGAGCAGGACATCATTAGATCTTTTTCTGAGAGGATCCAGTTGGGTTCTGGTAGGTAATTATTAACGTGTTAGTTTTTACAATCTAGTCACCTGGGCAAGCTTTTATTTGCTTGGAGAAACCCTTTAATCCACTGGTTCCTCCTAAATTTATTTAAACAAAGAAAATTAGAGCAAAAAACCATAGACGTGAGAAATTATTCAATTATAAATTTATTACACAACAAGTGGTACCATACCAATATATATGAACAATTATGTACAAAAATGACAGAAAGATGTGCAAAACTCCGTGATTACGATACTGCTAGATGGTAACAAAGCTACCCTGATACACAGAATGAGAAGAAATAGAACACCCGTATCTCATAGTAAGTATTCAAATAGCCTATCAATATAGTGTTCATTCCTGCATACTATCTAATCAGGATCACTGCTCCTTCAAGAGACAAAAATAAAGTGCCAATGCAGTAGATATGCTCACTATCCGGACGTATGAGCATACAATATGGAGCAGTAATGCTACAGTCAAATGAATAGGACAGGCTTACCCATATTGGTGTATCAGAGTAGGAACGCGCCCCTACGCGAGTTTCGCAGTAGCTTCCTCGGGGGGCAGAGTGTTCATATATATTGGTATGGTACCACTTGTGTAATAAATTTATAATTGAATCATTTCTCATGTCTATGGTTTTTTGCTCTAATTTTCTTTGTTTAAATGTATTCCTGGAGCTCCATAGGGGCACTTGCCCGTGGCTGGTTCTTGTGGTAACAGTCACATGTTGATACTTATTGATCGTATTTATCTCTGATCTGAGATTATGTTGTTCCTCCTAAATTTAGAAGCGGAGTTGCTCACTAGCATCCAACACATCTTGTGTGCATTTTGGGATGGAAACAAAGGGGGTTCCATAACAAGCCTATAACTGCAACATCTACACACGAGGACTTTTTTTTTCCTGAAAATAGTAAAATTATGCATAACTTATGGGTAGTATCTGGTGATGCAGCTTAGTCCCATTCACATGAATGAGGCTGAGCAATAACAACAGACACAGCACCTGGGTTGCCAATAAAAATGAACTACTCATCCAGCAGAAAATACAAAGCTCCATCCTTTATGTTTTATGTAATAATATGAAGGAAAACTGAAAAAGGAGAAGAGCCCTGCTCTCAGTGAGTCCACCTTTGGTCCTGGTTTTGATAAACCCTGTTCCTTTTGTGATTCAGCTTGGCAGTACAGTCATGGCCAAAAGTTTTGAGAATGACACAAATATATTTTCACATGATCTGCTGCCCTCTGGTTTTCATGTGTGTTTGACAGATGTTTTTATCACAGACAGAAATATAATAATTGCAAACATATGAGTAACAAAAGCTTATATTGACAGTTAGAATGAGTTAATGCAGCAAGTCAATATTTGCAGTGTTGACCCTTCTTCTTCAGGACCTCTGCAATTCTCCCTGGCATGCTCTCAATCAACTTCTGGACCAAATCCTGACTGATAGCAGTCCATTCTTGCACAATCAATGCTTTCATTTTGTCAGAATTTTTAGGTTTTTGTTTGTCCACCCGTCTCTTGATGATTGACCACAAGTTCTCAATGGGATTAAGATCTGGGGAGTTTCCAGGCCATGGACCCAAAATCTCTATGTTTTGTTCCCTGAGCCATTTAGATATCACCTTTGCTTTATGGCAAGGTGCTCCATCATGCTGGAAAAGGCATTGTTGATCGCCAAACTGCTCTTGGAGGGTTGGGAGAAGTTGCTCTTGGAGGACATTCTGGTACCATTCTATATTCATGGCTGTGTTTTTAGGCAAGACTGTGAGAGAGCCGATTCCCTTGGCTGAGAAGCAACCCCACACATGAATGGTTTCAGGATGCTTAACAGTTGGCATGAGACAAGACTGGTGGTAGCGCTCACCTTGTCTTCTCCAAATGTGGCGTTTTCCTGATGTCCCAAACAATCGAAAAGGGGATTCATCAGAGAAAATAATTTTACCCCAGTCCTCAGCAGTCCACTGCCTGTACCTTTTGCAGAATATCAGTCTGTCCATGATGTTTTTTCTGGAGAGAAGTGGCTTCTTTGCTGCCCTCCTTGAGACCAGGCCTTGCTCCAAGAGTCTCTGCCTCAGTGAGTGCAGATGCACTCACACCTGCCTGCTGCCATTCCTGAGCAAGCTCTGCACTGCTGGTAGCCCGATCCCGCAGCTGAAACACTTTTAAGAGACGGTCCTGGCGCTTGCTGGTCTTTCTTGAGCTCCCTGAAGCCTTTTTGGCAACAATGGAACCTCTCTCCTTGAAGTTCTTGATGATGCGATAGATTGTTGACTGAAGTGCAATCTTTCTAGCTGCGATACTCTTCCCTGTTAGGCCATTTTTGTGCATTGCAATGATGACTGCACGTGTTTCTTTAGAGATAACCATGGTTAACAGAAGAGAAACAATGATGCCAAGCACCAGCCTCCTTTTAAAGTGTCCAGTGGTGTCATTCTTACTTAATCATGACAGATTGATCTCCAGCCATGTCCTCATCAACACCCACACCTGTGTTAATGGAGCAATCACTGAAAAGAGGTTAGCTGGTCCTTTTAAGGCAGGGCTGCAATGATGTTGAAATGTGTTTTGGGGGATAAAGTTCATTTTCTAGCCAAATATTGAGTTTGCAAGTAATTGCTGTTAAGCTAATCACTCTTTATAACATTCTGGAGTATATGCAAATTGCCATTAGAAAAAGTGAAGCAGTAGACTTTGTAAAAATTAATATCTGTGTCATTCTCAAAACTTTTGGCCATGACTGTACTATCACTGCAACATCAAGGCTGTTGGCAGTTAGGTAATCTGTCAATATCTGCTCTGCCAGAAAAGTCCATGTGCATAATCGCTCAATTGTACAGACAAGTCACATTTTTGTGACTTACCAAATGTGACAAGACGTCATCACAGGATATTTTGTTACACAGAGGCCAGCCTGGGATAGATTTTTTTATTTGCAATTTTTACTTTGCAGTTGCATATTTTGCTTCCATTCTGTGGGTAATAATGATGAGTGAACGTGGTTGGATAAGGTGTTATCTGAGCATGCTCAGGTGCTGAGTGACTTCGGAGTGCTCGAAAAATATGTTCAAATCCCCACTCCTACATGTCTCACGGCTGTTTGACAGCTGCAAGACTTGCAGGGGTTGCTTAACAAACAGGCAACCTCTGCATGTGTTTCAGCTGTCGAACAGCCATGAGACTTGCAGCTGCGTGGACGCGAACGTATTTTTCGAGCACGCTGAAGTCACTCAGCACCTGATCATGCTCAAATAACACCTTATCCAACCACGTTCACTCATCACTAATGGGTAATCCGTAGCAATATCCACAACAAGAAATTTACTATGGATTTTTACCTCCTCTTCATAGGCAACCTGTTATGTCAAATATAGGGTTAATTGCCAGGTGAATAGCATTCAGAAGTTGTGCAGTTGTCGCACTGAAAGCCCCGACACATTGACTGACAGCCGGCATCGCACTGATGCACTACTAAGTCAGACAGTGCCAGAGTGTGGTTACAACTGCCACTCACTATGTACTGAGCAGCCCGAGGCTGCCAGGAGGAACAAAGTTCATTTCCATCCTCATATCTCCCGGTTAATAGGTTTTTTTTTTACATGATAGGTTCCCTTTTAGGAAAACATGCAGAAAAACTGCCATCTAAACTGACATGTAACGCATTGAAAATTTGCACCATCGATGAATTTCCACAAGGATTCAGCCCAGATGTTTTCAACATTCTGAGGATGAGATCTGGTAAAATGTCATCCCCTTTGCTTGTACTGCTGCTACTTTAATGTTGCACATTTTCCACCTTGAAAATCCAGACAAAAAATTTGCAGCGTCTCGAACGGCATACACCCCTCTGACCCCAAATAGAAAGCTCCCACATAACGCCTTACTCCCTGGAGAGTCTAATTTGGGCAATTGGACCTTTACCAATGGACCTGGCCACACACTCACCATACACATCTGATTCGTTACACCTATGGAAAGCAAACCGGTATCCATTCGCTCTACAATCCCATCCATCACCACTTCTGAGACTGTTTAACAACCCCATGTTTCTCCCAGGTGTAGCTTCCAGGAATCATACTTGGTGGAAACAAAATAAGATAACTAGGTTGCAGCGCTTTCTTACCCATTTTAAATTAATGTCGAAACAAACGTTCACTGTGAAACACAAAGTACCAGTGTCCGAAAATTTCAGATTAGAACAAATATTCCATTTCTTGCAAACCTTAACTACCAATACGCTAAACCCAAAGCCAACTGATTTCGAACTCAAACGTTTATATGATCCACTGGGAAAGGGCCTAATATCACAACTATACACTGCACTTACTCAACCCAAAGAGAGCATGAAATTGAAAACCATGAACAATGGGAAGAAGACCTACAAATCTCCCTCTCACCACAGAGATGGTATAAATGTTATGAAAACATACTAAAAGGAAGCAATCAGATTTCGCTCACGGAAACGTCTCAAACTATTTCATAGAACATAGTTATCTACACAAGATTTATCCTACAATTTCAGATAAATGCTTCAGGGGATGTGTTGACGTAGGAGACACACTTCACACCTGGTGGACATGCCCTATAGTGAAATCCCTTTGGAAAGATGTGATAAAATTAATTAACGCCGTCCTAAAAAGGGAACTGCCCCTAACACCGACAATACTTCTTTTAGGTGACAGACCAATCAATGCCAACAATAAAACTTGTCTTCTTATAGATTTTATCGCCATGGCAACCAGAAACCACATAGCCGAACAATGGAAAACCAATACATTGTCGATAAAACAGGTGAAAAGGCAGATAAATCTAATAATGTTATGTGAAAAAATTTAAGCCACTAGATCAGATTCTCTGGAAATTTTTCGATGTATTTAGGACCCATGGATCCAGTCGTAGACTGAAGACGATTTCTGCAGAATAATGTCACTATCTATATAATATATAACGCAGATACCACTAACTGAAGGCTATGACTTTAGATCTACATGAATTTTAGATTGTCAACTTAACTCTCATTAATATTACCTAAGGTTTTGCGTTTCCCCTTCCCCATTCCCCCTCTTTCAACTATTACCGCACAGTTGAGTTTATATTGATGTGTATTTGTTTTGTATATCTAAATACAATAAATCAAGGATATTGGTCTTCCTCTTTATAGTCTGATATATTTCCCCCTGCGAGGGGATCCTTGCACTACATGTTATTTGTTACTCATGCTATTTTTATATTGTTTGCAATAAAATGTTGAAACTAAATATTTGCAGCGTCTCGGCATATAATTTGTATCTGTCAATACGTTTTTCCAAACTCTGACTCGAAAATTGTTTTCTAACCACGAGCTAGCGAGATCTTTGTGGGGTATCCATTCGACGTTGTTTTTCAGTACCAGACTTTAAAGCACATACATTAGGTCATGTATATATACAAGTATAAAGTGAATGACTGGATGAACTTTAATCTTCCAAGGCCAGAACTATTGTTTTCACTGTACAACATCTGGTCCTCCATAATTTTATTAAAAAAAAATCTGTAAATCCGTTCCTCATAATTGAGTAACTACGAAGGCAACTGGTTAGAGGTTGTCAGCGACAGGAAATACTACCATGTACCCAATTTGTTCCTGATCAATATATATCATTTGTGGGATGGGGGTTCTGAAGAATTGAGCATTTGAGGTGGATTAGGCGACAAACTCTCATAATATTTGCTTATGCCCCTTGCTCTCTGGTTTTCCCACTCCATGCAGTCAGGAGTATATAATGTGAATGATTAAGGGGCCTGCTTTGATCTGTCAGGACAGAAAGAATTTAGTTTGATCTACAATGTCTGGTTTTGTTTAAGACTTATTTAATTTCTACCATATTGAGGCCACATTTCCTTGGATAATAAACACTTTTCATGATAAATGCTGAAAAGTGGGAACCAATACAGAATATATGGGACAATGTACATGATTACAGATTTCACTGTGACATTTTAAGTGTCAAAAGATGCTTTTGTCCACCATAGTAGCATGAAAGAGATGAATAAAATGCAAACAGTACTGGAGTAGTGGGGTCTACAGTACAAGGTATGTTGGGCACTGCGTGTGACGCTAGTCACTATTCACAGACATTTCGAGGTCAGATACCAAGAGAGCACGTAGTTAACTAAAGGGAAAAGACAAAGGCATAGTCTGTTCTCAGTCCGAGGTTAGAATACCAGGAAGATAGCGGATCAGAGCAAACAGGCTAGGCAAATGGATGGTCAGAACGAGGTCCAAGGTCAGGCAGCAAAAGATCAACAAACAGAGCACAGAAATACAATGCAAAGCAGCAGATGCTACTTCTGGGAGAGGTCTGGGACTGACAGCTCAGCTAAGTAGCTGGTTAATCACCTAGGACAGGGAAAACCTGAAAAAAGCTCAGCACCTCCAGACTCAGATTGGACAGCTGAGCTGTCCATCAAGACACCGACAGCTCAGCACAGCCCTGCTCCAGATTGGATGACTGAGCTGTCAGTCGCCGTGTCCTAGACACACTGAGGAATCGCGACACCGCAGCCTGGATCCTACTGCGGTTCAAAAACTGATGTAAACTTTAGGGGTAAACTGGGAGAAATCTGAGCTCTTTGGCATACATTTTCATGGGCCCTTTACCAACCACTAGGGCCAGGATACACTTGGGCCAGGTTGTCATTAATAGGCAGTGGAGATTTACCCATCCAATAACAAAATCCTTTGGCTCTGCCCTAATTTCTGTATGGTCAGAACTAGATCTAAAAAGGTTATTTAGCTGGAAAAAATGCAAGTTAGTGTATCTTCCAACTCAGCTCAGCTACTACTACTGATGCATGCAATCCTCTAGCACTGCTAACCTCCTAAGCAGAGGTCGGCTGTTGCATCAACAAAGTAGCTGACAGTGGAGCGGAATGAAGGAAGAGAAATCATCTGCCGCAACTTATTCCGAATCAAAAAATTTTGGACAGTAACAGGATTGTGGACCAGTAACATAGTGAGGGGAAGAGACATGAGGCAAAAGAGTAACCAAACAGCCTGGGCAGCAAGTCAAAAAGAGAATCCAAGGTGTAATGGCCCCGTCTCACATAGCGAGATCGCTATGTCTGACACATACCAGCGATCAGGCCCCTGCTGTGAATCGCTGGTCGTGTCAGAAATGCCAGGACATTTTTTTTGATCGCTGGTCTCCCGCTGGCCAGCACGCATCGCTGCGTGTGACAGGCAGGAGACCGGCGATCTCCTAGTAACCAAGGTAAACTTCGGGTTTCCAGGCGCGGGGCTGTGCCTGGAAACCCGACGTGTACGTTGGATACCAGCGCGCTGCTGCAGGGGAGCTGGTAACCAAGGTACACGTCAGGTTTCCAGGCACCGCGCAGCGCCTGGAAACCCGACCTTTACCTTGGTTACCAGCTTCCTGCATCAGTGCGCTGGTATCCAAAGTACACTGCGGGTAACTAGGCGACGTTACCCGCAGTGTCGCTGTCCTGATCGCTGCCTGAGCTGCCTGTTTGGCAGCTCAGCAGCGATCATGTAGCGACACACCAGCGATCCTGATCATTGTCGGGATCGCTGGTGTGTCGCTATGTGAGACGGGGCCCTAAAATAGCATAGTCAAGGTCAAGAGCAAATCAGGGTCAACACTCAAGGAATCAATCTAATATAAGCCGAAATACAATTCAGTTACTGGCATAGAACTAGTAGGTGCCTGGAAGCCCCCATTGACATCCCTGAGCTGGGCAGTGCTCACAACCCTGAGCAGGAGGGGAAAACAACAACAGTGCCCACAGTGCACCACCCAGCTCTGACATCTGAGATCACGGAGAGGGGAATTCATTACAGTAAGTACCGTATTTTTCGGACTATAAGACGCACCAGACCATAAGACGCACCACAAATTTTCAGAAGGAAAATTGGGAAAAAAAATAATGTGTCAAATGGGGGTCCGTCTTACAGTCCGAATTCCGCTTACCAGCGAACGGATCAGCACAGGTAGAGGAGTGGTCACTGGGGTCATTCAGTGGTCCAGGCTGGTGCGGTAGTGGTGCTCTGTGGGGTGGCTGTGTTCTGTGGGGTGGCTGTGCTCTGTGGGGTGGCTGTGCACTGTGGGGTGGCTGTGTTCTGTAGGGTGGCCATATACTCACAAATCCAGTGGCGGTCCCAATGCAGCTTCCCTGCGGTGCGGTGGTGGTGTCGGGGCAGCAGCGGGGCTCTGGGCTGCGTGGGGGGCTCCGCCGGCATTTCGTCCTAGCCGGAAAGCCCCCCACAGCTGCAACGTGGTGCCGGGCTGAAGGAAGGCCGCCAGGGGTCTCCGGTGGCGGTCCCGATGCAGCCTGTGGTGCGGTGGTGGTGTCCGGGCAGCAGCGGGGCTCTGGGCTGCGTGGGGGGCTCCGCCGGCATTTCGTCCTAGCCGGAAAGCCCCCCGCAGCTGCGACGCGGTGCCGGGCTGAAGAATGGCCACCAGGGGCCTCCGGAAAGATGGCCGCCGCATGCTCTCATTCAAATCTCGGCAATGAGATCTTGTCCTGAGATCTCAGGAGAAGAGATCGCGGTAAGAAATCTCTCTGCCGAGCAGCATCATGTCGTAGAGTTGCTTTGCTGCATTACGGGCTCGTGCACTTCACAAAATAGATGGCATCATGAGAAAAGAAGATTATGTGGCAATAATGAAGCAACATTTCAATACATCAGCCAGGAAGTTAAAGCTTGGGCAGAAATGGGTCTTCCAAATGACAATGACCTGAAGCATACTGCCGAAATAGTAACAAAGATGCTTAAGGATAAGAAAGTCAATATTTTGGAGTGGCCATCACAAAGCCCTGATCTGAATCCTATTGAAAATTTATGGGCAAAGCTGAAAAGGCCGATGCGAGCAAGGCGACCTACAAACCTGGATCAGGTACACCAGTTTTGTGAGGAGGAATGGGCCCAAATTGCGACCAACTATTTTGAGAAGCTTGTGGAAGGATATCCCAGACATTTGACCCAAATCATTCAGTTTAAGGGCAATGGTACCAAATACTAATGTAGCCCCCTGACTTATGGCCTAATAGCGGCCACATGGGCTGGGGGTCCCTGGGGGGGCACGGGCCCTGGTCTGCTGCCCTGATAGCGGGCAGTGTTAGCCATAGCCTGCGGCTAACACTGCCAGCTATTAAAGTGAAATTAATGTTCACCCCTCTGCATGCCAACGGGGACATGGGGAACAGTGAATATTCATTTCTCTTTAGCAGCGGGGACAGGCTTTAGCCGCAGCTCCAGCCTCCTGTCACCTGCTGCTGCTCCGCTGGCACTGGGGTCCCCCATAGCAGCTGCGATGTGCCGCTATTAGCAAAATGCCTCTGGCTAGGGTGGATAGCACTGCAGTCTTGCAGCGCTGGAGTCCTGGGTTTGAGTCCCACCAAGGACAACATCTGCAAGGAGTTTGTATGTTCTCCCCGTATTTGCATGGGTTTCCTCCGGTCTCCGGTTTCCTCCCACACTCCAAAAACATACTGATAGGGAATCTAGATTGTGAGCCCCATCGGGGACAGCGACGATAATGTATGCAAACTGTAAAGCGCTGCGGAATATGTTAGCGCTATATAAAAATAAAGATTATTATTATTATGTTAAAATTGCATTGCAGTCAGACAGCAATCACACTGCATTCGGATGTAAATCGGATGCTAGTACTCTCATGAAAAACGTATGACACTTGCATTACACTCGTCCGACTTAGCAGAAACAAAATTGGATTGGTTTTAAAATCGCTAGTGTGACTCCAGCCTTAGGCCAGGGGTCACACTAGCAACTGCAATGCGAGAAACTCACAATCCAATCTTTTTTTTTCAGTGGAAATAAGAAGACACCTACATCAGAGGTGTCAGGCAGCACAGGCAGCACCTTACTTCTGTCAGAGTTTTATCCGAGTGTCATCTGAGTGTGATCCGATTCTCAGGTGCAGAAAAGACAGAGAAAGTAATTTCTCTATCTCCTCCATTACGTTTATCCTCAGTAATTGAACTGCACTTGAATGCAGTCCGATGATTAACACACACCCATAGACTTATATGGGTGTGTGTAAGCCGAGTCTCGCAGCTACTCGCAGCATGCTGCAATTTTCTCATGTCAAATCGGCATGACAAAAAAAAAATCGCAGATCTGAGCTGTCCTATAGAATAATACTGGACCAGTTGACATCTGATAAAACATTGCATAGCAATCGGCAATGTTATACAGCAGTGTGAGCGAGTCACAAGGACAAGTATTGAGACGTCTACACATAACACAGTAAACTTTTTAGAATCACATGTGCCCTGGGCCTATCTGACCAGGTACGAATTATTGTGTCATCGCAATCGTCTGTGCACACGGGGGGTGTGTGGGCGATCGACGCCAAGTGTCAGCTGATTCTGACAGCTGACACTCGGCACTAAGTGCCAGGAGTAGTCACAGACCACTTCCGGCACTTTAACCCCTGAAATGCAGCGTTCGAACAAGATCGCAGCACTCCAGAAGCCAGCAGAGGGCTGACTTTGGATTGGAGACTCCGCGGCGTGACGAGGGGTCCTGATCGTTGCCATGATGACCCGATGTCATGACGACATCCGGGTCACCAGAGCTAGGAAACTTGCTGATCATGCGCAGTACATGATCAACAAGTCTCTCTGTTAGTGCAGAGCTGACAGTTTCAATAGCATGGGAAGGCTGCTTCATCTGCATGCTATAGAAGCGATCAGCCTGCAAAAAATGATTGTCCCATATTGGGACAAAGTTCAAAAGTTAGAAAAAAGTTAAAAAAATTAAAATAATTGTAAAAATATTTTTTGAAAAATCAAATCTCTAAGCTATTTCAATGAAAAAAAATATGTAAACAAACAATAAAAGTACACATATTTGGTATCGCCACGTGTGCAACTACCCGACCTATGAAACTGTCCCACTTTTTAACCCCTTTAGTGAACACCATAAAAAAGAAAACAAAAAAAAAACAAAGCAAAAAACAATGCTTTATCATCATACTGCTGAACAAAAAGTGGAATAAAACGCGATAAAAAATACGGATATAAATAAACGTGTACCGCTGAAAACGGCATCTTGTCCCACAAAAAACAAGCCACTGTATAGCTCTATCAGCGGAAAAATAAAAAAGTTATAGCTCTCAGAATAAAGCGGTGCAAAAATTATTTTTTCTATAAAATAGTTTTTATTGTATAAAAGCGGCAAAACAAAAAAACTATATAAATGAGGTATCGCTGTAATCATACTGACCCAAAGAATAAAACTGCCTTATCATTTTTACCACACCTGGAACGGCATAAACGCCCCCCCCAAAAGAAATTCCAGAATTGCTGGCATTTGTTCATTTTGCCTCTAAAAATTGGAAAAGAAAGCGATCAAAAAGTGTCATGTGCCCGAAAATGGTGCCAATAAAAACGTCAACTCGTCCTGCAAAAAACAAGACCTCAAAAGTGACAACCAGCCTTGCTAAAGCTCACAGCTGGGGGTTGATATTCTCAGGCTGGTAAGGGGCCTTGGAAATTGACCCCCAGCCTAAAAATAGCAGCCCGCAGCTGCCCAGAAAAGGCAAATCTATTAGATGCGGCAATTCTGGCACTTGGTTTTGCTCTTCCCACTTGCCCTGTAGTGGTGGCAAATGGGGTTCATATTTGTGGGGTTGATGTCACCTTTGTATTGTCAGGTGACATCAAGCCCACATATTAGTAATGGAGAGGCGTCTATAAGACACCTCTCCATTACTAATCCTATAGTTATATGGTAAAGAAAGACACAGCCAGAATAAAGTCCTTTATTAGAAATAAAACAAAACACAGTTTTTCATTTTTATTTAAAAATAACAAACAGTTATACACACCTAACGCCTAATTCCACCAAAACACTCGTTCTCCTGTAATAAAACAAGAATGAAAACAACCATATCCCTCACCTATCCGTCGTTCTGTCCCACATAGTAATCCATGTCTGGGGGATGAATAGTTTTCAGCCTGAACGGTGCCAAGATGCGTCCATCCAGGCTAAGAACCAATGGTGACTAAACTGCTGCGAGCGCAGCGTCAGTGACCGGTGGTGACATCATCGAGGTTACTGCCAGTCACTGAGGCTGCATTCCCCGCCGGGCTGAACTGCTGTGACCTCGGTGAGATCTCCGCTAGCACCATGATCATTTTTGTGGAAAAAATAATTTTTTATTTTCACGGCTCTACATTATGAACTTCTGTGAAGCACTTGGGGGTTCAAAGTGTTCACCACATACAGTACAGACCAAAAGTTTGGACACACCTTCTCATTTAAAGATTTTTCTGTATCTTCATGACTATGAAAATTGTACGTTCACACTAAAGGCATCAAAACTATGAATTAACACATGTGGAATTATATACTTAACAAAAAAGTGTGTAACAACTGAAAATATGTCTTATATTCTAGGTTCTTCAAAGTAGCCACCTTTTGCTTTGATGACTGCTTTGCACACTCTTGGCATTCTCTTGATAAGCTTCAAGAGGTAGTCACCGGAAATGGTCTTCCAACAATCTTGAAGGAGTTCCCATAGATGCTTAGCACTTGTTGGCCCTTTTGCCTTCACTCTGCGGTCCAGTTCACCCCAAACCATCTCGATTGGGGTCAGGTCTGGTGACTGTGGAGGCTAGGTCATCTGGCGTAGCACCCATCACTCTCCTTCTTGGTCAAAAAGCCCTTGCACAGCCTGGAGGTGTGTTTGGGGTCATTGTCCTGTTGAAAAATAAATGATGGCCCAACTAAATGCATACCATATGGAATAGCAAGCCGCTGCAAGATGCTGTGGTAGCCATGCTGGTTCACTATGCCTTCAATTTTGAATAAATCCCCAACAGTGTCACCAGAAAAGCACCCCCACACCATCACACCTCCTCCTCCATACTTCACGGTGGGAACCAGGCATGTAAAGTCCATCCGTTCACCTTTTCTGCGTCGCACAAAGACACGGTGGTTGGAACCAAAGATCTCAAATTTGGACTCATCAGACCAAAGCACAGATTTCCACTGGTCTAATGTCCATTCCTTGTGTTCTTTAGCCCAAACAAGTCTCTTCTGCTTGTTACCTGTCCTTAGCAGTGGTTTCCTAGCAGCTATTTTACCATGAAGGCCTGCTGCACAAAGTCTCCTTTTAACAGTTGTTGTAGAGATGTGTCTGCTGCTAGAACTCTGTGTGGCATTGACCTGGTCTCTAATCTGAGCTGCTGTAAAGCTGCGATTTCTGAGGCTGGTGACTCGGATAAACTTATTCTCAGAAGCAGAGGTGACTCTTGGTCTTCCTTTCCTGGGGCGGTCCTCATGTGAGCCAGTTTCTTTGTAGCGCTTTATGGTTTTTGCAACTGCACTTGTGGACACTTTCAAAGTTTTCCTAATTTTTCGGACTGACTGACCTTCATTTCTTAAAGTAATGATGGGCCACTCCTTTTTCTTAACTGCTTTTTTCTTGCCATAATACAAATTTTAACAGTCTATTCAGTAGGACTATCAGCTGTGTATCCACCAGACTTCTGCACAACACAACTGATGGTCCCAACCCTATTTATAAGGCCAGAAATCCCACTTATTAAACCTGACAGGGCACACCTGTGAAGTGAAAACCATTTCCGGTGACTACCTCTTGAAGCTCATCAAGAGAATGCCAAGAGTGTGCAAAGCAGTCATCAAAGCAAAAGGTGGCTACTTTGAAGAACCTAGAATATAAGACATATTTTCAGTTGTTTCACACTTTTTTGTTAAGTATATAATTCCACATGTGTTAATTCATACTTTTGATGCCTTCAGTGTGAATTTACAATTTTCATAGTCATGAAAATACAGAAAAATCTTTAAATCAGAAGGTGTGTCCAAACTTTTGGTCTGTACTGTATATAGATAAGTTCCTTGGGGGGTCTAGTTTCCAAAATGGGGTCACTTGTGGGGGGGTTTCCACTGTTTAGGCACATCTGCAAACGCGACATGGTGTCTAATGTCAATTCCAGCCAATATTGTGTTGAAAAAGTCAAACGGCGCTCCTTCCCTTCCGAGCTCTGCCGTGCGCCCAAACAGTGGTTTACCCTACATATGGAGTATCAGCGTACTCTGGATAAATTGCACAACAACTTTTGGGGTCAAATTTCTCCTGTTACCCTTGGGAAAATAAAATTTGGATCTGAATTAATTTTTTTGTGAAAAAGTTAAATGTTTATTTTTTTTTTTTTTAAAAACATTCCAAAAAGTCCTGTGAAGCAACTGAAGAGTTAATAAACTTCTTGAATGTGGTTTTGAGCACCTTCAGGGGTGCATTTTTTTTAGAATGGTGTCACTTTTGGGTCTCTTCTATCATATAGACCCCTCAAAGTGACTTCAAATGTGATGTGGTCCCTAAAAAAAATACTGTTGGAAAAATGAGAAATCGCTGGTCAACTTTTAACCCTTATAACTTCCTAACAAAAAAAAATTGATTCCAAAATTGTGCTGATGCAAAGTAGACATGTCGGAAATGTTACTTATTAAGTATTTTGTGGCACATAACTCTGTGATTTAAGGGCATGAAAATTCAAAGTTGGAAAATTGCGAAATTTTCGCCAAATTTCCGCTTTTTATCACAAATAAATGCAATTCATATCAAAGAAATTTTACCACTATCATGAAGTACAATATGTCACGAGAAAACAGTCTCAGAATCACCGGGATCCATGGAAGCGTTCCAGAGTTATAACCTCATAAAGGGATAGTGGTCAGAATTGTAAAAATTGGCCCGGTCCTTAACGTGCAAACCACCCCTCGAGGGTAAATGAGTTAAACAATGTTTAGAAATAAAATTACATTATACGATAATTCCAAAATAAAAATCTGGAGGTGCTAAGGGGAGCTGCACGGAAACTACAACCTTTACTACAAAAAGATGCCCGGTTACAATCCATATTTCCAGACCCCCCACTACTGTGTTTTAGGCAGCCCCAAATCTAAGAAGCATCATTGTCAGAAGTTCCCTGTCCTCCCCAACAGCTGCAGGAACCTTGCCTTGCAATCAGAAGAAATGCAAAACCTGTCCATTTATAATGACCACGGACAAGATAAAGATCCCCAACTCACATCAGGACTACAAGATACCAGGTACTTTCAGCTGCATCACATCTAATGTTGTGTACCTAATTATATGTACTAAATGTCCAACTGGGGGTCTGTATGTGGGGGAGACCGGGCAAAAACTGAGAACAAGGATGAATTCTCATCGCCACGCAATAAGAGAAAAAAGAATGGATCTACCTGTGGCCAAACATTTTTGCTCCCCTGATCATAGCATGTCAGATATGAAAATACTGGTACTAAGAAGCAGATTCACATCTCAGAGGCAGAGAAGAATTTGCGAATACAAATTGATGGTGACCTTTGACACTCTTAATGCTGGAATGAACCTGTCACATGGTTTTATGGCCTATTACATCAATTAAGGAATTTACTCCAAATACCCTGTGAAAACATCACAAAACATTACCAGACCCCAATCAGAGGGTAATAAAACTTTCTCTCCTTATCTATGAATTGTTCCAATATTTATGCTCATTCCTCTGCCATAATGACTATTCTGCTTCACGTCACTTGTCTTACCTATTGCATTTTTTCTGTGTTTTTGTGTATAAATATGTGATTCTTCAGATTTTGTATTAGTTCAGCCTGATGAAGAGACCTGAGTAGTCTCGAAAGCTTGCAATTTGTTACCATCTTTTCAGTTAGCCATTAAAAGGTATCAACCACTGAGGACTCTCAACTCTAAATATTTTTCTAAAATAAAAATAGGAATTCATTGTTATGTAAAAAGCTGGAAAACTTTCCATTTGTTGAACCCACTTTCCAAAACAAAGTTGTTTTCCTCGGAGCGGTTCCCTCGGTATGTACCAGCAGATGTGTTTACAGCTTGGCACACAGAACAGATAGAACGATGATATCATACTTGTTCTTATAATTATCTTTATTTGGAGAAGGGAGGACCGTCAGAATGGTGCTCATTGGGACGTGTTACTGGCCTCCGGGATGAAAACCTCTCCTTTATTCTTTAACCACAGAAACTTCTTGTTTTTTTTTTTCCTTTTGCCGGTTTTTATTTAGCTTGACGTCATCTGGAAATGGGGAAAAAAAAAGTGAAAACATTCGAAAGAGGAAACATGACACATTATCCATTTCATCCTCAAATAGTATCATAATAGATATTAGTTGATTTTTTTTTATGTAAAGTGATTTTGTCAATGTAGATTTATAGATATTCTCCTGTGCCCTTGTGATGTATGTCAATCTGAAAATAAAAATAATATATATATAAACTTTCATCTGTGAGGAGGTTGGAGCCCATGGCCTTAGTTCTTATCAATGAGCCATTTAGGGAGACAATACACCTACAAATTTAGACAACAGCTATCCAACCCACACGTATGTGTTCTAAATATGCAATTGCCAACCATCATCTACATTTGTCTTATAAGATTGGCTGGAAAAATTACTACAAATGGTAAAATGTTATAGAAGGAACGTACAGCGTTCTATTTCCCCGGTGCACCCCAAAGTATACTGTTCTAGTCGCTATGATAAATATATCTTTAAATGAGTGATTTATTTTTCTAGGAACTGTATTACACTAATGTTACCACTAGAGGGTGATGTTTCTCTGAATGTTATTTAATACAATACCGTCATCTCGTGCTTGGAGAACCTGATTTTGGATTGAACAGTACTGTAGTGTTCCTTTCTACCAATCATGCATAACACTCATTGGGACCATATAATAAATTAGTCAATTAATCTGTGATAAATGGAGTAAATGCACATGTAGCGGATATTAGCAATTGTGCCTCTTTATCCTATTACAAGGATAGTATATCATAATCATCAAATTAAAGTATAGTGAAAACATTGAAACCTTATTTATGCTCAACTGTGCAGGATATAATTAAACAGATTGCTGTTACAAGAATGATCTATTACATGGACACAGGTTGGCTTACAGCTTTGTTACTTTGTCCTTTGTTACTTTGATTGCTGTTGTGATGTAGGAATGTATACTGTACCATTTGATGACATCTTTTATAAATGAAGCCAGTCCCATGATCAAGTTAATTCTAGGGGTCTAGCTTCTGATAATCCCAGGTCTCACATATTGTCTGCAGTGGTATTACATAATGCCTACAAGAGGGCTAGCACCAACTACAGCACCCAGCACGAGGATGGCGCAGCAACACATGCAGGCTCAGTTCAGGTTGAAACCAACACAAAGCTTAATGGTTACAGTGTATGGCACTGTCTTACCACGTCAAAGTGACAAGGAGGGTACGCCCTTACTTATGTAATGCTCACTAATATACAAATTAGGCACACCGAATAAGTTTTATGGTAAAACAATAATGTAACAATGTATTAAGATTACATCAGGATAATGCTGAATTATGGAATGGCAGATATAATATTACCCTGTTTCGTTAATTCATTTCATGTGAATCATAGAATTAATCTGAATTATAATATATAGAGAAATAAGCATCGATACATTACCAAGTATTGTAACATCACTTCTCCACCGGAGGGACCTCAGTGTCAACGAGAAGGAAATACTCTGGTCTTGTCATCACAGAAACTGTGTGTCCATGATACCTTCTGGAATGTCCCTACCTCGCTGAACAGGGTCTCCTTTTTTATACACGGCTCCCACATCTCCCCTATAACATCTGTGCAGTATGTTTAAGCCGAATCATCAGTATTTTGCCATTGTGCAACAGGTTGTTGTCTGACAACAGCACAATGCTGCAAGGTTGTTTGTTACTGATTACAACAACCTTAGGTTTGTTGGCCACTGGTTATAGTATAACATTTCAAAGTTCTCCCATTTGTTGCTTGTCACAAAGTTAACTCTTCATGATCATAGCATAACGCTCTAAGATGGTAGCAGATGGGCAGCATGACTTCCATAATCACCTATTCTGAAAACTGGATACCTATCGTAACCAGGCACACACTCATACTTGTCTCATTTGTATCACAGGCACTGTCTTGGTGATTACAGGCTTTGCAGGTACAGTCTACAGCACATATGTTTGTGTTGTACAATCTGCAGCACACAACGCGGTGGTTACAGTCAACAGCGCACAGCTTTGTGGTTTACAATCTACAGCACACAGCTTTGTGGTTACAGCCTACAGCACACAGCTTGGTGATTACAGTCTACAGCACACAGCTTGGTGGTTACAGTCAACAGCGCACAGCTTTTTGGTTTACAATCTACAGCACACAGCTTTGTGGTTTACAATCTACAGCACAAAGCTTTGTGGTTTACAATCTACAGCACACAGCTTGGTGGTTACAGCCTACAGCACACAGCTTGGTGGTTACAGTCTACAGCACACAGCTTTGTGGTTTACAATCTACAGCACACAGCTTTGTGGTTACAGCCTACAGCACACAGCTTGGTGGTTACAGCCTACAGCACACAGCTTGGTGGTTACAGCCTACAGCACACAGCTTTGTGGTTTACAAACTACAGCACACAGCTTGGTGTTACAGATTGCAACACACTGTTTGGTGATTATAGTTTACAGCACACAGCTTGATGGTTACAGTCTACAGCACACAGCTTAGTAGTTATAGTCTACGGCACACATCTTGGTAGTTATAGTGTACAGTTCACAGCTGGGTGGTTACAGTTTGCAGCACACAGATTGGTGGTTACAGTTTGCAGCACACAGATTGGTGGTTACAGTGTACAGCACACAGCTGGGTGGTTACAATCTACAGCACACAGCTGGGTGGTTACAATCTACAGCACACAGATTGGTGGTTACAGTGTCCAGCAGACAGCTGGGTGGTTACAGTGTACAGCACACAATTGGATGTGAGTCGCACACGGTACCAGGGTTATGGGGTACTCGGCACCGAGCCCGTTGAAGTCTATGGGGAATGTCACAAGTAGCACAGCTCGGTCCGTTGCCCTGGGCGCTCATTCAATGGGGGATATTTACAGGGGATTGTAGTAATAGTTTGTGACGCCACCTGTGGTTTCTGATCAGGATGACCAGCGCTGCAGGGTAAATCCTCAGAGGGGGTGTTACTGGGCAGCAAGATGTTAAGTCTTCCACAGGTAAGACTGGTCCCTCTAAGTATATGGCAGTGCAAGGTGCAGGCAATAAGTCAGACACACACAAGTCAGTCTCTTTCCATACCTTTACTGATGGTATTTGCAGGTATGTCCCGGGAAGCTGCTCAGGGTGGAGGATGCACATCCAGGTAATCACCGAGTAGGTTTAAGGCCTCCTTTCTCTTTTGTGTGAGTTTCCTAACTTGCGTGAAGTGAAGTTTAACTCCTTCTCCTCTCTACGCCCGGCTGAACTTGTGATGAGGTCTTTTTTTGTGGACAGAACAGTGTCTTTATGGCGGTACATGCCAGACTCCCGTCTTCCTAACCCCGGTTACGTATCAGCACTGAAGGGCCCCTCTGCGACCTAAAGTCCAGCAGGGATTCCGGTTTTCTCCCACTAGCCGTGAAGGTTCTAGCAAGCTTCGGACCCGGTGTCTGGTTGTATAGAGTGGAGGCAGCTATAGTTGCTATATCACCTTGGTCACTCTTTCCCTTTGGTCACCACTCGCCTGTCGTCCTACGCACACCTTAATATGAGCACAGGCAGCAGTAGACGTCAGCTTCCCCCTGAAGTAACTCCGTACTTCAAGATGTCGTGTCTGCTCCTCCTGAGGTAACACCAACAACTACTCACTTTCAGCTAGATTGTCTTTAACTCACTGCTGTCTCAAGGGCTCCCTCTGGTGGAACCAGGAAAAATGTCAAGTGTTGTGTGCTTATCAGGTATTTGTGAATTACCTTTCCGTGCATCCTCCAGGGAACATGTGGCACCTAGCGCAGCTGGGCTACACATCCCCCCCTAGTTATATTCAGCACTCCCGGGCTGAAAAAGGAAAAACAATTTTTATCATAACATCAACAACATAACTCTTCCCCTGCGGGAGGTAAGGACACTTTAACGTTACATTGTGTACAAATTGCAAATAGAAAAATATCAAATATACTTTCTCAGTGCAAATAAATACAATATTCTTGTGGAGGACCCGCACCAAAAACCTCCCACGTGGGTCCTGGGTGGGCTGCAGGACTTCGTTGCTGCAGACCTCACTCAAGGCCACACCATACGGGTTTTTCTTCTGAGGTAGTATGGCTTTATGTAAAGCCAAGATGGGGCACCGAAGTGCTAACTATTTACAACTAAAGTTCTGTGCTGCAAGAGTCCTCAGCACGCAGTCCTTGAAAAACAGCATTTCACATATAACATTCTCAATAAAGTGTAATTCTCCATAACTTTTTACAATTAAGTAAACCCTGTCTGGGTCATACTATATTAATTTGCTAGGACTACTCTTGGTACCTAACAGGTAACCTTCCTTTCGTTGTACGTACTGACCTACGTGGTGTGGTGTCAGGTATAGTAGCATCTAGCCTATCTGTGCTGCGTGCTGGCAAACTGTAAATCCGCCTCCACCTCTCTAGGGATCTGGCAAGCATACTAGCGACTGGGCGATGCGGTTCGGCTCCGCCAGGGGATTCTTCTACCTGAGACCCAACATCTGAAGGTTCCACATCTTGAGATTCCATTCTTTGAGATATTACTTCTGGAGATGCTACAGGAGCAGGTTCTTCTTGAACTATTTCTTCTGCTGCGGCAACTGGCTCAACTGGACGTTGAAGCGCTTCTTGTGGTTGGTAAAATTGAATTACTGGAATAATCACAGCGTCTCCGATACAAGGCCAATCTGCAGGAAAATCTCCTAAGTCCGTGTGTATGACTTCACCTGATTTCTCTTTTTCCATAACAAGTTCTTCCTCGGGAAGTTTTAACATGTCTGGACACAGTTTTAGGTGATCTCTGGATACCGTGGTGGTCGTTTTTCCTCCATCTTTACTAATGGTACAGGTTTTCCTGTTGTCAAATTTGGAATTTTGCACGACATATGGCTCTTGTTCCCACTGATCATCCAATTTGTGCATTCTTCTTTTTCTTTTTAGCACAACTTCTCCAGGCATAAAAGGCTTAGCTGGCGCACTTTTGTTGTAGTTCTCCTCTTGCTTTTCCCTTACTTTATTGAGACTATCTTCCACGCAGGCTTGTACTCTCCTGTACTGTTCTTGTCTGTTTGTGTCCCAATCTTCAGTAGTAACATCAGCCTCTGGTTCTACAACACCAAGTTCCAAATCCATGGGCAGCTTTCCTGGTCTTGCTCGCATAAGGTAGGCTGGAGTGCAGTTGGTGGAACTCACCGGTATGTGATTGTACAAATCTACCAGGTCAGGTAGTAAGTCTGGCCACCTATTCCTCTCCTTAAGTGGTACCGTCTTCAGCAGATCAATGACTATGTGATTCATCTTCTCACAGAGACCATTGGTTTGGGGGTGGTACGGTGTGGTTCTTATCTTCTTACACCCGTACAAGTGACAGAATTCCTTAAACAACTCGGCTTCGAAGGCAGGACCTTGATCAGTTAACACTTGCTCTGGATATCCATGGGGTCTACAGAAACACGCCTGAAACGTCTTTGCTGCTGTTTCAGCTGTCAGATCTTTGACAGGGGCGACCACCAGGAACCTGGAGTAGTGATCCACCATTGTCAGGGCATATGAGTATCCTGTCCTGCTTGGTGACAACTTTACATGGTCCAAGGCCACGAGCTCCAAGGGACGAGTCGTCTTGATGGGCTGCAGGGGTGCTTTCTGGCTACTGTAGTCTTTTCTTCGGAGACTACAGGACACACAGTTTTTACACCATTTCTCGATGGAACTTCGCATTCCCACCCAGTAGAAACGACACTTCAGCAGGGTTTCCAGCTTCTTCCAGCCAAAGTGCCCCGCTCGATCGTGGTAGGCTTCCAACACCATCTGGATGTCTGTTCTTGGCACTACTATCTGCCATACCATCTCATGGGTTCTGGGGTTGACGTACCTTCGACACAGCTTCTCTCGGTAGATGAACAGCCGGCTTCTCTCATTCCACAGCTGCTTTGCTTGTTGAGACGCATCCTTCTCCAAGGAGGAACCTTCCTGAGTTATCAGTTCCTTGATGTGGCTGACAACCGGGTCACTGTTCTGGGTCTCCTTCCAGCTGTGGTGAGGTAAAGGGTTTAACGTCTTACCACACTGCCTCCTGTAGGCTCGTTGCTCGTGGATCATCCCATTTCTGTGGAATGCAGGTAGCTCGATCTCTTCTAGATCATCCAATTCCTCTTCCGTGTCGGATTCATGCGGCATTCTGGACAAGGCGTCAGCATTGGCGTTCTTACGGCCTGCCCTGTACTTGATTGTGAATTGATAATTCGACAGCCGAGCCATCCAACGTTGCTCCATGGCTCCCAGCTTGGCTGTTTCCAGATGTGTCAAGGGGTTATTGTCTGTGTAAGCAGTGAACTTGCTGGAGGCTAGGTAATGCTTGAATCTTTCTGTAATGGCCCAGACCAGCGCCAGGAACTCCAACTTGAAGCTGCTATAGTTCTCTGGGTTTCTCTCGGTCTGCCGGAGCTTCCTGCTTGCGTATGCAATGACTTTTTCTTGGCCATTTTGCTTCTGACTAAGGACAGCTCCCAATCCTTCGTTGCTGGCATCAGTGTACAGCAGGAACGGCTGGCTGTAGTCGGGGTAGGCTAAGATCTCATTGCCTGTCAGGATCTCCTTCATCTCTTTGAACGCCTCAGCTTGTTCTTTTCCCAGTGAAATGGAGGATTTCTGCTCTTGAGGGGTTGTCCTACCAGGAGGTCCTGCAGAGGCGCTGCTTTCTTGGTGTAGTCTTTTACAAACCTCCGGTAGTAACCTGTCAGTCCCAGGAACTGGCGCACCTCCTTGAGATTCTTCGGCTCCGGCCATTTCTGGATGGCAGTTACCTTCTCGGGGTCTGGCGCTACTCCTTCTGAGCTGACAATATGTCCCAAGTACTGTACCTTTTGTTTGAGCAGATGGCACTTTGAAGGCTTCAGTTTCATCCCGTATTTGGACAGTGACTCGAATACCTCTGCCAGGTGCTTCAGATGATCCTCATACGTCTTGGAGTACACAATTACGTCGTCCAGGTACAGTAACACGGTTTCAAAGTTGAGATGTCCCAGGCAGCTCTCCATCACTCTCTGGAACGTTCCCGGGGCACTGCTGAGTCCAAACGGCATTCTGTCAAACTCAGAGTCCCATTGGGGTGGTGAAAGCCGTCTTCTCCCGATCCTCCTCAGCCACAGCTACTTGCCAGTACCCACTAGTGAGGTCGAGGGTGGAAAAGTAATTAGCAGTTTTTAAGGCAGCTAAGGATTCCTCAATGCGTGGTAAAGGGTATGCATCTTTATGTGTTATGCGATTTACTTGTCTGTAATCTACACACATTCTCATGCTTCCATCCTTTTTCTTAACTAGGACTAGAGGTGCTGCCCAGGGACTACAACTATCCCTTATCACCCCTGCTTCCTTCATGTCACGCAACATTTCCTTAGCTTTCTGGTAGTGTGCTGGAGGTATAGGCCTGTACCGCTCTTTGATGGGAGGATGACTGCCTGTAGGGATATGATGCTGAACTCCCTTAATTGTCCCAAAGTCGAGTGGGTGTTTGCTAAATACCTGTGCGTACTCCTGTACCACCCGTAGCACTCCCTGTTTCTGGTGGGCGGGAGTGGTGTCTGTCCCGACATGGAGCTTCTGACACCAATCCTCCACCTGGGTTGCTGGGTCATTATCCTCCGCTGGTTGGCGGGAGGCTAAGGACTCGGTCGTGAGAATGGAGTTGTTATCTACAGTATGTAATTTAGCAACTGTGGCATAGCGTGGTAAATTCACTTCATCTTCTCCCCAGTTGAGAAGACGTACTGGTACTCTCCCATTTCTTACTTCCACTACCCCTCTAGCAGTCAAGAGTGTAGATCTGTGCTCTGAACAATGGGGCTCTACTGCTGCTTGGTAGTTCTGTCCTCTCAGACCTATTGCTGCTCTACACCATATAAGCATTTCACTCATTGGGGGTATCACAATGGGGTTCGGGTCTGTCACCCGTACATTACCAATTTCACCATCTGTCAGCTTTGCTTGCTGCTGGCACATCAGGGCCCGGATCTCCCTCTGGATCACTCCCTTTTGCTTCGGCTTGGCAACTTCAGCGAGCTGTTGGAGCAAAAACACAACTTCTCCCAGACAGTTACTAATAATGTTAGTACCTAAAACCACATTTAAGCCATTTTCCTCATTTACAGTCTTTACTACTAAGAGTCCCTGGTCCTTCAGCTCCACTCTGCCCACCTTTACGTCCACGTTTTTGGCTCCTAGTATATCAACAGGGAGACCATTAGAGGCATACACAGCAAAATCAGGGCTCGGAGGCTGGAGACTGTCCATGGACCAAAACTTATTATAAAGGACATCAGGTATGATGGTCACCTGAGATCCAGTGTCCAGCAGGGCAGGGATTGCGATCCCGTCCAGGATGATGGACAGGTAGGGTCTTCCTCCCACAAACCTGCGGTTCCAGTCTGAGGGGCCTGAAGAGTCTATTCCTGGGTGTTGGCCCTCGGACCCAGGATCTGCTCGTTTAAAGGACACTGTTGGGCTATATGTCCTTTTCCGTTGCAACGGTAGCAGATGATCTCTCGGCGAGGATGGTGCTGATCAGGAGTCGCTCCTGGGGGTGGCGTTGTCCTCCTCCGGTGGGGCGACGTCCTCCTTTTCCTTCGGTTCATCCAAGGGACATCCTCTGGGCAGTCGGCTAGCAGGATCTTTCCTCCTTCTTCCTTCCGCAGTTGCAGGGCACTCATTACAGCGGCCAGGTTTTTAGTCAGCTGGCGCACTTCTGAGCGCAGACAATCCAACTCATTAGGGGGCGCCACCTGCGTTTTGGTTTCCGCCACCAGCGGGGAAAAGGTGGATGCTGCCGGCTTTAGGGTGGCTTCACCCGGGTGATACTGGGTTGCCACCTCAGGCTTCTCCAGGGGTCGCAGTCCTTTTATAGCCATATCTTTTAGGGCATCAAAGGTAGCGTCAGGATGATCCAAGGACCACCAGTGCACAGTCCTGCTTTCAGCTTGGGACCTCAGTCCCCGTACAAATTGTTCCTTCAACATTTTGCTTTCATTAATGGCACTTATAGGGTTAACCTGTTTGAGAGCTCGCAGGGCCCCTTGTAGTCGGCATGCGTAGTCCCTAATACTGTCATCTGGTCTCTGGGAGCATTGGTAAAACGTCATCCGGAGATCTGTTTCAGTGCGGTCCTCAAAAATAGTCTGTAGCTTTAAGAAAATTGAAAGCACTGATTCCTGGTCTGCAGCGGTCCAAGTCTCTACTTCCCTTTCTGCAGCCCCAATCAATTGTCCTAATACTACTGCAGCTCTTTGCTTCTCTGTCATAGGGTACATGTCCATTATGCTGCATATTTTGCGTTTAAACCCTGACAGGGTATCCGGCTTACCGCTATACTGAGGGAGCCACTTTGCTCCAGGCAGGTATGGGAGCATCAGCGGTACTATCGGGGCCACCGGACCTGGTGAGGGGCCAGCGATTCCATCCTGCGCTGCAGCGCCGGCGGGTAAGTCATTGGAGCGGTCGCCCTCGGCCGCGCTGTCAGCTTGCGGCTGCGACATGTCTGGGCCCCCCCTAGTTAAGTGTGGCCTACCTTCTCCTGAAGGCTGCAGCTCTGCCAGGCACAGCGGTGGGGAAGGACCTGCGTCGCCGGCACTCTAAAGCTCCCCACAGGACCTGCTGCCGCGTCAGCATTGGGGGCGTGTCCGGGACTCCGCACGCTTTCTGCAGATATGCCCCTTCTCTTTGCGCTGTAGCGCTGTACTTTGGCGGGCAATGGCGGACAATTGGCGCCAAAAATTACAAAACAGCAACACAGTCTCCAGCACAAAAACAGTCCAAATAGGCACACAGGACTCACATATAGCGAGCTTCTTATCCTGTTCGTGACGCCAAAGATGAGTCGCACACGGTACCAGGGTTATGGGGTACTCGGCACCGAGCCCGTTGAAGTCTATGGGGAATGTCACAAGTAGCACAGCTCGGTCCGTTGCCCTGGGCGCTCATTCAATGGGGGATATTTACAGGGGATTGTAGTAATAGTTTGTGACGCCACCTGTGGTTTCTGATCAGGATGACCAGCGCTGCAGGGTAAATCCTCAGAGGGGGTGTTACTGGGCAGCAAGATGTTAAGTCTTCCACAGGTAAGACTGGTCCCTCTAAGTATATGGCAGTGCAAGGTGCAGGCAATAAGTCAGACACACACAAGTCAGTCTCTTTCCATACCTTTACTGATGGTATTTGCAGGTATGTCCCGGGAAGCTGCTCAGGGTGGAGGATGCACATCCAGGTAATCACCGAGTAGGTTTAAGGCCTCCTTTCTCTTTATGTGTGAGTTTCCTAACTTGCGTGAAGTGAAGTTTAACTCCTTCTCCTCTCTACGCCCGGCTGAACTTGTGATGATGTCTTTTTTTGTGGACAGAACAGTGTCTTTATGGCGGTACCTGCCAGACTCCCGTCTTCCTAACCCCGGTTACGTATCAGCACTGAAGGGCCCCTCTGCGACCTAAAGTCCAGCAGGGATTCCGGTTTTCTCCCACTAGCCGTAAAGGTTCTAGCAAGCTTCGGACCCGGTGTCCGGTTGTATAGAGTGGAGGCAGCTATAGTTGCTATATCACCTCGGTCACTCTTTCCCTTTGGTCACCACTCGCCTGTCGTCCTACGCACACCTTAATATGAGCACAGGCAGCAGTAGACGTCAGCTTCCCCCTGAAGTAACTCCGTACTTCAAGATGTCGTGTCTGCTCCTCCTGAGGTAACACCAACAACTACTCACTTTCAGCTAGATTGTCTTTAACTCACTGCTGTCTCAAGGGCTCCCTCTTTTGGAACCAGGAAAAATGTCAAGTGTTGTGTGCTTATCAGGTATTTGTGAATTACCTTTCCGTGCATCCTCCAGGGAACATGTGGCACCTAGCGCAGCTGGGCTACACAGATGGTTACAGTGTACTGCTGTCACGGAGTGACACGACTCAACGGGTGGTCGTCAACGGACGGCACAACACTCTCACAACGGGATGGGATTGGGGAGAGGAAGGCCCTACCGATAGTGAATGAGGGATGGTCACCACCTGAGCTCAAACCTGAGCCTGTCCCTGCACTGCCTAGTCTGACTGTCTAGTTTATTAATTATGTTGTGACAGAAATTTCTGCTAAAATTTTGGTGCACAGCATGCTTCATTGTACTAAGAAACATCGCTGTTTTGTCAGACAAGGTGAAGAAAGTGGCTAAAACACATAAATATTCTGCAAGCCATGAAAGACATGTTTTTTTTTATAATAGATTGCACAATAAACGTGGCACATTTAGCTTGAAAAGTCTCACCCATTGTCAGCACACTTTGACTCCCACATGTACCAAACTGCAGTACAATTTATAGACTCAGCTCCTCCCTACTAATTATAAGCCCCTCCCCACAATGCAGCTGTGCGCCACCGCGCGAGTCACACATCAGTGCTTCACCTGAGGTCCTTTTTGCCTTTCTCTACGAATAGAAGCAGTAGTTTTTATTAATTTTAAAGGCAGAGTACCTGAAATTAAATAGACTATCGGCATTTTCTACAGAATAATAGCTTCACATAAGGCCTTACATACCCATTACATGGTCCACGTGGCCAGCAAGTACTTCACTAAAAAAAAATAACATTTTTGCCAGATCCCCACTTGTTTGTACTCAGATATTTTCTTACCAAGATGTCTGGGCACAAGATTGGAAGAATCAGTAACTAAGAAAAACATTTCCATTGTTGTTCAGCTTAACTTGCCTAAAAAACGTGTCTCCAGCCTTGCACTCCATCTTCGTGTGGAGATGATGGTCTGCTGGCGCTAGATACTTGTTCTGCCTTTTTTTTGTCCATCCAACTGGCAGCCTGTTATCAGTTTGAGAGAGAAAAAAAATGGAAATGTTTTGAGATTGCTGGCATTTTAGGAATACGTAATGCTAAACAGATGGAGAACAATATGTGCTGGATGTTTCTCTCTCAGAACCTGGCGCATTCGTTGATTAATCACCTGTTCATGGCCATGTGTAAGAAACGTAGAGGAGGACTTCTGATATATGGACAGAATCTTTGCAAATCTTTAGAAATGATATTCAGATGGCTAGGTCTGATTGCATTATGGATTTTTCGACTTACATAACATTTACTAGCAGATGCTTAAGGAGCAAACATATGGTCCTAAAGCAAAGCGTGAAATCGGACCCTTCTCTGATACGGCCACTGACAGTAGATTTTTACCTTAGGAAGTTTATGGTTCTGTGACTTTTCCTCCCTTACTTGACTACAGAGATCTTTGCATCTCCTTACATCTCTTGCATACTTAATTTATTTTGCCCCCTCCTTAGCCACGGGCATAACTATATGTCCGCTGGGGGGGTGATCGTATATATGGAGGGGGATCAGTAGCTGAGCTCCCTACATATGCGGTCGATGTCGACCATATTAAATAGCTGGCATCTGTCTCTAGTAGCCACAGCCAGACCTGAGTTCTGGCTGCAGCTAATAACTGGCTAATGACAGCGGCATTTAAATGATGTCACAGCCGGTGCAAGCATTCACGGGGCGCCAATGAAAGAGTATGACAGCAGGCCCCAGTCACTGCCATCTTAGTCCTCCTCTCAAACTCATTTATAGGCTGAGCTTCAAAGGAGATCAAGATTTACACTATATGCTGCAATGCTATGGTAATGCAGTATCTGGTACAAGTGATCAGATGATAGCATGTTCAAGGCTCCCTAGTGGAAAAACTAATAAAGTAAAAAAAAAGTTTTTACAAATATAAAAAATTTGAATCACCCCCTTTTTCCCACATCAAAGATAAAGAAATAGAAATATATACACATGTGGTAATGCCATGTTTGTAAAAGTTTGATCTATCAAAAAGTAAACTTTATTGACCAGATAGGTAAATGATGTAATGAGAAAAAAAAAATCAAAACACCAGAATTGCCATTTTTTGGTCATCACAGCTCCTAAAAATTACAATACAAAGTGATCAAAACGCTATATGTAGCCCCCAAAATTGTATTAATGAAAACATCAGTTTGCCGTCCAAAAAACAAGCTCTCATTCAGCTCTATAAGTAGAAAATTAAAAAAAAATGTTATGGGTCTATGAAATGCCAACAGAAAACAATTTTTTCCTCAAAATTCTTCATTTTTTTTCCCACTTAAAATATTTAAAAAGAAAGGTGGTGGTTTGGTATTGCCATAATCACACTGACGTGGAAAAGCAGGTTCATTTTTGCCACATAATGAATGCTGTAAAAACAAAACCCTAAAAATAATGTGAAAATTTCATGTTTTTCATTAATTCGTTAAAAGGTTGATTGTGACTTGTAGGATCGCTACTTCCAATAGGTGGCGCTATAGAGTACAAGTCCTCTTTTTTTGAAGAGGCAATTTGCATATAAAATTTCCCAGAGGAGCATTGCACGGCGAATAAGCCTCCTTACCTTGACACGCCAGAGCTGGTATGTCACTCTCCACAAGGAGAAACCTTACCCCTTAGACCCTAGTCCAGAGCCTCTCATCTAGCCAAATCAGATCTCTCCTACTTTGCACTGACGAGGACCAATAGTCCGAAACACCGTGTCTGCAAATGGAGATTCTGATTTGGCTTTTATCCTAAGTCATATTACAAGACTCGTTAAAGGGTTGATTGTGACTTGTAGAATCGCTACTTCCAATAGGTGGCGCTATAGAGTACAAGTCCTCTTTTTATGAAGAGGTAATTTGCATATGTTTTTCATTATGTCATCACACCATTTTTTTCAGTTATTCAGTGCATGATACAGTAAATTCAGTGGTGTCATTCAATATACAACTCGTCCCTTAAAGACTCAAGCTCTCATGCCGCTATGTCAACGGAAAAATAAAAAAAGATTCTAGCTTTTGGAAGAAGAGGAGATAAAAATGAAAGTACAAAAATCAAAAATTGCGAGGTCCTGAAGGGATTAATCTAGATTCCTCTTTTCTCCCCAAAATAGCACCAAGTGATGATCTGTTCCCTGACTTCTTAGAGTCCTTTATGTTACCTGTTTGTTGGTCCCAATGCTCTTGAGATAAGGCTGATGAAGTCCTTCTGGACTGCTTACCAGACCAACAACTCATCATTAATCATACAAATGCCCATAGAAGTACCAGCCACAAATATCCCTATAATGACAGCCATATGTGCCCCTTTCCACCTTCCTTTGGCCCTCATCTCTTTGCATGCCGATATCTGCTGCCTCTTCCTTCTCTCGCATACTCACTTTCTCTCTTCCTCTTCATCAGTGTTCCCCAACTCCAGTCCTCAAGAGTCACCAATATGTCATGTTTTTCAGGATTTCCTTAGTATTGCACAGGTAATAACTCCATCACCTGGGCAATACTAAGGAAATCCTGCAAACATGACCTGTTGGTGGCTCTTGAGGACTGGAGTTAGGAGAACACTGCGCTACATGATCTTTAGTCCTTTTTTTTTTGCAGTAGAAACAAGATGATCGCTAACTGCCCCTATAAAAATGTCTTGTGTTCCCTTTTAGTTGGCCCCAACATCTTCTCATTCTCCCCAGGGTGCCACCACATTCTGCCACCAATGTGACCTAGATTGGCAGCCACAAAATTCCATTAACAAATAGTGCTAACCAGAGGTGCCTTTATAATAATAATCTTTTATTTTTATATAGCGCCGATGTGGAGCCCAGCTGTGCTTGGATTCCTAATCTCCAGAAGGGTGCACTGAAGGTAACCACCACTAGAGGTCCTGTATATACATTCACACACCTTCACCCATCCCTAGAGCCACCAGAGGGAGCTGTTTAGCCATATATAAGGAGGATGAAGACACCGAAGCAGACAGTTTTTCTAGTCTACAGAGACTCTGAGAGAAGTCTAGCTTTAGTCACCTCAGAGGGTGAAGTGAAGAGCAGACGGTCTAAGCTTGAGAGTGTTGTGAGCGCAGAGAGCGCAGAAAGTGTGCAAGCTGGCACACGGAGCAGAGCTCAAAAGGAGTTCAGCTATTTATGAAGGAATCTGAAGTCTGCAGCTTGAAGCTTAGTTCAAACGTGTGGAGGCTAGTAAAAGTGGAACAGAAACCACTCCAGCCTAGTCAGAGCTGAGTCAAGTGAGTGCAGCTCAGTGAGAAAGCGTGCCGACGCTTAGAGAGCGGTGAAGGAGAAGGAGAAGCAGCCCACCATCTTCCAGTGTGTGATAGTGTGAGGGCCTGAGTAGGACGAAAGGCAAGTGGAAAGCAAGTGAGGGACAGAGGAGCTTAAACAGCTCATCCCCATCATTACAAGCGGACACCGGGTCCGAGCTTACTGGAATCTTCACGACCAGTAGGAAATACCGGAGACCCTGCGGGACTACAAGTCGCAGGACCCCATAAGTGTTGATACGTAACTGGGTCAGGAAGACAGGAGTCTGGCTGGATCCACCATTAAAGACTGTGTTCTTTCAAGAGAAGGCCCTACCACAAGGTCAGCCGGGCGTAGAGTTGGAGACAGACTCAGACCTAGTTTCACACAGGTCAGAGACTCACATTATAGAAGTAAGGAGGCCCTACACCTACTCAGTGGAGGAAACTGGATGTGCACCCTTCACTCTGCAGTGCCCCGGGACGTGCCTGCAATGACATCTTCAGTAAAGGTACAGAAAGAGACTTCTGTGTGTGTATCCATCTTATTACTTCTACTGTCAGATTCTCCTCTGTCCTGCACCCCTACACACTCTATCTACCCTGAAGGACCCAGCCTTACCTGTGGAAGGCTTAACACCTTGCTGCCCAATACCAACCCTTCAGCGGATCTACACAGCAGCGCTGGTCACACTGACCAGGCACCACAGGTGGCGTCACGAACATTCCTACAAACCTTTAATCCCCTGTAAATATCCCCTTTTTGAGGTGAGTCCCAGGGCCACAGACCGAGCTGCAGCTACCGTGACATCCCCCATAGAAGTGAACGGGCTCGGTGCCAAGTGCCCCACAGCCCTGGCGGGCGACTCACCAACATATTCTGTAGCGCTTTACAGTTTGCACCAATTATCATCGCTGTCCCCGATGGGGCTCTCAATCTACATTCCCTATCAGTATGTCTCTGGAATGTGGGAGGAAACCGGAAAACCCGGAGTAAACCCACGCAAACACGGGGAGAACATACAAACTCCTTGCAGATGTTGTCCTTGGTGTGATTTGAACCCAGGACACCAGCGCTGCAAGGCTGCAGTGCTAACCACTGAGCCACCGTGCTGCCTTTATAGTGAATGCCACAGATGTCCCCTAAAATGCTTGCCTCGTATGCCCCATTTCAGCCGCACAAAAGTAATACTAATATGAACACATCACAACTCGCATGTGAAAAAAAAATCATATGCGTATTTACTTTTTTATTGCTTTAAAACTCCTTATTATACAGACTTAATTTGTGCAACGAGCCCTTAAATCTCTTCCACTTGTGGCCTTTCCCTTCTACAGTGTTAAGGTCCTTTATTTTGGGATGTTTTTGCAGATCACAGAGCTATGAGGCATGCAAGCGACATGATTGCCAATACATGAGTTACCAATTTTCAGAAAGCAACTTGTCACTTTATTTCCAGGCGTTTGATGCTCCTCCAGTTTCCTATAATTTTTCAGAGCCCTTTTATCATTTAAACTTGCAAGGACTTCATAGAGTTTTCATGGCACAATATAAAGGTCCCGAACGATTATCTGTAAATGTGGATAATCACTTGCTTGTTCCTCCTTCGTACCCTCCCCCTTTACAAATCATAATCTTTTGCTTGCATCCATTAGGCTCGTAAACATTCTTGGGAGCCATAGAGCAGACTTTCTGTGCTCATGCAACTGCCATATGCCTACACTTCACGAGATAAAAAAAAACTTGGCTTGTTAATTTCCACCAGAAACAGCGCCACTCTTGTCCGATCCTGATATATTATACAGTAGCTTAGTTCTATTTAAAAGGAATGTGAAAATCACATCAGAATCAGAAAATGACCAAATCTTTAAATCAGTTTTTATCTTCAATGTATTTTTTTATTTATTTATTTTTGATAGTGTAAGCAGGTTGCGGGATGCAGTGACAAGACATGAGGCAGAGCAAGGGTTAACGGAATGTAAAAGTTTAATAGAACAAGATTTTAACTCCTCGCAGGGAGGTAAAGGGTTAAAGTATGGATAATAGCAATAACAAACATAAAACAATGGCAGTCCAGCTAAGGAACTTATCGTGTCCTTTATGCTCCTCGCAGCAGATGATCCCACAGGGGTTGTAGAACCGGCAGCGGCTGGGGAGATGTCCTACGGTGAGGGTCCTTTACACGAAGATCTGTCTTCTGGTGTCAGCGGTCAGTGTCTGGTACCTTCCACCTTCCGCAGAGTCCCTAGTCCATGAACACGTGCAGCCAAAGCAAACAAGGCCGTGACACTCCCAGGATTAAACGTGAACGGCCGGGAAGAAACTGGCAGGGAAGACCACAAGAGTATGTCCGGTACTCTGCTAGCTCTGCTCTGTACGTGTGCGGTACTCACAGTTACTGAGAGCGCGCCACCTCTATCCTCGGTGGTCACGCTGGAGACAGCGGGGCCCAAGCAACGTGACCTGTCATGGCGCCAGTACTTGGGGGACAGAGCACGCTGCTCAGACGGCTGCACGCTGCTTCTGCTTCACGCCAAACTGCCTGCCACTGCGCGCGCTTTCTGCTTTATCTGGCCTCTCCTACCCAGGTCATGAGGTTGGTCCACTCCCTCATTTCTTTCCCAAGGCATCAAGGGAGGCAGCATCAACAGTTCCGGACCCGGCTCAGTACAGGTACCCACAGCCTGGTCTTCCTCCTTACTATAGCACAATATATAATAAAAAAAATAAATAAAATTAGCAAATTTTACATTGCCCACTAAACCTATAGACTCATATTTCCTTTTTTACAGTAAGTCAAGAGGACACAGACAGCATACTCTGGTCTGAGGAAGGGTCATTGTGTGGGGAGTAGGAGAAGGTGAGCTGTGACTGTCATGGTGGTAAGCTGCATGCATCCTTAGTGCCGCCCTAGTCACCGTGGTCACCACGTGGCTTCAACTCGCGTCAGGCCAGCTCGCTGAGTTTTGTAATGCAATGCTGGTGGGGTGGACCTACTTCGCCAAGGGCAGAGCTTACCTTGGGGGGGCATGACTACGGGTCTACTGGGTCTTCACTAAAGCCTCTGGTCATGAGGGTAGGCTGGGCTGATGGTAGACACTGGGTACCACTTACGGGCAGTGACCAGGACTGCAGCAGCTGACCGGAGGGTTAGAAACACGGGTACGAGGTACAGTAGAGAAAATACATGGTCAGACAATCTGAGGTCAGAGCAGGCAGCACAAGTTCAGGATACGTAGCCGAGGTCAGAAGTGGAGAGGTCAGACAGGACGGATATACGAGCTGGGTCAATAACAGGAGAAACAAAACAAATACATAAACAGGTCACTAGCAGAAACAAACTGACTAGGACCCAACGTTTAGGCTTGGAGTGATGGGAGGAGCTACCTAATAAACAGCCTGTTGGCACGGGATAGGCCGTGGAACTTAATCTCTGCAGGGCACAGCAGGGTTAAATTCCTGCAGAGACCGGCCGTGCCCCATAAAGCCAAATGGAAACACATTCAGATGCAGCAGTGCTGAGTGCTGCAAGAGGCAAAATTCAGTGAGCTGACCTGACGTGAGGAGAAGCCACGTGATGAGTAGGGCGATGCTGGGAAGGTATGCGACTTACCGCCATGACAGTGACTTTATTGTAAATGTTGGATCCTATGTTACCTACTATGTGTAGACGCATTATTTATCTCTGTAAGCCTGTCATGTGGTGATTGACTGCTGAAAAGTTTTTTGTAAAACAGGAAGTATGAGTATTGTATTGGGCTTAGTGGTCAGTGTGAAAATTACCAGATTATTTTTTAATATAGATAGTGATATGAGAAATTGAAAAAAAGTCAACATTTTAAAGATAAAATACATTTAACAATGAAAAAAACGAATTAAACATTTAGTCATTTTCTGAAGGCACGTTCCTTTTTAAGCAAATTAAGCAGAGCAGCAATCACCTACGAGTCCAAAAGACAAGTGAAGCACTGTTTCCAAGGCCTCATTCAGATGTCAGATTTTCTCGTACATGTGCTATTTGTCGTTCTCACAGATAGCACTTGTACCTGTTATAGTCTTTGGAGCTATACACATGTCCGTGATTTCTTGCAGACCGAGCGGTCAGCAGAAAATAATGGAGACATGTCTGATTTCTATCTGAGGACCGGATCAAAATCAGCAATACAAGTCTATGGGTTAGGCCGGTGTCAGACATGCGAGAAACTCGCACGAGTCTCGCATGTCAATACCCGGCACTACCGGCGGCACTCGGGACCGGAGCGTGCGGCTGCATAGAAATACATGCAGCCGCACGCTCCTGTCCGAATGCCGGTGGCAGTGTCGGGTATTGACATGCGAGACTTGTGCGAGTTTCTCGCATGTCTGACACCGGACTTAGAAAAAAAATCCGACCATGACATCCGTGTTTGGTCTGATTTTCACAGACAGTCAGAATGGAGAAGATGGAGAAACATTTTTTTTCTTCAGGCATGACAAAAACTGATGGCACTTGGACCACACTCTGATGAAAATCTGATCAAAATAGTCGGTCCATTTTTCTCGTACATGAGAAAATTGGACGTCTGAATGAGCCCTAATGGAAAGAATCTTATATATAGGGAATGGGATCCCTATATACGATACGATACGATACGATACACTTTATTGATCCCGGGGGGAAATTACAGTATTACAGCAGCAATACAAACAGCAGTACATAAAATATTAGGACACAAATCTTGCACAGGTGTACCAACATTACATAATAAATAAAAGTGTGTAGTTCAGGTATATATAAGATAATGTTAATTGACATTAGTACACCAGCCATCAGTCATTATTTTCTACCACCCTTAGGAAATTATTATACATCCCCATAGCAGTAGGTACAAACGATTTCCTGAATTTCTCCTTCTTGCACCTTAGTAGGATTAGACGGCTGCTGAATGTGCTCTTCTGATTCAAGAACAGCTCGTATAGTGGGTGTGTGTTATTGTTCATTATTGCCCTACACTTCTTCTGAATTCTATCCTCCAATACCTCCTCAAAAGAGTCAAGATGGAGGCCAACAGCTGCGCTTGCCTTCTTGATAAGTTTGTTGAGTTTATTAGCATCAGCTACTTGCACACTACTGCCCCAGCAAATGATAGCAAAAAAATGGCGCTTGCTACAACGGACTGGTAGAACATCTCCAGCATTTTACTGCACACATTGAACGACCTGAGCTTCCGCAGAAAGTACAGTCTGCTCATTCCCTTCTTGTAAACCTTTTCTGTATGACACCTCCAATCGAGTTTACTGTCAAGGTGAACCCCCAAATATTTGTAGCTCTCAATATATAGGGATCTTATATATAGGGATTTTGTATATAGGGATCCAAGGTTCTAGTGACCTAAGGGGACTACAAAATATAGTAAAGATTAAAAAAATAAATTTATATACACATACATATATAAATATATATATTTATTTTTTTTAACAATGAATTGCTCTAAATGTTTTAAATGGTGAACGTCCCTTTAGGCCCTTAGATAGTGGAGGCCTCAGGATAATTCCAAGCTGTCCTTCCTAAAAAGCTGTGGCTCTCAGAATGTGGCAAGGTAATGCAAAAAAATGAAAATAAATTATGCATCCTGACTAGCAAGGGTCCAATAGATGTTGCATCTTTAAAGGATTAAGGAGTACATATAAGAAATTCATGGGGAAACTCAGTTCTGTATGTGAGCTTGGCTTTTCTTTTGCTTGTGAACCGTGTCTCCAATATTTGATTATTTTTCCATATTCATCTATTACATTTGAGGTACAATACATATATCTTTGCTTTGTTCCATTTTCCTTTTGTAACACTTATGAAAGGTTTTGTTGTATTTCTTGGACTATAAAACATTTTACTTAATATTCCTGCAGCATTTAGTGTTCCAGAATAAACAAGCCGTACATTATATATGAATGAGGATGTACCGTAAATGTAAAAACATCATAGTAGACTCCATAGTAAAAAACGTGATCTGCTACGTTTCCTGAAGATTTCTATGGTACCGTTAAGGTCTAGGGTTATGCAGTGATTTGTGGCTGCAAGATATAAGATTGTAATTTCACATGCTAAAACCGCGACTAGTGAAAGTAAATGTGTCACTTTCCTCCATCAAGTCTGAACTTCAGACAAACTTTGTTTCACGGTTGCAGTCACTGTAAGGTTTCAGTGACACCACATTGTTTGTAGCCACATATGACATGAAACACAGACCTGGAATGGTAATCGGTGGCCAGTCAGTCACTCAGTGGTCCGCCTGTCACTACAAAGGAGCAAAGGAGAAAATGTACTGATTATGCCAGCCATACATTACCAGGACAATTTCCAAGGTTATAAGTAGTGGCAGACCTACACAGGCATTATGGCTACATGAACCTAAATCCACAAGTCATGCAGCCAGTGAGAGTCTGGAGCCTGCACTTCACCATCAGAGGAGGGAAGAGAACAATGTCACCGCCACCTCCAGCCTCACCTGTGCTCCTACAACATCACAGCCATATCCAGCCTCACCTGTGTTGCTACAACATCACTGCCATCTCCAGCCTCACCTGTGCTCCTACAACATCATCGCCACCTCCTGCCCTCCTGTATCACATTTGTCCTACCAGTCTGGCAGTGGGGACAAGTGGATTGTAGGTTCCACTGGGAAGGGTAGGAAGGGAAACAATGATGCGGGTGGTAAGTTTTGCTATTGGGAAGGTTTGTTGTGCTACGCCCTGGTATTTGGTGCTGCTCGGGAATATTATGTGCACTGTATGGTGGTATTTCGTTGCTGCTCCATTAGGTAGCTGCATGGTAATATTTTTGCTGGTGAAGCCCCAGCATCATATGGAAGTGGAAAACATTGGAAATTCTGACTTATTGAAATATTTTGATACAAAGGTTGTTTTCTCATAAATTCATATAGAAGCTGTTAAAAAAAGATATTTTGCCATATTCTAAAGCATACTATGAATTATTATTTATTTATTATTATTATTTATTATAGCGCCATTTATTCCATGGCGCTTTACATGTGAAAAGGGGTATACATAATAAAGTACAGTAATCTTAAACAATACAAGTCATGACTGATACAGGAGGAGAGAGGACCCTGCCCGCGAGGGCTCACAATCTACAACGGATGAGTAAGGATACAATAGGCAAGGGCAGAGTTTCCGACCTGTTCCCGACATATGATGCACGGTTATGTCATATGTTGGCTCCCTAACTTTTATGCGGGCTCAGGTACTGTGCCCACATCTTTCCCAGCTGATGATGACTGTGTTATTTAGCCATCATCGGCCTTTAACAGTCACGAGTGGAGGTGAGCTCCACTCGCAGCTGTTACCCTGTTAAATGCTGCTGTCAATCACCGACAGCATTGTTTACCGCTTCCGGCCAGAGGCACGCTAAATTAACTACTCATCGGTGTTTCCCAAAAGGTGATCAAGGGGAGATGAAGAGTTGCCATGACAGTTGAGGATCTGTTGTGTTTGTCATGATGCTACTCCTATGAAAATCAGCCAGCGGCTAGCGTTCATAGACTGTAATTTTTACTATATACAGCAAAGCAGTGTATAGAAAAAGGGATCAGACGATCCCAGGTTCAAGTGCCCTAAGGGGACTACAAAATATAGTAAAGATTAAAAAAAATATAAAAATTCAAATCACTTACTTTTTCCCCCATTAAAAATAAAGAAATGAAAAAGTACACATACGTGGTATCTCCACATCTGTAAAAGTCCAATCTATCAAAATATAACATTAATTAACCCAATATTTAAACACAATAGTGAAAAAAAATCAAAATGCCAGAATTGTTTTTCTTGGCCAATTTGTAGCACAAAAAAGCAAACTTGATCAAAAATGGCATCAATAAAAAAATAACACTTCACAGCACAGAATGCAATCTCTCAAAAACATGAAAACGTTGCAGGTCTCAGAAAACGACAACGCAAGCAAAATTTAGTTTTACAAACGTTCAATTTTTTTTCCCCAAATAAAAAAAAAGCATGCATGTTTGGTATTGCTGTAATCGTACTGACCTGGAGAATCATATTGTCAGGTCATTTTTACCATATAATTAACTCTGTAATGACAAAACTCAAAAAGAAATAGTCTAATTGCACTTTTAGCGTAATTGTGCCTCATTTGAATTTTTTTCCTGTTTTCCAGTGCATCACAAAATAAAATGGATGGTGTTGTTCAAAAGAACAACCCGTCCTGCAAAAAAAACAAAAGCCTCTTGTAGCCTTGAAATGAGTAATAGATGCTACCATAGACATAGGTGCACCTTATAATGTTTTTAATGGATTTTAATATTCTTTTTTATATTTTAACCTATTTCTTTCTATGGAGCTGAAATGCTACAAACTATGTCCCAATGCATGCCAAATTGAAATTGTTATCTCTTCCAGTCGAATTGTTTCTAGAAGAGACTATCAAGCGTCACTCAGGCGCCATATGCTGGCATGCCTCAAATGATAAGGGATTTGTCCGTATTGTCATTAGTTATTATATCTGATTAAGTAACTACAGAGGCGAGGCATTCACATTAAAAGGAAGTCAGTATCCAAATTTCTTTCCATTTAGTCTCATCCAAGGAGCCTCTTTGTTCTTTATGATAAATGCATTTTGATTATAAAAGGGTTTTACTTTATACTGTATTTTTTTCATATTTTCCAACTCTACAATCTTTCTTCTCCCAACTCTCTATGGTAATAAATACCGCATCATTTCACATTAAAAGTTATAATAACACACCACCACAACTGAATTGTAAATTATCCATAAATCTTAATTTTGTCCATTGATTTATTCCTTGGTGGCCATCTATTTATTTCTGTTTGAAACGGTCGATGCCCGGATATGTTTGGAAACCACCGCGGACGTTGTGTCACTTCTAGTTGAGTTCACATTGTGGAAACCCGTTGTCTATGGAAAAGCAATTCTAACAGTTACTTCTTTTTCTTTCTTTTTTTTTACAGAAACTATAAGTGGAAGAATGAATTTCTGCGGCCATTGTGTTTGCCAAAAATATCCCTTTAAAAATACCACAACCCTTGACTGGTATTAGAAGCTGGAGTGAGAGTTGTAGTAAAAAGTCTGGTCTCCTGGGCTCTTTGTTGTGTTTTTCCTGTGTTATGGTGCATATGTTTTGCTTTAGACGGTAAAAGGCATATTTTATATTTTCCTTTCCTTTACATAGTTACATGCTTCAGTAAAAAATAAACTAAGTAGTAAAATTGCTCTAATACATAAGATCAATATATAAAGCAGGAATTTTTTGCTGAGATCTAGATAAATTTCCCATTTGTAAAGAGTAAATAATATTTTCCAGATATAGAGTTGGGATCTGGGCAAACAGCATTTAAGCTTTCCATTGGACGTATATACTTCCACGATTTTGCTTAAAATTAATACCATGATTTTTTTTTTAATTATAGAAGATTTTCAATTTAAATCTCGAATACTAAAACATATTTTTAGGACATGAGGAAATTGCTTGCACATTATTTGCTAATACCTACTGATAGAGCAGAATTGTTAGTTGCTTTGGCCGGGATGGGATACATCATCACCAGCAACGTCTTTGGTTGAAGAGTGCTTAGTACTGTTGCTTTGCAGCACTGGTGTCCGGGGTTCAAATCCCACCCAGGACAACATCTGCAAGGAGATTGTATGTTCTCCCCGTGTTTGCGTGGGTTTCCTCCGGGTTCTGCGGTTTCCTCCCACACTCCAAAGACATACCTAGAGGGAATTTAAATGGTAATCCCCAATGGGGACAGTGATGACAGTATCTGTAAAGCGCTGTTGAGATAATGGCGCTATATAAGTAAAAACTTTGATGGGAGGAGTACTTCTTTAAGGGTATATATAGTAGTTTCCTAATTTATAAGTACAGTATATATGACCATCAGCTAACTTCGATGAAATAAGACATTATAAATTATAATAGAATAAAAAATATTAATAGAAATAAAAAGAACTAGAATAATAATAATAATGATTTATTCAAAATAGAATAAAATGCCATATCAATAAGTTGAGTAAATTGCAAATATTCTTCAAAAATTATCAATAATACCAAAATATTGCACAGTTGTGTATATTAGTGTCTGGAGCAGTTATATATTTGTCAGGTATTGTAAATCTGTCTCAGTTTATGCTTTCTGTATATTATCATAGAACATAAGTTAAATCAACTCTGTTTAAAACTCTTAGATTGCCAAGGAAAAAATCCCAAACACAAGTGCATTGGCTTGAAATGGCGGTGTCTTTTTGTCGCACTGTGGCTGAATGTCCCCTGGATTCAAGAAGCATGTCGTTGTTATTGCAGGAAAACGTTCTACCGTCCCGCACATGAATAGGGTAAATGTCCCAGGGAGGAGTGGACGCCTAATGTACATTATATAGGATGCGTGTCTTTTTACAGAATCCAATGGGCTGGAACATCCTGGAGATGGAATTATTTGTTGCATCTCTTGAATGACCCCAGCGAGGGGTCTACACAAAGCCATTGGGGGTTTTCACCTATAGGTTTTGTGATCCATGAAGATTACAACACACTGCACTCACTAACACAATAGTAACAACTAGTGTTCATACAGGTGGCAAATGGACAAGTTTTCCCATCTATACAGTCAGACCTACAGACGGCTTCCTGTTCTCTGAATGCACATTCCTATTCCTCCCCATTAGCTGAAAGTAGATACTACTTGTGTCCTTGGTGCTTTTTCATTTCTATTTTATTGTATTTTTTACATAGGAGCTTCATGGCTGTCTGCATCTCAGTGTCTATTGAGAGTTATAAGAAAGATTTCCCTCATGTAAAGTCAGGAAATTTGGGTTCTGAAGCAAACGTAAGAGAAATGTTTAATTTTAATAAGAAGTCGAAGGAGGTTG
>JARQOD010000005.1:500457911-500495570 GCA_033576555.1 Oophaga sylvatica
TTGTGCCTCATTTGAATTTTTTTCCTGTTTTCCAGTGCATCACAAAATAAAATGGATGGTGTTGTTCAAAAGAACAACCCGTCCTGCAAAAAAAACAAAAGCCTCTTGTAGCCTTGAAATGAGTAATAGATGCTACCATAGACATAGGTGCACCTTATAATGTTTTTAATGGATTTTAATATTCTTTTTTATATTTTAACCTATTTCTTTCTATGGAGCTGAAATGCTACAAACTATGTCCCAATGCATGCCAAATTGAAATTGTTATCTCTTCCAGTCGAATTGTTTCTAGAAGAGACTATCAAGCGTCACTCAGGCGCCATATGCTGGCATGCCTCAAATGATAAGGGATTTGTCCGTATTGTCATTAGTTATTATATCTGATTAAGTAACTACAGAGGCGAGGCATTCACATTAAAAGGAAGTCAGTATCCAAATTTCTTTCCATTTAGTCTCATCCAAGGAGCCTCTTTGTTCTTTATGATAAATGCATTTTGATTATAAAAGGGTTTTACTTTATACTGTATTTTTTTCATATTTTCCAACTCTACAATCTTTCTTCTCCCAACTCTCTATGGTAATAAATACCGCATCATTTCACATTAAAGTTATAATAACACACCACCACAACTGAATTGTAAATTATCCATAAATCTTAATTTTGTCCATTGATTTATTCCTTGGTGGCCATCTATTTATTTCTGTTTGAAACGGTCGATGCCCGGATATGTTTGGAAACCACCGCGGACGTTGTGTCACTTCTAGTTGAGTTCACATTGTGGAAACCCGTTGTCTATGGAAAAGCAATTCTAACAGTTACTTCTTTTTCTTTCTTTTTTTTTACAGAAACTATAAGTGGAAGAATGAATTTCTGCGGCCATTGTGTTTGCCAAAAATATCCCTTTAAAAATACCACAACCCTTGACTGGTATTAGAAGCTGGAGTGAGAGTTGTAGTAAAAAGTCTGGTCTCCTGGGCTCTTTGTTGTGTTTTTCCTGTGTTATGGTGCATATGTTTTGCTTTAGACGGTAAAAGGCATATTTTATATTTTCCTTTCCTTTACATAGTTACATGCTTCAGTAAAAAATAAACTAAGTAGTAAAATTGCTCTAATACATAAGATCAATATATAAAGCAGGAATTTTTTGCTGAGATCTAGATAAATTTCCCATTTGTAAAGAGTAAATAATATTTTCCAGATATAGAGTTGGGATCTGGGCAAACAGCATTTAAGCTTTCCATTGGACGTATATACTTCCACGATTTTGCTTAAAATTAATACCATGATTTTTTTTTTAATTATAGAAGATTTTCAATTTAAATCTCGAATACTAAAACATATTTTTAGGACATGAGGAAATTGCTTGCACATTATTTGCTAATACCTACTGATAGAGCAGAATTGTTAGTTGCTTTGGCCGGGATGGGATACATCATCACCAGCAACGTCTTTGGTTGAAGAGTGCTTAGTACTGTTGCTTTGCAGCACTGGTGTCCGGGGTTCAAATCCCACCCAGGACAACATCTGCAAGGAGATTGTATGTTCTCCCCGTGTTTGCGTGGGTTTCCTCCGGGTTCTGCGGTTTCCTCCCACACTCCAAAGACATACCTAGAGGGAATTTAAATGGTAATCCCCAATGGGGACAGTGATGACAGTATCTGTAAAGCGCTGTTGAGATAATGGCGCTATATAAGTAAAAACTTTGATGGGAGGAGTACTTCTTTAAGGGTATATATAGTAGTTTCCTAATTTATAAGTACAGTATATATGACCATCAGCTAACTTCGATGAAATAAGACATTATAAATTATAATAGAATAAAAAATATTAATAGAAATAAAAAGAACTAGAATAATAATAATAATGATTTATTCAAAATAGAATAAAATGCCATATCAATAAGTTGAGTAAATTGCAAATATTCTTCAAAAATTATCAATAATACCAAAATATTGCACAGTTGTGTATATTAGTGTCTGGAGCAGTTATATATTTGTCAGGTATTGTAAATCTGTCTCAGTTTATGCTTTCTGTATATTATCATAGAACATAAGTTAAATCAACTCTGTTTAAAACTCTTAGATTGCCAAGGAAAAAATCCCAAACACAAGTGCATTGGCTTGAAATGGCGGTGTCTTTTTGTCGCACTGTGGCTGAATGTCCCCTGGATTCAAGAAGCATGTCGTTGTTATTGCAGGAAAACGTTCTACCGTCCCGCACATGAATAGGGTAAATGTCCCAGGGAGGAGTGGACGCCTAATGTACATTATATAGGATGCGTGTCTTTTTACAGAATCCAATGGGCTGGAACATCCTGGAGATGGAATTATTTGTTGCATCTCTTGAATGACCCCAGCGAGGGGTCTACACAAAGCCATTGGGGGTTTTCACCTATAGGTTTTGTGATCCATGAAGATTACAACACACTGCACTCACTAACACAATAGTAACAACTAGTGTTCATACAGGTGGCAAATGGACAAGTTTTCCCATCTATACAGTCAGACCTACAGACGGCTTCCTGTTCTCTGAATGCACATTCCTATTCTCCCCATTAGCTGAAAGTAGATACTACTTGTGTCCTTGGTGCTTTTTCATTTCTATTTTATTGTATTTTTTACATAGGAGCTTCATGGCTGTCTGCATCTCAGTGTCTATTGAGAGTTATAAGAAAGATTTCCCTCATGTAAAGTCAGGAAATTTGGGTTCTGAAGCAAACGTAAGAGAAATGTTTAATTTTAATAAGAAGTCGAAAGGAGGTTGTAATAGACTTAACCACGTGGTTATATTACAGATTTAATGAAGTAGCACACATAGGTATTCATCCCTAGACATATTGGACCCAATTCAAATAAGCATTATATAGTGACACATGGACTGCCTATACGTCTGATACTTCACATGCCACAGTGTACAGTATATGTTTTTTATTTATTTTTTTCTAGATTTATTCAGTGTCAAGTATGAGCACCACGCACATAAATGCACACACTTAGACACCTTGGTATGCTATGAATGAAGATATTAATGGTTGTCTTAGGACTATTCTTCCACACTGAATGCACTTGGGCACGTAAATCATCAAGATCCACAACCGGCAGCTCCCTTAAATCTGAGACAAGTCCAGAGATGCTGCAGGTGATGGTAGCACGTTTAGGCCACATTGCTCACAATGGCACAAGCATCATGCCGCCTGGTGTTGTCTTGAAAAACAGGTTCTAGAATATTTCGGAGAAATGGCTTTACTACTAGTTCATTGTAACGTTAAGATGTTAGTGTCTAGGAATGAACATCAGAGAGTTTTGTCTACCATACATTATGCCACACCAGACAATAATCCCAGTGTGACCTTCCCTCATGAAGGCCTCTTCATGGTGTAGCCCATGTGGTCTCCAGACCAATTTCCATTTCTCATTGCATTCAAGAGAAAAGCGGGACTTTTGCAATGGAACATTACATCCACCCTGGGATTATGGTGTGGGTTGGTATAATGTACGGTAGCCATACCTCTCTAGCATTCATTCCAAGTATAGTAACAGCTCAGCAGTACACTGATTTGGTCATGGAAGCAGAGGTCCGGTCATTTTTCCAAAGTGCCATGTTTCAACATGACAAGATTGGGCCACATGTTGCTCATCCTACTGTGAGCAGCCTGTGTGGTCTAAATGTGATACCATGGTCTGCATCATCTCCGGATTTGTCTCTCATTGAGCACAGCTGGGATGTGATTTGTCGAGAATTGCTAAGGAAGCTGTCAGCAGGGAATCTTGATGTTTTCTGTGCCCAAGTGTAATCAGGTTGGCAGACATCAGACAACCATTGATAACTACATTAATATCAGCCAAGGCATGTAAGTGCAGTTATTTCTGGCTCTCATACTCAACACTGAATACATTGAGATATTTTGACATACTGCTGTCTCCAACATCATGTCATCCCTCTATCTGAAACTGAACCTGTCAAAAACGGAACTCCTCGTGTTTCCTCCCACTACTAACCTACCTCTGCCTGACATTGCCATCTCCATGTGTGGTTCCACCATTACTCCCCAGCAACATGCCCGCTGTCTTGGGGTCATACTTGACTCCAAACTTTCATTCACCCCCCCACATCCAATCACTGGCTCGCTCTTGTTATCTCCACCTCAAAAACATCTCTAGAATTCGACCTTTTTTTACTTTCGACTCTGCAAAAACCCTTACTGTTTCTCTTATTCATTCTCGTCTGGACTATTGTAACTCTCTACTAATTGGTCTCACTCTTACCAAACTCTCCCCTCCCCAATCTGTTTTGAATGCTGCCTCCAGGATCATATTCCTCACCAATCGTTATACCGATGCCTCTACCCTTGTGCCAGTCATTACACTGGTTACCCATCCACTACAGAATCCAGTACAAACTTATTACCCTCACCCACAAAACACTCCATGGCTCAGCACCACACTACATCTCCTCCCTTGTCTCAGCCTACCATCCTACCTGTGCCCTCCATTCTGCTTATGACCTGAGGTTAACATCCTCAATAATCAGAACCTCCCACTCCCGTCTCCAAGACTTTTCACGTGCTGCGCCAATTCTTTGGAATGCACTACCCAGGTTAATATGATTAATCCCCAATCCCCACAGTTTTAAGTGTGGCCTAAAAATGCATTTGTTCAGACTGGCATACCGCCTCAACCCATTAACCTAACTATCCCTGTTGGCCCATTCAAAAATTTTTTACCATAATCATATACCTCGTATTATGTTCTCACCTGTTTTATGCATTTAATAGTCCTCTGTGTCTGTAGTGTTACATACTATGGCTATTAACTGGTTCATGCAGAATTACATGAACACCCGATTCTTACACTATGGCTGGTCCGAACAATGAAAGCAATTGTTACCATCCACCTTTTGTGTCTCCCCTTTTTCCTCATAGATTGTAAGCTTGCGAGTAGGACCCTCATTCCTCTTGGTATCTACTTTGATCTGTGTTTATTGTTATGCTGTAATGTCTATTGTCTGTACAAGTCCCCTCTATAATGTAAAGTGCTGCGGAATATGTTGGCATAATAGAAATAAAATTATTATTATATAGATATACTGTACAGTACATGCTGCTTTACCCTATGTGTGAGACTATCAGGACATCCTGAGTAAATAGAGGAAGGAGCACACAATCAGGACCCCCTCTATTAGCCATGTAAGTACAGCTCTTTAATCTGGTGGAGCACAAGTGTCTTTTGCAATTAGGGGATGGCCATTGATTTTTAATGAGTACCATGCAATGATTTGCTGCAAGCAAATCCAAGCTTTATCCACCAGTCTCCCACCCAAATACACCAGATGTTTCCTAGGGCCTCCAGCAGCTGACTTCAGAGACACATAATGTGTGAAAGGATCTTCAAAGCCAGAGAACCCCTTTAGTGTTGAAATAGTGCACACAATTTAGCTCCCCAACTGCATAAATAAATAAAAAATCATAAAAGAAACACAGGAAAGAACAGACAACCTAAAATAATGTGAAATAATGTCCGTCCAACAGATACTACCCAGGATTTGACATTACTGAAGACTAGTGATGAGCGAGTATGCTCGTTGTTCGAGTTTTCCCGAGCATGCTCGGGTGGTCTCCGAGTATTTGGAAGTGCTCGGAGATTTAGTTTGTGTCACTGCAGCTGCATGATTTGTGGCTACTAGACATGTGGAATACATGTGGGGATTGCCTGTTAGGGAATTTTGAATTAGCATAGTCAAAGACATATCCAGAACCGAAAAAAGATGCGGAAGGCGGAGGGAATCATGGGTTAACTCAGTGAAGTAATCAGCCAACCTGTTATTCCATGTTATGTTCATGCTGAGACAACTTTTCCTGTTATTGTATAACCGCCATGCTCAGTGTCTCAATATTGATGTATTGAAGGAAGAACAGTGCAGACACTGATTTATGCTATTAAGTGTGTGCCTTCATCAGAAGACTGTGCCCATTATATTGCCTGTGCTTCAACCCAATTAAATAGATCAGCAAGGTAAAAAGTAACTTAAAATACTACCTTTAATAAATCATTGAAAGAAGCCCTCAGGCTAAAATCACAAACAATACAGAAGAATATAAACATACAGTGAAATATATATATGTGAGGTGTAAAGTGGTAAAAATGATGTCCTACTACACACTTCGTTAAATTCACATCTTTGAATCAGCAGACTAAATAAATAGGAACAGTCTCACCATGTTTTTCATTAGTGGTGTCCACACAAATGGAATCCAGATCTGATCCCTCTCCTGAGTACAACTGAAAATAGGATCCTATCGAAGATGATGGTGAGGGGCATCATTCAAAAAACACTCATTACCCCACCAATAATGATTCTATGGGATCACATAGTTCAGTGCCCCATGTTACTCTCGACACATTTTATCTGGCGAATCCTCAGAGGAGATAAAGACCGGAAAAATAGACGGGGTCTGATATGTCAACCGTTATGACGAAATAAAAGAAGTAATTCCGCATGCATTTGTGGGGAGAATCTTTCTTCGGCAAACATGGTGAGACTGTTCCTATGTATTTAGTCTGCTGATTCAAAGATGTGAATTTAATGAAGTGTGTAGTAGGACATCATTTTTACCACTTTACACCTCACATATATTGCTGGATACCTATATATATCACTATGGCTATATTCTTTTGTATTTTTTTTTGTAGTTTTAGCCTGAGGGCTTCTTTTAATGATTTATTAAAGGTTATATTTTAAGACACTTTCTACCTTGCTGATCTATCCCATCTATTGATAGGTAGTCTAATACACTATACTGCGTTAACCCAATTAAACCTGTTTAAAATAACTGTGTCCATCACTCTACCATCTTCGAGTTGTAGATATGTGTGGAGTCAAGGGCCTCACCAATCTCTGATCCACAAGCATAGTATAGCAAAAGACTAATTATAAAGTGTTATTCATGGCCTATCATTTAGAGAAGCAGCATGAAGAGGCAGAGGAACTCTGAAGCACCACAACCCCTTTGTAATGTATGTAGTACAGTTCATATAGCGTCTTGTGCTTGGGTGCGATGAAAATACTTGAGACACAGGTTTGATATAGAAAGTCTTGTATTGCTTCATACAAATTGGCAGAAATAAACACACAGGTTGCAAACACAGAAGCAGGAGACACAGCAGGCCAGAGTAATCTAAGCTCAGCAATAGCTCTCCACAACAGATTCAGATCTTCTTCTCTGTTACCGCAAGTCCATGCAAACGTGAGGCTCTCAAGAGCAGAGTTCAGAGTCCACAAGTGCTTCAGAGTTCCTCAGTAGGAATGGCTGGAGTACAAGGTCCAAGGCTTCAGGAGTCAGAACACAGGTTCACTGCAGGCTAGATTCTGAAGCACTGATTGCTCAGCTGTGGCTGTTTAAGAAGCAAACGGAGAGAATCAGGGCGGGAACATGCAAGCTGGAAAACTCCATTTTGACTGAGGGCAAGATAGCTGCAGCAAAACAGAAAGCAAAATGGCCGACGAACAAACTGAGTTTCAGAAACAGATACACAGAACCTTACATTACTCCCCCCTTAGGGACAACCTCCGGATGACCTCAGACCAGGCTTGTGTGGGTACCTCTGATGAAACTGACGGAGCAAGCGAGGAGCATTAACGTTATTGACTGGCTCCCATGAGTTGTCCTCCACTGGGTAGCCCTGCCATTTAATCAGATATTGTAAACTGATTTCTATACAACCTGGAATCTAAAATCCTTTCCACCACAAATTCCTCCTGACCATCGACTAGCACTGGGTCAGGGCAAGGAGAAGAACGTCCAGGAAACGTATTGGGTGTCGCAGCCTTTAGTAGGGATACATGAAAGACAGGGTGGATTCTCATAGTTCTGGGCAATTGAAGACGACAAGCAACGGCACTTATAATTTTACTGATTTTATAGGGTCCAATGTACTTATGTCCCAACTTAGACGATGGAATCCTTAACTTAAGATTTCTGGTTGACAGCCAGACCAGGTCTCCTACCTTAAAAGCTGGTGCAGGTTTACGAAATTTATCTGCTGCCTTCTTGTACCTTTCCTGAGCCGATTCCAGATTCTCCTTTAGAAGATCCATATTCTTCTGTAAAGTCGTGACTCTTTCAGCCACTGCTGGCAAAGGCGTCTCTATGGGAAATCGTGGTAGAATGTTAGGATGATAACCTAGATTAGAGTAAAAAGGAGACTGTTTAGTGGAGGCACTCTGAGAGTTGTTGTAAGAGAACTCAGCCAATGGAAGTAGATCCACCCAATCATCCTGTAGGTGGCAGATAAAGCAGCGGAGATACTGCTCCAGGGTTTGATTGGTTCGTTCGGTTTGTCCATTAGTCTGGGGATGAAAAGCAGAAGAAAGGTTTACTTTAATGTCCAATGCTGCACAGAAATTTTGCCAAAACCTAGAAGTGAATTGCACCCCTCGATCCGAAATAACCTCATCCGGTACTCCATGTAAGCGAAACACATCTTTAATCATCAAATCTGATGTCTGTTTTGCAGTGGGTAAGCCGACACAAGGGATAAAATGAGCTGCCTTTGTTAGACGGTCAACCACCACTAGAATGGTGTTCTTCCCCTGAGAGGTTGGTAACTCCACAATGAAGTCCATAGAAATGGATCCCCACGGGCGGGACGGGGTGGGAAGAGGCTGTAACAGACCAGTTGGTGAAGAGCGAGGTGTTTTGCATCTTGCACAAACCTCACACGAAGTGACATAGTCCAAAACATCCTTCCTACAAGTGGGCCACCAAAAGAAACGAGAAAGAAATTCCTGTGTCTTTAGAATTCCTCTATGCCCGGCTATTTTGGAATCGTGAATGAGTTGCAATACTCTCAATCTGACTGTTTCAGGTATATACAGACGTTGTCCCAGAATCCACACACCATTCTTAAAGACAAGACTTACGTCCCTTGGGGGTTGAGCCAAAAAAGAATCCGCATGGTATGCTTCCTTGATGTCTTTAATTAGGTCTTGATGATGAATCACTCCTAGGAATCTAGAGTCAGGAAGAATAGTCTTAGGAGGAGTAATTGGACGTGTCTCTGCTGAGTAAATCCTAGAGAGTGCATCAGCCTTTCCATTGCGCGATCCTGGTCTATAAGAAATAATAAAATTAAATTGGTTTAAGAAAAGATTCCAGCGAGCCTGGCGAGGAGTCAGGCACTTAGCCGACCTGATAAACTCAAGATTACGATGGTCTGTCAGAACAACTATTTGCTGTGCAGCTCCTTGAAGAAGGTGTCTCCATTCTTTGAAGGCGGCAATAATGGCCAACAACTCTCTATTGCCCACATCGTAGTTCTTCTCAGCCGAAGACAACTGCTGGGAAAAGAAGGCACAGGGATGCAAGACATTCTTCTCACCTGTTCTCTGAGAGAGTATAGCTCCCACGGCACAGTCTGAAGCATCCACCTCTATTATGAAGGCAAGCTCTGGGTTGGGATGTACTAGGATAGGTGCAGTGGTAAATTTATCTTTTAGACGGGAAAATGCTTCCTGGGCTTGGGGAGTCCAGGAGAACTTAGACTCTTTCCGGGTAAGTTGGGTGATAGGTGACACTACCTCAGAGAAATTTCTAATGAAACGTCTATAGAAGTTTGCAAACCCGATGAAGCGCTGTACCTCCTTCACATTTCTAGGACTTGGCCAATCATTGATGGCTTGGGTTTTACTTCCATCCATACTAATTCCTTGTGTAGACAGTACATACCCCAGAAATTGAATTTCGGTCTTATGGAATTCACACTTTTCAAGCTTGATGTAAAGATGATTTTGTCTTAGACGTTCCAAGACCATTCTCACATGTCCATGATGTTCCTCTGTGGAGTTAGAAAAAATTAAAATATCATCCAAATAAATTACCACGAATGTATCCAGGAGATCCCTGAAGATGTCATTCACCAAGTGTTGGAAAGTGGCTGGGGCGGTACTCAGACCAAAAGGCATAACTAGATATTCAAAGTGTCCATAGCGTGACCTGAATGCAGTCTTCCATTCATCCCCAGGTCTAATACGGACTAAGTTATAGGCCCCACGAAGATCTAGTTTAGAAAAAATTTTGGCATGTCGCACTCTCTCCAATAACTCAGGGATTAAAGGCAATGGATAACGGTTTCTAATAGTAACTTTATTGAGTTCCCTATAGTCTACGCATGGTCTCAGGGATCCATCTTTCTTCTTTACAAAGAATATGGGTGCCCCTGCAGGAGATGAAGAGGGGCGTATGAAGCCCTTGGCTAGATTTTCGTCTATGTACTCTTTTAAAGCCTTCAGCTCGGGCCCCGCCAGGGGGTAGATCTTACCAAAAGGTATCTCTGCTCCAGGCAACAACTCAATTGGACAATCATATGGACGGTGAGGAGGAAGCTGGTCAGCGTTCTTCTTGTCACATAAATCCACATAGTCCTGATATACAGCTGGTAGTTCAGGGACTGACATGGTTCCTTTAGGAACAGAGCAAGCTGAAATTTTTGGACTCATCTGTTTCTCTGGAAAGTGTAATTCCTTGGTCTCCCAGTTAATGGTAGGATTCTGAGCCTGCAGCCATGGTAGCCCTAGAATAATGGGAAAGTGAGGAGAAGAGATAAGCATAAAGGACAGTTTCTCTTGATGATCTTTACCCATAAGAACCTTTAAAGGCTCTGTTTCCTGATCCACTGGTCCAGAGGTCAGCAGGGAGCCATCCACAGTTTCCATCTGTACTGGAGTAGCCTTCTTCACTGAACGTATTCCCTGTTTCAGAGCAAAGGAGACATCCATAAAATTTCCACTTGCACCTGAGTCGATCATAGCAGAGCTAGACACCCAGGCTGAGTCAACCCAGAGTTTGATGGAAAGAAAACAGTGAGAATTGTTTTTTTTACAACTCAGCTGGGACACCGCTGAGGAAACTTGAAAGATGGCAGCATTTACACAGTCAACGTCCTCAGAGGTAACGGAGTTTAAGTCCGAGAAATCAAGATCTGTTGCTGCAGATCTCTCTGGAGCCTGAGGCTCGGACCTGACAGATCCCCTCTCGCAACACTCACAATGAATGAGTGCTGCAGTAGTCTTGCGAGAACGGCTGGGGCAGTTAATAATAAAGTGCCCTGACTTACCACAATAAAAACATAGATTCTCCTTAAAACGATGTTCCTTGCGTGCATCACTAACCCGTCGTAGTAAAGAGTCTACCTGCATGGGTTCAGGTTCAGGTTCCCGTGTAATCCTATTCAAAGGTTCCTTAGCTGGAGAGGAAGGTAGGAAAAGGTTAGTACGATTGCTTTCGAACCATCTCTCTTGCCTGCGTTCAGTTAAACGAGTATCAATACGGATGCAGTAGTTAATAAAGTCACCTAACGCAGTGGGAGGGTCGGCACGAGCAAGTTCATCCTTAATCAGTGGGGATAACCCCTTTCGAAAAATAGATTTTTTGGCGGAATTGTCCCAGGTGGTATCAAGGGCCCATCTCCTGAAATCCAAGGCATATTCAGCTACCGAGTGCTTTCCTTGGCGCAAAGCTAACATGGCTGCTTCAGCTGTTGCACCTCGATTGGGGTCATCAAACACCTGCCCCATGGCTGAAATAAAATCATCAAGGTGATTCAAACAATCATCCTCAGTCTCAATCAGAGGATTTGCCCACATCAAAGCCTTGTTGGTAAGCAACATAATTATAGTAAGCACCTTAGATCGTTCAGTAGGAAATTGTGAAGCATGTGCAGAAAAAAAAAGATTGCATTGATTAACAAATCCCCTGAATTTTTCACGTTCACCACCAAAACGAAAAGGGGGCAACTTGGGAATCCCAGAACTCGAGGCCACGGCAGGAGCCTGGACTCGCCCCTCCAGAACCTCAATCCTGGCTCGCAAATCCTGGGTAGTCTGTCCAACCACTTGCAAATTGTGATTATTTAGGTCCTGAAGATTTGTAAAACGGGTCTTTATATTCTGCAAATCTGCAAGGATATTATCAGTCACTCCGCAAAGTTCCTTTATGCGGGCCTCCATTTTCCAGATCTTTTAAGACAGGATACTGGAAGAAGAGGAGAAAAAAAAAAACAATAGTGTTCACCTGTGGCAACACTGAAGAAAGAAAAAACTTTAAGGGAACTGCTCACCTGGAATGGTTGTGAGAAGTCACAACCACTATCATCACAGAAAGCTTTCAACCAGACATCTGATATCCAGAGTTTCAGCAGACAAAAAGAGAAGGAAAAAAAAAAACAATAGTGTTTACCTGTGATAACACTGCAGAAAAAAAAACTTAAGGGAATTGCTCACCTGGAATGGTTGTGAGAAGTCACAACCACTGTCATCACAGAAAGTACAACCGGACATCCGATATCCACAGTACAGCAGACAAGCCTTTCCAGACCCAGCAGACACTAACGTTTGGCTTCAGAATCTTGTAATGTATGTAGTACAGTTCATATAGCGTCTTGTGCTTGGGTGCGATGAAAATACTTGAGACACAGGTTTGATATAGAAAGTCTTGTATTGCTTCATACAAATTGGCAGAAATAAACACACAGGTTGCAAACACAGAAGCAGGAGACACAGCAGGCCAGAGTAATCTAAGCTCAGCAATAGCTCTCCACAACAGATTCAGATCTTCTTCTCTGTTACCGCAAGTCCATGCAAACGTGAGGCTCTCAAGAGCAGAGTTCAGAGTCCACAAGTGCTTCAGAGTTCCTCAGTAGGAATGGCTGGAGTACAAGGTCCAAGGCTTCAGGAGTCAGAACACAGGTTCACTGCAGGCTAGATTCTGAAGCACTGATTGCTCAGCTGTGGCTGTTTAAGAAGCAAACGGAGAGAATCAGGGCGGGAACATGCAAGCTGGAAAACTCCATTTTGACTGAGGGCAAGATAGCTGCAGCAAAACAGAAAGCAAAATGGCCGACGAACAAACTGAGTTTCAGAAACAGATACACAGAACCTTACACCCTTACTGAAAAAATAACCCAAGTTTAATCCTGTTAGAATCTATTTCGTCTTGACCATCCGCCATCTTGTTGGAGTTTTCTGGCTGCTGGTCTTTTTCCCCTGGTGCTGGGTTTGTCTAAGGTCAGGTGATTGTATCACCCTTTATTACCCAGCACCTGCCTCCCAGTCCTTGCTGGACATCAGTGTTAATCCGCTAGAGTTCTGGCTAGGTGCTTTGATAGCTTTCTGTGTTTGATATTGGGCAGTTCTGGGATCTCTAGTTCTGCCTGCTTTGTTTTTGGTTTTCCTTTCATTTCTGCAGCTTCCTCTATTTTCCTACTAGTAGGTCACCTACATTTTGTTCCCAGTCCCTAGATCGCTCAGGGATACCCTTCCCCCTACCTTTAGGTCTTCGTTTGAGTTTAGCCTAGGAAACGTCGGTGGGTCTATTCACAAGGAATAGGTTGCCCACTCCATCATAGGGCTTCAGCCTAGTCCTAGTACAGGGTCAGCTTCTCCCCTTTCTTCCCTAGTCCTGAGTTGCAGATCCGTAACAATTCCCTATTTATTTAAGTTGGCTACAAGGAAGTTCAAGATGCATGGAGATCACTGTCATTGTAATAAAAGCATCACAGTGCTTGTAGGGTCTTTGTTGTGATGATCCCTGATTAGCTCAATAACCAACCATTTATTGTCTATGAGGACATAACATTGGTGCACAAGGGCCTAAGGGTTAAGGAGGCCTACATCCACCTCCAAAGCAGCAAACATCTTCTGTCATAGATAGAACTATTGTACTGCACAGGGCCCTGATAATGTTCTTGCACAAGGACCCTTTTCTGTCTGTGTCCACCACTGTGCTTAGAAGAACACCTTTAATTAAACAAGCTCTCCATTAAGACCGAAGTATTAGAAGACCTACCAATAGGCTAAATACCACAAAGCTTTTATTCATTGTCATTTAACACTATGTTCTGCATAAAAAGTACAGAGTCCTAGAAGAGATGATGTGGCACCCACAGATCTCTGATCTCAAGATCTTTGAGTCTGTGTGGGATTATATGAAGAGATTTGCAAAAGCCTACATTCATAGAAGATCTGTGGTTAGTTTTCCAAGATGTTTGGAACAACCTTCCTGCCGAGCTCCTTCAAAAACTGTTCAATTGTATCTAGAAAAATTGATGCTGTTTTGAAGGCAAAGCATGGTCACACCAAATACTGATTTGATTTAGATTTCTCTTTTTTTAATCACTTTTGAATGTTGCTAACTGATAAAAATAAACAATTAACAATTTCCATTTTTTTATCATACTCACTTTGTAGTAATTTTTCCATACCTGCCTGAAATGTTTGCATATTGAGATATTTATATATATCCATATACACTATATATACATACAGTATATATATAGTTACTATTTCCATCTATACATTTTAGAACGTAAAAAAAGAGAGTTTCTAAATATAAAAGAGCAATTTGTCCTGAGAACACAGTGAACAGTAAGCAAGTTGCATGTCCCCATATACTGACAGCTATTTACATATATCACATTACAGTTATGTACTTCAGTAACGTTGACGGCTTTAAGTTTATCCATTTAAACCATATTATTATTCACTTTGATTGACAAGGGCCCTTGCAGACTTGTGATGAAAGACTTACAAATAATTATTTTTGAAGGGACATGAATAGGCCTTGATAATATAAGTAATCTATGTATTTTGAGAGAGCCGGGAGACAGGGAATTTCCCTCTTTATATTTCAAAGGCGCTGACATGTCTGTTTGCATTATTAATTGACTTGTAACATGAAGTTAAATGTGCTGACCAGAACTGGGCTTTCAACAAAATAAAATAAGAAATCGCATCTACAGCATGATAAGCTCTCGGTTAGGGTATATGTACACTATCCTTTACAGACACCCATCATTTAGTATGGCATTTTATGTAGGTTGCTATCTAAAAAACATTACTGGAGATATTTATGCCTAGGCTCCAGGTTTGCCTGAGAACACTTCAGGAACCAATTTGGGTATAGTAAGTCCTTTTGCCCTTTTGTGGGACAATTTATGGGATTGCCAAAGTAAAATTGGGACTGTTGACAAGTGTGAATATAGAGGATAGAAATCACTAGCTTTTTGTTTTCCACTCATATCCTCTTTTTTTGCAAAGTGTGATGACACCAAAAAGGGTTTTTCTAAATACTCAGATCACCAAGAGATTGGCTGTCATATGTCCCTGTGATGCAACACTATCACTGCGGCTGGAAGTAGGAGTAAGGTGGACCGATCAACATCAGAATGTTACTTGTGGGGATCAGTAATGTGAGTATTGCTTTTATTTAATCCATTATCCATTAGGACATTTTTTTAAAACAAATATATTCTCGGACAGTGCTTTTAATGGCTTAAGGTTCATCTACAGGAACCAACCAGCAGTATTAAACAGCAAACGATCAGTAAATATTGACAAATCAGTGGTCGTTTAATAACTTGCTTACAGAGCAGACCTCACTAAACGATGCGCACTGTGCAATCTTTAATAGACCATTCGGTGCACATGGACTGCCATGGTCCTCGGCAGCACGAATTCTGTTACACAAGACGATGTGCTACTGAGACCGATGATCTTTTGTCATCCTGTTAACACTGCAAGATTATCGTGAAAGGACCATTCTTAAAAATGCGTGTTCACGATTATCTTGCCGACCTAATGGACCTTTACTCATATTAACTGAGCAGACTGTCTATACACGACTTAGGCCCAACAGCTGTAGTCACCATGAATTCTTCTGCGTAAAGCATCAGATCGCACATAGTACTCACAAGAAACAGCAGGATTGTGCCCTGACATTGTAGAAGTTGAGGCTTTTAACAAATGAAAAAAGAGGTTTAGATTGAAGAGATAAAAATCGTAAAGATTTTCTTATAGAACTAAACTTTGGGGAGCCCAGTAAACATCTTATAAAAGTATTGATGAAAAGTCTGATAAGTAGCACATAAGCTCCCTTTCTCTGTCAGCCTACTGAGACCCCTAAGCTGTGCTCAGAGGCGTCACATAACACACATCCCTATGTCCCTACAGATTTATCTAGTCGAAAGGGTTGTCTGGTCTAACTTTTTTTATCCCATTGGCTTCTTTAACATAAAATTAGCAAATATAGTTACTTACTGTCACTCCATGTCACGCTGTTACTGCATACAGGAGGTCTGGGGTCTATGCTGACCCTAAGCTGGGGTCCTGACTAATCCCTCTACCTGGAGGTACTGTTAATGGTACAGAGGTCCAGGCCACCAACGTAATCCCTACCTCCTGAGCATCCCTGAACCTCAGTGATCCAGTCCTGAGAAGGACCCTGATCACACACGGGGGACTGGTAGGTATATGCCTAAATACAGTAATAAACGAACGAGACAGTACAAGGGGTAAACTAAAATCCACCTTGCATACAAAAATCACACCACAGGAAACAGAGGGGACACCAACGGGTACGGAGATAAATGATAAAGCGAGGAGGGGGAAAAGACCACACAGGTACTCTTAACTTCAGCCTTCACCATACAACGATCCGCTCTGCTGGTCTGCATGAATGCTTTCACCGACACTTCCCCAGCAGACAGGCAGGTATTTGAAGGAAACCAATTATCACAACATTAATTGCAGCTGAGCGAGGCTGGTCTAGTCCAGCACAGAGAGAGGAAGAATTAACTCCTTCTCTGCCGAAAAACACCCAGCACCAGAAACTCAGCTGTGAGAAGTCAGGATGTGCAATCGCGACGATCTTCGCAGCGACACACCCGTGACAGTACCCCCCCCTTCTACGAGGGGCCTCTGGACCCTCAGGGCCGGGTTTATCTGGGTGAGTAGTATGGAAGGCCCGAACCAATCGGTCTGCGTTAATATCCGACGCAGAAACCCACGTCCTCTCCTCAGGACCATACCCCCTCCAATGAACAAGGTACTGAAGGGACCGGCAATTAAGACGTGAATCGATGACTCTCGACACCTGGAACTCCAAGTTACCATTGACCACCACAGGAGGAGGAGGTAAAGGTGAAGGTATCACCGGCGCCACATACCTCTTAAGCAACGATCTGTGGAACACATTATGAATTTTAAATGTAGGAGGGAGGTCAAGACGGAATGCAACCGGATTAATTATAGCACTGATCTTGTATGGCCCGATGAACCTGGGACCCAGTTTCCTGGAGGGAACCTTAAGTTTTATATTTTTGGTAGACAACCATACCAGATCGTTCACACTTAGGTCCGGACCAGACACTCTCCTCCTATCAGCCATACGTTTGTATCGGTTCCCCATAGTACTCAGATTATTCAGCACTCCTCTCCACACTGAAGCAAGTGACGACGAAAATCATTCCTCCTCAGGAACCCCAGAAGAGCCCCCCCTATTGAAAGTACAAAACTGGGGGTGAAAACCATATGCCCCAAAAAACGGGGACTTACCAGTGGACTCGCTCCGCCTATTATTTAGAGCAAATTCCGCCAGAGGCAAGAAAGAAGCCCAGTCCTCCTGGTTCTCTGACACAAAACACCGGAGATATGTCTCCAAGCTCTGGTTCAGACGCTCTGTCTGACCATTGGTCTGCGGGTGAAAAGCCGATGAAAATGACAACTGCATCCCCCGCCGTGTACAAAATGCTTTCCAGAATTTGGACACAAACTGAGACCCCCGATCCGACACCACATCGGAGGGTACCCCGTGAAGCCTTACAATCTCCCCAATAAACACCTGCGCAAGAGTTTTAGCATTAGGAAGAGCAGGAAGAGCGATAAAATGTGCCATCTTGCTGAACCTGTCCACTACAACGAGTATGACTGTTTTACCAGAAGATGGCGGGAGGTCCGTAATGAAGTCCATAGACAGATGAGTCCACGGACGCTCCGGAATCTTCAAAGGTAAGAGGGTCCCCGACGGACGGGTATGTGGGGTCTTAGAGCGCGCACAAACCTCACAGGACGCGACAAAAGTTACCACCTCCCTATGTAAGTTAGGCCACCAAAACCGACGCGAGAGGAGATCCTCAGTTGCTTTACTCCCTGGGTGTCCTGCCAGAGCTGAATTATGGTGTGCCTCGATCACCTTTTGTCGCAACTGATTTGGAACAAACAGTCTCCCTGGAGGTCCTACAGGGGCGTCCCCCTGAGCCTCCAATACCTCCTTCTCAAGCTCAGAGCATACTGCCGACACCACCACCCCCTCCTGAAGGACCGGAACCGGGTCCTCCGTATTCCCAGCCCCTGGGAAACAGCGAGATAAGGCATCCGTCTTAACATTTTTTGACCCAGGACAATATGTGACGACAAAATTAAACCTGGTAAAAAACAACGACCACCTAGCTTGTCTGGGATTCAGACGTTTAGCGGACTCTAAATATAGCAGGTTTTTGTGATCGGTAATGACGGTGACCGGGTGGACTGCCCCCTCCAAAAAATGACGCCACTCCTCAAAAGCCAACTTAATGGCCAAGAGTTCCCTATTGCCGACATCATAATTCCTCTCAGCGGACGACAATTTTTTAGAGAAGAAGGCGCACGGATGCCATTTACCAGGGGACGAACCTTGTGACAATACTGCTCCCACTCCTACCTCGGAAGCGTCCACCTCAACAATGAACGGCTGTGACGCATCAGGTTGAATAAGTATGGGTGCTGAAGCAAAACATTTTTTCAAAGAGGAAAACGCTTGACAAGCCTTGTCAGACCACTTTGAAAAATCCGTCCCTTTTTTAGTCATGTCTGTGTGAGGTTTAACTATGGACGAAAAATTACGAATGAACTTCCGGTAGTAGTTAGCAAACCCCAGGAAACGTTGTAATGCCTTAAGATCCTCTGGCAGATCCCACTCAAGAACTGCCCGCACTTTCCCAGGGTCCATACGAAAACCGGATGCTGACACCAGGAACCCTAAAAACTGAAGTTCCTGTACGGCGAACACACACTTCTCCCATTTGGCGTACAGTTTATTATCCCGCAAGATCTGTAACACCTGCCTAACATGCTCCTGATGAGACACAAGATCCGGCGAGTAAATTAAGATATCATCCAGATATATGACCACAAACTGTCCCATTAGGTGGCGAAAGATGTCATTAACAAAGTGTTGAAACACCGCCGGGGCAATACTCAGACCAAATGGCATGACAAGGTTCTCATAATGCCCCTCCGGAGTGTTAAACGCCGTCTTCCACTCATCCCCCTCCTTCATCCTGATCAGATTGTACGCCCCCCTGAGATCCAACTTAGAGAACCATTTGGCACCCACGATCTGATTGAAGAGATCGGGAATAAGTGGGAGCGGATACGGATCTCGGACCGTAATCCGATTAAGCTCACGGAAATCCAGGCAAGGGCGTAGGCCTCCATCTTTTTTTTTCACAAAGAAGAACCCCGCGGCCACCGGGGAAGATGAAGGTCTAATATGCCCCTTAGCCAGACTCTCTGAAATATAATCCTTCATGGCCTGTCTCTCAGGACCAGAAAGGTTATACAACCTAGATTTCGGTAACTTGGCCTCAGGGAGCAGGTTAACAGAACAGTCATACTCGCGATGAGGAGGTAGTTCTTGACACCCTTTCTCCGAGAATACATCCTCAAAGTCCACCAGAAATGGAGGTAAGGCCCTAGGAGCGACCGCCCCAATGACCGTATTCATGCAGTTTTTATTACAGAATTCACTCCATTGGCTTATCTCTCTGGATTGCCAATCAATAACCGGGTTATGCTTAGTTAACCAAGGAAGGCCCAGCACTATAGGAGTGGGAAGACCCTCCAACACATAACAAGACAACAGTTCTTTATGTAACGCCCCCACTTGAAGATCTATGTTATGCACTGCTTGCAAAAAACTTCCCTGACCGAGAGGTCTGGCGTCGATCGAGAATATGGGGACGGGTTTAGTCAACACACTCAATCGCATACCTTGAACCCGGGCAAAGCGAGCATCCACCAGGTTAGCCCCGGAACCACTATCCAGAAGAACAGATATCCTCTCAGTTCTCGCACCCACCACCACCTCCGCCGGTACGAGAAATTGAGACGAACTTAGGGACGAAATACTTACTCCCAGATTGCCGTCCACCACACAATCTGGGATCAATAGTTTTCCGGCGACTTCTCACTCTGCAAAGGACAGGATGGACACCCCCTAATAAAATGTCCCTTTTTTCCACAGAAGAAACAACCTCCTGTTTTGTGGCGCCCCACCGATCCCCTCCCCCGGAATGATGTCCCTCCTAATTGCATAGGCTCCTCTGGACTGACCAGGGGAAGCTCCATATAAGGGACCCTTGAGGAAGGTGGAGTCATCACAGGGGGCAAAGTTACCCCGCACCTCTCCCGAAGACGTCTGTCAATACGAATAGCAAGGGCCATAGCGGCTTCCAGTGACGTGGGAGGGTCATACTGTGCCAGCACATCCTTTAATTTGTCAGATAAACCTTGACAAAACTGGCTCCTAAGAGCCGGGTCATTCCACTGGGTGTCCGTGGCCCATCTACGGAACTCTGAACAGAATTCCTCTGCCGGACGATCTCCCTGCTGGATCCTACGTAACTTAGATTCAGCAAGGGAGACCCGATCCGGGTCATCATACACAAGACCCAGAGCCGTAAAAAACCCATCCACTGACTGGAGAGCTGGGGAGCCCGGGGGAAGAGCGAACGCCCAGGATTGGGGTCTCCTTGTAGGAGCGAGATGACAATCCCCACCCTTTGTTCCTCACTCCCAGATGACCGGGGTCGCAGCCGGAAGTACAATTTACATGCCTCCCGGAAAGCAAAAAACTTGTCCCGCCCCCCAGTGAATCTGTCAGGGAGAGCTACTTTAGGTTCAGGTCCGGCCTGCTCCGGGGGGTACAAAACCTTGGACTTAATGTCCGCCAGCTCCATGGACAGACTCTGCAACTGCCGAGCTAGACTGACTACTGGATCCATGGTGACTGGAGAAAATCTTTAGTGGGTCGGTGAAAATGTCACGCTGTTACTGCATACAGGAGGTCTGGGGTCTATGCTGACCCTAAGCTGGGGTCCTGACTAATCCCTCTACCTGGAGGTACTGTTAATGGTACAGAGGTCCAGGCCACCAGCGTAATCCCTACCTCCTGAGGATCCCTGAACCTCAGTGATCCAGTCCTGAGAAGGACCCTGATCACACACCGGGGACTGGTAGGTATATGCCTAAACACAGTAATAAACGAACGAGGCAGTACAAGGGGTAAACTAAAATCCATCTTGCATACAAAACTCACACCACAGGAAACAGAGGGGACACCAACGGGTACGGAGATAAATGATAAAGCGAGGAGGGGGAAAAGACCACACAGGTACTCTTAACTTCAGCCTTCACCATACAACGATCCGCTCTGCTGGTCTGCATGAATGCTTTCACCGACACTTCCCCAGCAGACAGGCAGGTATTTGAAGGAAACCAATTATCACAACATTAATTGCAGCTGAGCGAGGCTGGTCTAGTCCAGCACAGAGAGAGGAAGAATTAACTCCTTCTCTGCCGAAAAATACCCAGCACCAGAAACTCAGCTGTGAGAAGTCAGGGTGTGCAATCGCGACGATCTTTGCAGCGACACACCCGTGACACTCCAGCGCTGTTTCTCAGCTGCTGCCTCTGGTCTTTGTTGATATGGCTGCAGCGGCGACTTTACATTGACATCATTTGACCGTTGCAGCCACTCATTGGGATCGGTAGTGATGCTGATGTAGACGGCACCAGACCCCGTTGCAACCACTCATTGGGATCGGTAGTGATGCTGATGTAGACGGCACCAACCAGTATGTGCAGTGATTGGCTGCAACAGTCAAATGATGATGACATCACCCCTGTAGTCAAATCAACAGAGACCAGAGGCAGCAATGGAGAGCGAGAGTGGCAGTGAATAAGTACAGCTGCATTTATTATTTCTATGTACAAAAAGCAAATGTTAAAAAATAAACCTGACAACCACTTTATCCCCTTCCCTGTGCAGCCAATTTTAATTTTTATGTTTTTGTTTTTTTCCACCCCTTCTTCAAAGTCATAGCTTTTACATTGGAAAAAAAATTCTACTTTTTACTTCTGCTTTAGTTGGTTTTACACTTACCGTGTTTTTGCAGCTACTGAGGGCGTGTGCCGTATGGCCGATATATTTCACGGCTTACGGACACGGCCCCCATAGAAAATTAATGACTTCCGCAAAACCCTGGCTGACACGACAATCTAATGGGCGTGTGGAGCAGCGGGCCACTCGGACAGCACACTCTAAATGCAAATGTTTTTATAAAGTGATTGGTTGTAATTTTAGGATCTGTTTAGTTCTACATCAAGGTATATTCTTCTGACACATCTAGAGGTACTGTGTTCCCTTTGTGCTGACTGCCAATATACGGTAAGGAAATCTATTGACTAGTAATGCTCCTTGGGAAAAATCTATGCAAATTAGCCCCTCCCTAGAGGAAAAGCTGTCTCTCTAGTGCCACCTATTACATAGTTATTAAGGTTGAAGGAAGACTTTAAGTCCATCTAGTTCAACCCATATCCTATCCTAACCTGCCCTAACATGTTGATCCAGAGGAAGGCAAAAAAAAACCCAAGTGGCAAACAGTAAGCTTCACATTGGGGAAAAAAATTCCTTCCCGACTCCACATACGGCAATCAGACTAGCTCCCTGGATCAACACAGTATCTAGGAAACTAGTGAATATAGCCTGTAATATTATACTTTTCAAGAAAGGCATCCAGTCCCTTCTTAAATTTTAGTAAGGAATCACTCATTACAACATTAGACGGCAGAGAGTTCCATAGTCTCACTGCTCTTACAGTAAAGAATCTGCGTCTGTGATTATGACTAAACCTTCTTTCCTCCAGACGTAGAGGATGCCCCCTTGTCCCCGTCACAGGTCTAAGAGTAAAAAGATCATTAGAAAGGTCTTTGTACTGTCCCCTCATATATTTATCCATTGTAATAAGATCACCCCTAAGCCTTCGTTTTTCCAAACTAAACAACCCCAAGTGTAATAACCTGTCTTGGTATTGCAGACCCCCCAGTTCTCTAATAACCTCGGTCGCTCTTCTCTGCACCCGCTCCAGTTCAGCTATGTCTTTCTTATACACCGGAGAACAGAACTGCACACAATATTCTAAGTGTGGTCACACCAGTGACATGTATAGAGGTAAAATTATGTTCTCCTCATGAGCATCTATGCCTCTTTTAATGCATCCCATTATTTTATTTGCCTTGGCATCAGCTGCCTGACATTGGCCACTAAATGTGAGTTTGTCGTCCACCCATACACCCAGGTCTTTTTCAGTAACAGTTTTGCCCAGTGTTTTACAATTAAGCACATAATTAATTATACATCTTATTTGTTCTACCCAAGTGCATGACCTTACATTTATCCCCATTAAAGCTCATTTGCCATTTATCACTATTGGTAGTGAACAAGCCTAATCTTTTCAGAAGACTTTGGATATTTAGTAAAATCAAAGCCCTTCTGTAAGGGGAAAAGTCCTTCTTATGTAGACATATGTTTCTGGGGTCATGCCCCTCTTCAATGATGGACTCCTGTTTATTGGATCAAAACTGATGTAAAACTGATCATAACTAATCACATTGATTTAAATCTGATCCATGATATTTTCTCTTGTAGATTACTATAGTTTTTTGGCACAACAAAAATAAAGGAATCCTGATTTAACTGAGGACATCTCATGCCAATTGATGGTATTTGGCATCTGAAATATTTTATTGAAAAAGTGGGGAAATCAAAGGGGGCTTGTCCCACTCATTCAGCTGTTTACAAATGTCCGACTTTTCTACATGGAGAAAGCAAGTCTTAGCAATAGTAAAGGACACAGGAAACACTGTCTAACACCAGTGTGAGCAAAGCCATTGTACTCTTCATTAGCACTAGTACTCAAGCAGAAATACCATTGGTGCAAGTGGTGCAACCGTCCCAAGAGGAAAGAAGGCCCACTTCCGCCACCAAAGTACCAGACACATATCGGAGAGGATTATGATGAGTGATTGGACTGCAGAAAGGTATACATATTGTTCTTGCACACATGTAATTTTCATATATAAATACATGTACGGTATATAAAAAGAATAAAGTTCAGAAAGTTTAATCTTTAGCGTTGATTTAACGTTCAATGCAGAGGACGGAAACAGATGGAGGGCCATCTAACATGAATGTCTAATAATCCCTTCTTGTTCTCCTAGTAAGTATGATTAAGTCTCTGGGGACTTAAGTCTCGTTGACATCAGTAAAACTAATTGGAGTCATCTTAGCAATGCATGTTGCTCCATTAATTATACATGTTATTTGCCAGCTTGGCTTTAACATCAGTCACAGACCTGACAATGATACCAACCTAAAAAGAACTCCTCATGCAATCACTGCAAATATCATTTACGCAAATACATTTCTGGGAGTGGAGAAATAGAGCTTTAATTAAATACAAAAGTACTTTTATAAAAGTACAAGTTTTTATGGTCATCACCCATAAAATAACTATTCATTGTGGCACTTTTAAACAGACCACAACTGTAAGCGATAAGAGTCTAACATAAGATGAATTATTGGTCTGTGTGCAGTTCACTGAACGAAAAGGACCGCAGATTTATATAAACATTATCTATTCTGGACTTATTCGACCCGCTCAGATTGTGGGTCTAGGAACAGATGATTGTTGGGAGTCCAACTTCTGGAGCCTCCGCAATCATCAAGTACATAGCACTTCATAATTCAGTAATACGCAACTGCTGGCTACGGGGGTGCACTTGTGGCCTTCATTTCTCCGGACCCTCAAGCCCCTTAGAGAGGCAAAGTCATATAATGTATCTGCAATTCCCAGGATAATGATTAGATCATTTAATTTCTGTCACTGAGTTATTTTTACCATTTGCAAAAGTTGAATCAAATGTACGTTTGTGCACATGTATCTGTGTGGGGTTTGTTACACTTTCGTGTTTATCCCCTTAACCGCTTCATCCACCAAGCCTGTCTTCACCTTCATAACCAGGCCAAATTTTAGAATTCTGACCAGTGTCACTTAATAACTCTGGAACGCTTCAATGGCTCCCACTGATTCTGAGATGGTTTTCTTGTGACATATTGTACTTCATGGTAGTGACAAAATTGGAAATTTGGCAAAAATGTTGAAAATGTTGCAATTGTCAATTTTTTTATTCTTATGCACTTAAACAAGAGAATTAAGTTTATCATCAATATATCATTGTGGAGAAACGGGGGTCGGCGGGTGCCCAAGTCTGCTAGCCGAAAACACATAGACCAGGGATCGTCCCGCCTAACACCCGCTCTCCTGTTAAAACGTGGGCATAACGCTACACAGACAACACAGGGTTAGGGTAAAACAGTGTGGCAATAATTTATTGAACCACAACGCCCAATAAAAACAGAACAATCCCAGCAATTACCCCCAACATGGTGCACATTACAGGGCCTCACCTTTCCGCTGACTTGCCTGGATAACGGTAGATGTTACGTCAGAGCTCCCAGAGTCGATATTCCACCTGTGATATACAAAAAGAGAAGAGATATTGACAAGCGTATGGAGATGACCGAGAACAGTCCATACAAGATCCAAAGCCAGTTGACACGTCACATCTCCCAGGGTCGCTATTCCACCTGTGATATACACACAGAGAAGAGATAACAACAAGCGTAGTGAGATGTCAGTCCATACAGTCCATACAAGGTCCAAAGCCAGTTGACGATAGTCACCACCTGGCTTATCCGACCATCTCCATGGAACCAGGCGACTAGTGGGTCCCAAAACCTGGCTTTCTCCAAACATATCCATGGTTCAGAGATGGTCACTGGATCAGATCTGTGCCCTTCCAACCGGAGCCAAAAACTCCTAGGTTGTTTCCCCTAGAATCATAGATCCGTGTCCCTCGTGATGGTGCCATGATGAATTGACTGCAGTCCTCTCATCCGTTGAGTGTTTTGCAGAATGACTGGTAGCTCTCTCTTACTTCAGGAGTGATGAGATCACATCTCCTCTCTCTGTCTCTTTAGTATTTTTATACCCAAGGCATGTAAGCTATTTTTAGATTTACCCAGTGTGCTTCAGTTCATCCTCACAGCCTTTCCCTATCTACCTTCGAAGTCAACAAACTGGTTATAGAATACAATACACAATTAGCATATCAGCTCACAATAAACACAGATAAACACACACTATGTACAATTTACCGAAAAAAGATAAAAAAGCTTCAGTAGGGATCAGAAAAAGATCTTATGAGGAATATTAAACCCAATATAAATGTGATAGTGAGCTACTCAAAGGTAAATGTGTAGAATAACACAATAAAGGTCCTGAATGAAGCAATAGAGGGCAAAACTATATAGTAGATTATAACAAACTTTATTATTACAAAAAAGTATATAAATAAGTGACAAGATATACATGGGTATGCAGGTACATTGAAACAAAAAATATGCATATAAAGAAGAAATAACAATCATAACCATATAGTCATAATGTACATGAAATTAAAGAAGTATATATATATATATATAAGTGTCTCAGTAGTTGAAATGTGCGTCACAAGGAGGAAGTATCAATATTATAAGATCAAAAATTAGATCAACAATAGGGGCGCACGAAAACACACTATGTACAAGTCACTGTTACAGACTTACATAGTATGTTAAATCGTATTCAAGTCTGTCTTCTTGACCCACCAGACATAAATACTTAAATCCACAAGCCAATATACAGATAAAAATTCAATTCTTGTGGGTTTACAAAAACATGGATGTCTGGGAAATTAAGATACAATCTGGTTTCTTCACATTGCTCCCCCATCTTAATTAACCAGACATGATAGGCTTACGGTCATCCTTCTCTACTTATGGGGAGCAGTCTACAACATGTCTTTATGCACAGTCACGATTGTAAGAGGTCTCACCTTTATGACACAAAACATTCTATCATCCAGTTTTCTCAGAGCATATTCCATGTCCTCCTTACGACAATAAACTCCACACGTAATTGAACAGTAGCAACTGGTATCCATTGGGTCCATGCATGGCTTCCTCCGCATTCCATAGTTCTTGGATTAAATCCCATTCAATTAGTTGAAGCTGGAACATCTCCTGTAGTTCCCGTTTCTTGTTGAGGTCATATATCCACTCTGGTCTTTTTCTCAAGGACGAGTTGGTGGGGTTGGACATAGAAGCATCCGAAAACTGCTGTGCATGCCTCATCAATGGTCTGCTGGGTCTGTCTGTATGCCTCGCTGGTTGTGGAGCCCTGGACGGTGTGTGAGAACACCAGCCCTCTGCAGCTCCCCCGGTTCCGCCAGGTTGAGTAGTATCCCACAGGTACCACCAAATGTGCAGAAACGGGGGGTCGGCGGACGCCCAAGTCTGCTAGTGGAACTGCATGGACCAAGGATAGTCCCACCTAACACCCGCTCTCCTGTTAAACTTGGGCATAACACTACACAGACAACACAGGGTTATGGTAAAACAGTGTGGCAATACCTTATTGAACCACAACACCCAACAGAAAACAGAACAATCCCAGCAATTACCCCCAACATGGTGCACATTACAGGGCCTCACCCTTCCGCTGACTCGCCTAGATAATGGTAGATGATACGTCAGAGCTCCCAGAGTCACTATTCCACCTGTGATATACACACTGAGAAGAGATAACAACAAGCGTAGGGAGATGTCAGTCCATACAGTCCGTACAAGATCCAAAGCCAGTTGACACGTCACATCTCCCAGGGTCGCTATTCCACCTGTGATATACACACAGAGAACAGATAACAACAAGCGTAGGGAGATGTCAGTCCATACAGTCCATACAAGGTCCAAAGCCAGTTGACGAGAGTCACCACCTGGCTTATCCGACCATCTCCATGGAACCAGGCGACTAGTGGGTCCCAAAACCTGGCTTTCTCCAAACATATCCATGGTTCAGAGATGGTCACTGGATCAGATCTGTGTCCTTCCAACTGGAGCCAAAAACTCCTAGGTTGTTTCCCCTAGAATCATAGATCTGTGTCTCTCGTGATGATGCCATGATGAATTGACTGCAGTCCTCTCATCCGTTGAGTGTTTTGCAGAATGTCCGACTGGTAGCTCTCTCTTACTTCAGGAGTGATGAGATCACATCTCCTCTCTCTGTCTCTTGAGTATTTTTATACCCGAGGCATGTAAGCTATTTTTAGATTAACACAGTGTGCTTCAGTTCATCCTCACAGCCTTTCCCTATCTACCTTCGAAGTCAACAAATTGGTTATAGAATACAATACACAATTAGCATATCAACTCACAATAAATACAAATAAACACACACTATGTACAAGTCACTGTTACAGACTTACATAGTATGTTATATCGTATGCAAGTCTGTCTTCTTGACCCACCAGACATAAACACTTAAATCCTCAAGCCAATATACAGATGAAAAGTCAATTCTTGAAGGTTTACAAAAACATGGTTGTCTGGGAAATTAAGATACAATCTGGTTTCTTCACAATCATTTTTCCAACAACATTTACAAAACCATTTGAAGTGATTTTGGGGAGCCTACATGACAAAAAATACCCACAAGTGAAATCAAAAACTGCACCACTCAAGGTGCTCAAAATTACATTCAAGAAGTTTTTTAACCCTTCAGGTACTTTATTAATATTTTACTTTTTTCATAAAAATTTTACCTTAGCCCCAAATTTTGCATTTTCGCAAGAGTAACAGGAGAAAGTCCACAGTAAAATTTGTTGTGCAATTTCACCTGCAGGTACGACCACTTATAAAATTTTAAAATATTTCTTTATTCAGTATTCATTAAGAATTTTCTGAGCATTAATATATGTCTGATCCATTTCCGGGGTTAGAATACATCCTTAGTCATAGAGATATCACCAGAGTCTCATCAGAATCTATTTAACCATTACAAACCTGTCAGAACATAGATAACACAATTCATATTACATTGGGGAAATAATTATTTGATCCCTTGCTGATTTTGTAAGTTTGCCCACTGGCAAAGACATGAACAGTCTATAATTTTAAGGGTAGGTTAATTTTAACATTAAGAGACAGAATATCAAATTAACATACCTTTAAAATTATAGACTGTTCATGTCTTTGTCAGTGGGCAAACTTAAAAAATCAGAAAGGGATCAAATAATTATTTCCCCCACTGTATATGCATCAAAAGACATACAGCAGGTGGTTGCTTTTGGGACTGTTACCCCCATTATATGACACCTGCTGTCGCTAATAACAGTGACAGTAGGTGCGGATGATCGGGGTATTCCACAGCCCCCACCTGCTGTCATTCGGACTTTAATATAACGCTCATCATTCTCCTCTGCTCGCCGGCAGAGCAGGGGAGAATGACAGCCGGCTTCAGCACCAGCCACCGGGGAACAGCGCTTACAGTAGCCGCTTCTTCCCTGGCGGCTGTCTGTGTCACATGGAGGACATCATGTTCTCCATGTGCACGTGTGCGGGATGTTTTGCCGTCCGTGATGATGGAAAATATGGACATGTCAGCGTGTTTTGCCCACGAACACATGGTCCATGGAAACATACTGACACTGACGTGTGTACGTGTCTCCAGTATGTGTGAAAACTGTCACCACACATACCAGAGATGTGGAAAAAGGGCCTAAAAGTAATTTGCCTTATCCTTGAAGCATTGACAAGGTAATTTTTGTTAGACTGGTTTCCCATGTCTGTAAAACGTGGACATTGCCTGGCTCGCAATACGTGGCTCAATAGCTGTATGGCAGGTCAGCTACCGCGATCCGAGCACTGTATGTGCTTCAAGGATGTCTGAAACCAGCCTTGAACTGTGTGTCATAATTCAGAGCCCCAAGAAAGTGTTCTGCTATGAACAATAATAATCTTTATTTACTGTATATATAGCACTAACATATTCCACAGCGCTTTACAGTTTGCACACATTATCATCACTGTCCCCGATGGGACTCACAATCTAAATTCCCTATCAGTATGTCTTTGGAGTGTGGGAGGAAACCAGAGAACCCAGAGGAAACCCACGCAAACACGGGGAGAACATACAAACTCCTTGCAGATGTTGTCCATGGTGGGATTTGATCCTAGGACTCCAGCGCTGCAATGCTGTCCATTGAGCCACCGTACTGCCCAATGCATTATATAATGTATTACATGAGCTATACGTGCAGATGATCATTATGTACAAATCTCAATATAGTTGAATGATTAAGATCAAGTCTTTGAAGCACCCTGAATAAGACTCTTAGTAGTTTAATCAGATACAGTAAATTAATGTTCTCCTATATTACTCATTCAGTCCAGAATGGTTCCCAACCCCACAAAAGTCTCTATAGTGCACTGTGTTTACATTCTATATTTTTAGCATTGGGTTTGCTAAGTTTAAAGTTAACAGATCACACAGCATTCCTCCGGCCCCATGACAAGTCTACATGTCTTCGAGGGCTATACTTTTCCTTGGTTTAAAATGGACAGATGAAAAGAATCTTGCTCCCTGTGAAATGAGAGAGCTCTTGGCCTATATGTCAACAACTGTGTTCATAATATACTTTTAATGAGCTGTAAATGCTTAGAGTATGATGAAAGCCTCCGAGGTTGTTTGAATTAGAGGAATATGTTATTATCTCACGTGATTTAGGAGAAAATATAATACAGCTCTGGTCCTCGGCTTTTGTCATTTCAGCTAAAATCTCTTTTAAAATACTATGAACAGAAATTTTGTACTTTTTATACTTCTTAATATATTTTTTTTCGATAACATACTGTACATATCAAAACTTTGCTGGTGATCAAAAAATTTTAGGGTAAGTTCACATATTGCAGATTCATTGCAGATTCCACCGCAATACTGTAAGGGTAAGTTCACACTAGGCATTTTTTCAGCATTTTTTTTCTGAAACAAAACCTGATCCCTTGGCAGGAAAAAAGCTGCAGAAAAAAAGCATGTTTTCATTGTTTTTTCTTGCATTGTTTTTGCAACGTTTCTGACGAGTTTTTTGTGCGTTTTTTTGTGGCAGGTTTTGGCATGCTAGATTTGTCTCTTGTGCATGCTGATAAAGTTTTGTGTTGAAAAAAAAGTCCTATTCCATAGAATCAGGTTTTGGCACAAAAACGCTGCAAATCATGATACCTGCGTTTTTTGTGCATTTTTTTCAGCCTTTTTTCACCACCCATTCAAGTTAATGAGTGAAAAATGCTGAAAGAAGTGACCTGCTCTATGTCCAAAAACCATGCAAAGCACAAAATACTGATGACAAAAAAAAGCAATGTGTGTACATGAGATTTCTGAAATCTGGCTTTGCTGGTACTGTAAAATGCAGCTGAAAATTAGCATAAAAAAGCATTAAAAAAGCAGCAAAAATGTCAAGTGTGAACTTAGCTTAAGTATCCGCAGGGAAATTATCAGCGGCCAAACTGCACAAAATTGAGTGAATTTCCCTGCTAATTTTCGCAGAAGATATTAACTTGTGTACCTCCTGTGTGACCGCTACGGCCTCTGATTGCTCTACATTGTGCTGAGACATATAATGGAAAACGTAGGGTAGGCACATCCAAAAAGAATAAGATCTTCAAGCTTTATTCCATACTGGTTATAAAATTAAAATCCTCGTGTTGATAGTAGAAAACACTCTGACGCGTTTCTGGCACTAGTTGTGCACTTAGTGAAAAAGAAAGGGCGCAACTAGTGACTGAAACGCGTCAGAGTGTTTTCTGCTATCAGCACATCCCAATTCTCTTTTTCCACTATATGCATTTTCTGCCATTTTGGAGTGGCTCCCATCATATTAAGAACAGGTTTCATACACAGTGAGCAATGGATTTGTTTTTTCATTGTGACGAGACATCTGTACAAAAGACCGGGACGCACAAATACTGGCATAGAAGCCCTGCTGGAACTGGAGAAATCACCCACAGAGGTCAGTATATTCTTACTTTTTTATTTAAATGTTTTAAAAAAATCTTCACTTGCATATTTTGCTCTGAGCGCACATCAGACCAGCAGCAAAGTCCTCCATGTTTAATATTTGTTGGGGATTTTAGCCACCCGCTTTTGTCTATTTATGCAGGCATAATTGACGTGGTCTCAACTACTTTACTAGACCAGTATTCCGTTGCGTTTTTTACATCTGATTGAAAATGCACAAAAAGTATATGTCTGAACATATCCTAAAAGCGTTATTCCCATTGCAACATTTTATGGTTGGGAATTAAATAAGTCCATCCACTACAGAAACCGCTGAGATCTCAAAAAGAGTCAAAACGCCAGAATTAAGTTTTTTTGGTCGCCACGACATTGTATTAAAATGCAATAACGGGCGATCAAAAGATAGTATCTGCACCAACATGGTATCATTAAAAACATCAGCTCGGCACACAAAAAATAAGCCCTCACCCAACTCGAGATCACGAAAAATGCAGACGCTACGGGTATCAGAAAATGGTGCAATTTTTTTTTAACAAAGTTTGGAATTTTTTTTCATCACTTAAATAAAAAAATAACCTAGACATATTTGGGGTCTATGAACTTGTAATGACCTAGAGAATCATAATGGCAGGTCAATTTTAGCATTTAGTGAACACAGTAAAAAGCAAAACAAAATACAAGTGTGGGATTGCACTTTTTTTGCAATTTCACCGGACTTGGAATTTTTTGCTGTTTTCGAGTACATGGCATGGTAAAACCAATAGTGTCGTTCAAAAGTAAAACTCGTCCCGCAAAAAACAAGCCCTCACATGGCCATTTTGACCAAAAAATAAAAAGTTATGGCTCTGGGATGAAGGGGAGCAAAAAATGAAAATGCAAGACCAAAATTACCTCTGGTTGTTAAGGGGTTAACTTTACAAAACCTAGAAAATGTCTGAATACTTTTTTTTATATATTTTTATATATATATATATATATATAAATATATATATATACCCTGATCAAAAGTTCACATACCCCATTTCTTAATACCGTGTATTGCCCCCTCTAACATCAATGACAGCTTGAAGTCTTTTGTGGTAGTTGTGGATGAGGTTCTTTATTTTCTCATATATAAAGCTGCCCACTCTTCTTGGCAAAAAGCCTTCAGTTCCTGTAAATTCCTGGGTTGTCTAGCATGAACTGCGCGCTTGTGATCTCCCCAGAGAGGCTCAATGATATTGAGTTCAGGAGACTGAGATGGCCACTCCAGAACCTTCACTTTGTTCTGCGGTAGCCAATGACAGGTCGACTTGGCCTTGTGTTTTGGATCGTTGTCATGTTGAAACGTCCGAGTACGTCCCATGCGCAGCTTCCCAGACTGATGATTGCAAATTTGCCTCCGGTATTTGCTGATAGCATACTGCATTTATCTTTCCTTCAACTTTGACCAAGTTTCCTGTGCCTTTGTAGCTCACCCATCCCCAAAACATCAGTGATCCACCTCCGTGCTTTACAGTAGGAATGGTGTTCCTTTCATCATAGGCATTGTTGACCTCTCTCCAAATGTTTCCTTTATGGTTGTGGCCAAAAAGTTAAATTTGTTTTAATTACTCCAAATTACCTTGTTCCAGAAGTTTTGAGGCTTGTCTCTGTGCTGTTTTGTGTATTGCAGGTGAGATACTTTGTGGTATTTGTGCAGTAATGGCTTTCTTCTGGCGACTCAACCATGCAGCCCATTTTTCTTCAAGTGCCTCCTTATTGTGCATCTTGAAGCAGCCACACTGCTAGTTTTCAGAGAGTCCAGTATTTCAGCTGATGTTATTTGTGCTTTTTTCTCTGCATTCAAAACAATTTTTCTGGCAGCTGTGGACTAAATTTTTGTTGGTCTACCTAACCATGGATTTGTTTTTACAGAGCCCCTGATTTTCCATTTGTTAATCACAGTTTGAACGCTGCTGACTGGCATTATCAATTCAGTGGATATTTTTTTTGTATCCCTTTCCTGTCTTATACAGTTCAACTACCTTTTCCCGTAGATCCGCTGACAATTATTTTGCTTTCCCCATGACTCACTGTAAGGAAAAGGTTGTCGCCATTTTGTATAGGCCTGTACCAGCCTCCATTTTGTCAGTTCACACAGCCACAGACTTTTAGCTACACAGGGCCTATTAGCATATTCAGTACGGCCAGCTTTGATGTCCCCTATGAATCAATAGGCCTTTACATGCTAATTGGTTTAGGCCAGGGTCTGAAAAGATGATCAGTCGTATGGTAATTAGCTCAAGCTCAAGGCGTTGTTTCCTGCTCCATATGAATTGCAGGCCAGTTAATATGCGGGCTTCAAAGCAAATGGGGAAGGGCCTAGCAGGTTTGGAAGCTGTAGCCAAGAAGAGACTGGTCTCTCATTCCCTTTTTCACACTCAGAAGCACCAGGACAGACTTGCCAAATGGAGCTGCAGCACATGCATTGGGGGCTGTCCAGCAAATGAAGACTTTCCTGGGGAACGCAGAGCTCCATGCCTCCCCATGACCATACTACAACCCGGTAATATTGATCTATAGCTAATACCTTTAAGCCTTGTACATTATTGTTGTATTTTTACTCTGACTGCCATTCCATTGTAATTACATTGTATAGCTTTACTGTATATTTCTGTAATTATCTAGTGCGCCCTTAAGGCAAATTAAACCATAAAATTAATCTTGGGCTGATGCTTTTACTCTGATCACGAATCTTAGAATACCCAGTGGGTAGCAGGACACCTTCCCCGGCGGCCATTTGCTCTAGGTGCAGTTCTCTTACTGACCTGAGAGACAAAGGGGGGCGCCGGAGAGCTGTACCTGTGGAGTTACGTCCCATTGGTGACGTGGGAGGAAAGGGATCGTCCGTCACATTTGGTAGCGGCGGTGGTATCAGAAGCTGTGATACCCGGGCTACCGTGTGGCGGCCGGCTGAGTTCCTCACAAATTGGTGGCAGCGGTGGGATCAGAGTAATAGTGTGCGTGGGACCCCTACTCCCAGACACTAGAGACTACCAGCAGTACTTTCACTGCTGGGGTCTTAAGGTCAGCCCAGCACTAGACGGTCAGAGTGTAAATATAACAAGTTGTGTGCAAGGTCAGGGTTGCAGCTGTGTTTCAGTAACCAAAGGTTCCCAAGATGGCGGAAGGCACCAGGAGTAGGGCAAAGGGGGAGGCCAATGCTGTGGCCTATGAGGGGTTCGATACCGATGAGGGGGAGCTCAGCCAGGGCTCCCCAAGGAGCCCGACCCCCGTGCTCAGTCTCACAGTTGACTGTCCACCCCCTGCCCGTCCCAGCCTGTCCAGATCGGAGGCCCTTTTCCAAGCGGCTATGGCACAGCTTGAGGCTGGTAATGACGCCGCCTATGAAAGACTCCTGGTGGCGGCAGAGACAGCAGCAGAGCGTGAGCAAGCAGCGGCAGAGAAAGCAGCAGAGCGTGAGCAAGCAGCGGCAGAGAGAGCAGCAGAGCGTGAGCATGCAGAACGTGTGTTGCAGGCTACAGAACGCCGTGAAGCTGCGGAGCGCCAGCACCGACTGGAGATGGCTCAGCACGGACCCCCGCTGGACGCACCAGGCCCACTGGAGACAAGGGCTCCCAAGGTCCGGGCGGAGGACTTTCCCTTACTTGAAAAGGATGGAGACCTGGATTCCTTTCTGCTTGCTTTTGAGAGGACATGCCTCCAACATCATCTGGCCCCGGATCAGTGGGCAAGGTACCTGACCCCCCGTTTGAGGGGTAAGTCCCTGGAAGTTTTGGGGGACTTACCTGCCGGGGAGGAGCAGGACTACAACAGCATCAAGCGGGCCCTGATCCAGCACTACAACCTCACCCCGGAGTCGTACCGCAGGAAGTTCAGGAGCCTGCAGCGGGGTTCAAAGGACACCTGGACCGACCACATGCGGGCCCTGTTGAGAGCTGCGGAGCACTGGACCTCAGGTCTAGAGCTCACTACCCGTCAGGAGGTCCAGGAACTGTTTGTCGTGGAGCAATTCTTGTGGAACTGCCCAGAGGACCTCCAGCAGTTCCTCCGTGACCGGAAACCAAAGGGGGCTTCTGCTACAGCCGCCCTGGCAGACGAGTATGCCAACAACAGGGCGCCGGAGCCAAAGAAGCCTGCCATCAGCACCTGGAGAGGGGGTAAGCCCAATCCTGCCCCAGCCCCATATCCAGCCCCCAGAGTGCAAGGGGTGTACCCCCCTGCTGCCCTCTCCAGGCCAGGAACAGAACCCAGACGTTGCCATAATTGCAATCAGCCAGGACACTTTAAGGCTGCATGTCCCAGCGCCAGAAGGCCCCATCCCTGTCCCAGAAACCGTCCACTGTTTTGTGTGTGGGAGGGGGTGGTGGGAGGTCCCTAGACAATTACCAACCCGTCACCATCGGCCGCTCAGCGGTCATGGGACTGCGGGACACAGGCGCTGAACGAACCCTGGTACCCCCTGAGGTGGTGTCCCTTCAAGACTTGGTACCTGGGAAAACCCTTTCCGTCTCCGGAATTGGAGGCGTTGAACCGGCGCTGCCCGTTGCCAAGGTGTATTTGGATTGGGGTGCCGGGAGGGGGATGTGGGAGGTGGGAGTAACGCCGAATATTCCTGCAAATGTGTTGCTTGGGACCGATTTGGGGCAGCTAGTGTCCCAGTATGTGGCCACTGAACCCCCAAGTCCGGCTCCCCAAGAATGTCATGACTCTACTGTGAATGCTAATGTTAATGTATTGAATGTGCCTCCAACAGTGGAGGAGGGAGTGCAACCTGATGGTAAGCCATGCACTGACACTACACACACAGGGCTCACAGTGAGGACAGGTGAGGAGGCTGTAGGGGAGAGCTCAGAGGTGGAGGGAGGGGCTGCTATGGGCAGTGTAGGGCCCCTAAGTGAATCCAGCCTGCTGAGTCTAGGGCCCCTGCAGGAAGAGGAACAGGCCATGGGGGGAGGGGGTGTCCCGGGAGAGGAGCCACCAGGTAGGACCCCAGGTCAGGAGTTCCCCACATCCGGGATGTCAGGAAGTCAGGGAAGTCTGCCTGACCCGGCGACTTGGTCAGAGGATGAGGGAAAGCAGGCGCTACCCGTGGTCTCAGCAGTCGTGGCCGCTGTTACCAGGAGTGGGAGCGCTGAAGCCCAAGGAGCCTCGCGGAGGTCCGACGGTTTCCCCCTCTCTGACCAAGTGGCTGCGATCAGACAGTACCGGAGACAGATCCCGGGGAACGACCCGAGGACAGGGCAGTTTCATCAATTCTTGCCATATCCAGTCAGGGATTTCAGGCAGCGTTTGGCAAACTGACCCTAGCCTGAAGACTCTCAAGGAACAGGCGGCACAGCCTCCCCTGGAGTCCGAACGCCCATGCCGAGTGGTCTGGGACCAGGGACGGCTGTTACCGGGTACGGTCCCGCAGGGTTACCGGAGGCTGGCCCAGGGACCGCAGTTAGTTTGGTACCCCATCCGTTCAGGGCGGAATTTGTTGCGGATCGCACACGAATTCCAATGGCCGGACACCTAGGGATCACTAAAACCAGGGCCAGGCTAGCTCAGCATTTCTACTGGCCTTGGGAAAGAGACCGAGGTGATAGCCTACTCCGTTTGTGTGACACCTGTCAGAGGGTGGGGAAGGCGGGGCCGCGCCCCCCAAAACCCCACTGGTAACTCTGCCCATCATCGAAGAGCCTTTCTCGAGGGTGGTGTGGATCTCATTGGACTCTGTCACTCCCCCCGCTCCGGGGAAATGCTTCATACTAACGGTAGTGGGCTATGCCACCCGGTACCCGACGGTAG
>JARQOD010000005.1:500495670-500778408 GCA_033576555.1 Oophaga sylvatica
TTTCAGGGTCCATACGGAAACGGAGGCTGACACCAAAAAAAACCAAAAACTGAAGTTCCTGTACGGCAAATACACACTTCTCCAGTTGGCGTTATAGTTTATTGTCTCGCAAGATCTGCAACACCTGTCCACAGCTTGATGAGAACAAGATCTGGCGAGTAAATTAAAATGTGTCCAAATATACAACCACAAACAGCCCCACAAGGTGACGAAAAATGTCATTAACAAAATGTTGGAATACGTCTGGTGCAAGTAGTCAGACCAAAAGGATGACTAGGTTCTCATAATGTCCCTCCGGCGTGTTAAACGCCGTTTTCCACTCTCCCCTCTTTTATCTAATCAGATTATACGCCCCCTGAGATCCAATTTAGAAAACCATTGGCGCCAACAATTGATTGAAGAGATCAGGAAAAGGGGAGTGGATACGGATCTCGAACAGTAATCCGATTAAGTTCGCGGAAATCCAAGCAGGGGCGTAGGCCTCCATCTTTCTTCTTTCACAAAGAAGAACCCCGGGTACTGGGGAGATGAAGGTCTAATGTGCCTTTGGCCAGACTTTCAGAAATATAATCTTTCATAGCCTGCCTCTCAGGAACAGAAAGGATTATACAACCTTAGTTTAGGCAACTTAGCATCAGGGGAGATTAATAGAGCAGTCATTACGCGATGAGGAGGTAACTCTGACACCCCTCCTCAGAGAAAACATCCCCAAATCCCCAAAAAAAGGAGGCAATGTACTAGGCACGACCGCACTGATGGACTGTGTTCATGCAGTTGCTTTTGCAAAACTCACCCATTGGCTTATTTCTCTGGACTGCCAATTAATTACGGGTTATGTTTAACCAGCCAAGGAAGTCCCAACACAATGGGAGTAGGTAGACCCTCCAACACATAACAAGATAATTGTTCCTATGTATTGCCCCTACCGAAGGTCAATGTTATGAACCTCATGACAAAGTACCTTGGCTAGAGGCCTGGCGTCATGGAGAATATAGGGATCGGTTTGCCAATACACTCAGATGCATACCTTGAGCCTGAGCAAACTGAGCGTCAACCAGATTAGCCCCGGAACCACTATCAGAAGAACAGACAATCTCTCCACTCTCGTAACAAATACCACCTCCACTGGTACAGGAACTGAGAAGAACTGGCGGATGAAATACATACTACACCAGGTTGTCGTCCACCACACAACCTGGGATTAACAGTTTTCGGCGACTTTTGGCTCAACAAGGCACGGGATGGACATTCTCCAACAAAATGTCCCTCTTTCCCGCAGAAAAAACAACTTCTAGTCCTGCGGCGTACCGCCAATCCCCTCCTACGAAATGATGTCCCTCCCAACTGCATAGGCTCATCTGAACAGACAAGGGGAACCTCAACATAAGGGACTTTAGTGGTAGGTGGAGAAAACAACATGGATGGGGTTACCTCACCCCTCTCCCGAAGCCGTCTATCAGTACGGATAGCTAAGGCCATAGCAGCCTCCAGAGAAGGAGGAGACTCTTACTGAGCCAAAAACGTCTTTTAATTTATCAGAAAGCCATGACAAAACTGGCTCTAAGAGCTGGGTCATTCCACTGAGTATCTGTGGCCCATCTACGAAACTCAGAAGCAAATTCCTCTGCCGGACGATCTCCCTGCTGTATCTTACGTAATTTGTCTCAGCAAGAGAGACCCGATCTGGGTCATCATATACCAAATCCCAGGGCAGTAAAAAATTGATCTACAGACAGTAGAGCCGGGGATCCCGAGGAAGGGAAAATGCCAGGATTGAGGGTCCCCTTGCAGAAGTGAGATAACAATTCCCACTCTCTGCTCCTCACTCCCTGATGATCGAGGCCGAAGCCGAAAATACAATTTACATGCCTCCCGGAAGGTGAAAAATTTGTCTCGCCCACCAGTGAACCTGTCCGGGAGAGCTACTTTAGGTTCAACTCTGGTTTGCTCCAGGGGAGACAAAACTTTGGACTTAATGTCCGTCAGCTCCATGGATAATCCCTGCAACTGCAGAGCCAGCTGGGCTACTGGATCCATGGTAACTGGAGATAATTTTTTATGGCCAGTGAAAATGTCACGCTGTCTAATGATATGTATACAATGTCAGTAAACTATTAATACAGGAAACAACACTCTATACAACAACTAGTATAGCAACATCAGCATGTAAGTATAGAATAGATTTACCTGACACGATATCTGCTGAACTCAGGGTTAATCTTGAGGACTTGATGAGCTGAAACAGGAAGAGGTGGACCGGGATCTAACCTGACCCTAACTGGGGTTCCTAAACTAATCCCTCACCTTGGAGGTACTGATAATGGTTCAGAGGTCCAAGTCTCCAACCTAACCCTGTCTCCTATCAGACCCTGAACCCTGTAATCAGTCCTAAGAAGGATCCTGACTACCACCAAAGGGATATGGGCTGATCTCAGCTAAATACACAGATTAGACATATAAGACAGACAGGATAAACACTCGCTTGCATACACACACAAACACCAAAGGAACATAAATGGTCTGGGAAATAAACTCTAACCAAGTTGAGCTTAGAACAACTAAGGAGCTCACAACCTAAGTCTATACAGATTCATTCCTATCTGTGGTCTGCATGAAGGTTTCACTGGCAACTCCCAAGCAGACAACCAGGAATTTAAAGGAAACAATCAACAAATAATCAATTGCAGCCGGGGAGAAACTGCACCCCAGTCCCAGCACGAGCACAGACAGAATTAACTCCCTAGCTGCCAAACACAAAGAAACAGCAGCTCAGCTGTGAGAAGTCAAAATGTGCAACCGCGACGATCTTCGTGGCAATGCACACATGACAACAGGTCACAGGTGAGTATGTTACCTTTAGTAGCCATTCAAAACCTATTTCTGTCAACTTCTGTGCATGTTATCAGGCAAAATCATCACGGTATGTAAACTTTTGATCAGGGTCATTTGAATATTTTGGGTTGTCATTAAGATTTAAAAAGAGAAAACACAGTAGTTTGACAATAAATGGCTTCACCCAACCACTAACATGAGTGGAGAAAAAGTTTTGGTGTTATCATTCATAGTCTCTGAAAATAGTCCAAGAAAGCAAAAATTCTGCAGGGGTATGTAAACTTTTGAGCACAACTGTATACCATACATATCTATCTACACATACACCCCATATACTGTATATGTGTATATATATATATATATCCCTATATACTCCAAATCCACAGAAAAATATATATATACAGTATATATATAAATAATGTAAGGTGGCTGTCGGACACTTAGTGGTTGGAAGATAAACTTGAAGTAATGCTTTAGTACACACAGAAATAAAAAGGGTTAATCAGCCATGACTGATTGATTGTAAGTGTAGAGCCCAGCTGTGCCTGGAATCTTACTTCTCGGAGGGATGCACTGAAGGTAACCACCACAAGAGACCTGATATTCATTCACACATCTTTACCAATCCCTATAGCCACCAGAGGGAGCCCTTTCAGAGTATATAGGATGGTGAAGTCACAGCAGAGAGCTCAGATTAGATCAGATCTCGGATGAGATTAGTTAGGAACGAGTTCAGTGTAGTTGGTGATTCTACACAGAAGTGAGAAGTTGTTAGTTCTCTTAGAGAGTGGAGAGTTAGCTCTAGGAGTGAGCACAGATCAGTGAGTCTGCAAAGCCAGGTGCAGGTCAGGCGGTGAATCCTGATAGCTGCTTCAGACAGAGCTTAGAAAGGAGGGAAAGAGAACAGCAGATATTGAAAGAACCTGAAGACTGCAGCTTTGAGCTAAGTTCAACGTGTGGAGGCTAGTACCAGTAGAAAGATAGCCACTCCAGCCTAGTCAGAACTGAGTCAACTGAGTGCAGTTTCAGTGAGCAAGCGTGCCGACGCTTTGAGAGCGGTGAAGAAAGGAGAAGAATCAGCCATCTACTGTTAGTGTGCTTATGTTAAAGGTCAGAGTAGGACGAAAGGCGAGTGGAGTAAGAAGAGAGTAACGGAGGTTGAAACAGCATTGATCGCTTACCTCTACTCTGAATACCGGACACCGGGTCCGAGCTTGCTAGAATCTACACGACTATAGGAGATAACCGGAGACCCTGCGGGACTTCAAGTCGCAGGGGCCCTCAAGTGCTGATACGTAACCGGGGTCAGGAAGACGGAGTCTAGCAGGGCTCTGCAAACAGAGACACTGTTCTATCCAAGAGAAGGCCCTACCACAAAGTCAGCCGGGCGTGTAAAGTGGAAGACAGAGTTAGGCCTCGTTTCATACAGGTCAGAGACTCACATTATAGAAGTAAGGAGGCCCTACACCTACTCAGTGGGAAGAACTGGAAGTGCATCCTTCACCCTGCCAGCACCCCGGGACGTGCCTGCAACACCATCAGTAAAGGTACAGAAAGAGACTTTCGTGTGTGTGTGTCTGCCTTATTACTCCTGCGGCTGAACTCCTCTCCTCCATCCTGCACCCCTACACCCCGTTTACCTGAAGGACCCCAGCCTTGCCTGTGGAAGGCTTAACACCTTGCTGCCCAACACCAACCCTTCAGCGGATCTGCATAGCAGCACTGGTCACCCTGACCAGGTACCACAGGTGGCGTCACGAATTTCTACAATCCTTATAATCCCCTGTAAATACCCCCCCTTTTTCAGTGAGCGCCCAGGGCCACGGACCGAGCTGTGTCACCGTGACATCCCCCATAGAAGTGAACGGGCTCGGTGCCGAGTACCCCACAGGCCCTGGCGGGCGACTCATAAGCAGCTGATGAGTTGGGAGAGACTGCTGCTCACCATATCTCCAGCCATGGGTGTGGCTCACTTTGTAAATTTAGAGCTGTTTGTTTCACACATGCCTGTGTGTATGGAGGTGTGCTGATCTCATGGATTGAGTGCCTTTGCTAAAGGACTAAGAATTTGGACTCTAAGCCAGGCGAGCTAACCAGCACTATTGTATGGACTTTTTCTTTATGTTGTACTTTGAGCCAGACAAGGGCTGTATTTGAGTTTCCTGTGATGTGGTTTATGATGACTGCAGTAAAGCAGCTGAACTTTAAATAGAAACAGTTTCTGTAATACCTCAGATCGCTCCCAAGTGAGTATCACTGTTACAATAACTTTTACAGATTTAATGACAAAAAAAACATAAGGGATGGGTGGGAGCGCACAATAAATTCGGGTAAGATGGCCGACCGGTCTGTTGGTGCCAAAACCCCTTTATAAACCCTATTCACTCTGCCCCTTTAAACCCCTTGAGACAGCCCCTTTATGTTCCCTCATTTTTTAATTAACCCCTTCATACTCCCTTACATTTATAGGGCCTATCCTGATTTAGTTCAGGCCCGCTAAATACCATAGTTTTGCAGTATATAGAATACATCGTCAAGCCATGTATAAAAATGTAAAAAATAAAAAAGTTCAAATACAAATGTTCGGTAACCAGAGCAAACTACATGGGGAAAAGATATAAACTCCTTCAGATATTGTTCTAGCTGGGCATAGACCGAGGACCCCAGTACTGCAAAGCAACAGTGCTAACCACTGAGCCACCTTACTGAGCTGTAAGGGTGAGTTTCCACGGTCAGGAAACGCTGCGTGTTTGGCGCTGTGCGCTGGCGCAGCGCCAAACACGCAGCGTCCAGATGTTACAGCATAGTGGAGGGGATTTCAAGGAATCCCGTCTCCACCATGCGTAACAATACGCAGGTGGCAAACCTGCGTAAACGGACATGCGGCGCGTCTTTTTAGACCGCAGCATGTCCTCGCGTATTGCGTATTGCGTCGCCGCAACAGAATTAACACAGGGCTATGTAGCCCTGCGCTCTTTCCGGAGGTGTTCCGGAGGTGTCCTGAACACCTCCGGAAAGATCGCGCGTCAGAAGGGGGCGGGGCTTAGACGGAGCGGAATTTCCGCTCCGTCCAAAGCGCTATGGTTCCGGACCGTGGAACCATAGCCTTAGTGCCTCCACAGGGCTCAGGATGTAAGCTGTAATGGCTTGGGACAGTCCAGTGAAGAACTCCTGCCTTAAACTTAGTGGCATAGATGAATTGGACAGCTTTTCATAATGATCTCTGACCACCTGAGTACACAGTGCATGACTACCTCACACAATTCATGTAAAACTGCCCTGTACAAACAGCACAGTGTACACCTACAGTATGCCATACACAAACAGCGCGCTGCACTTATACTGCATACTGACAGCAAAACTAACCAGCAAACCTAAAGGGAATCTGTCAGAAGAATCCAACCCCTCCCCCAATCATCTATATAAGTATGCAGGTCATAGAGCGTCGAATAAACTGATATCTGATGACTTATTCCAGAGGAATCCACATCGATCTTATAGCTCCACCACAACTTGCTTTTTTTTCTTTTACCATTGGAATGTGGCACTAATGAAAGTTCCCTGCCTTTAGTATTATACTTACCAGTCACTGAGTTCATCTGTTATCGCCGCCGCTGCAGTTGTCTTCTCCAGGTTATGATCCGCCGGATCAATCCAGCGTTTGCTCAATGTAAGTCAATAAGAACCAGAACGAGGCCAGAAAGAGGCTCTCATAGTCAGAAGCTGCGGTCACAAGATGGCGGAAGGGACAGGAGCGGCCCCAGGAGGAGCAGAAGATGGTGGCTAGAAAGCATATTGCTATAATGGGGAACTTACATCATACCGCTCCACAGGTGAAATAAATAAAACTGCTGCAGTGGTGCTTTAATATGGAAACAAGAGACACAGAGATACTCCCCAGAGTTTGCCAAGCAGAAGTGAGGACAGTGGTGAGCTTTCATGAACAGAGCCTGAGTCACACACATGCAGTGAGAGGATCACTTTCCATTCAGAGGCATCACTAACCATTAAAATAAGCTGTGAAGGCAGACTCTGTGGAAGATCTCTATCCCACCCATAGATCTTCACACTTCATTTACATATTTGGAAAAATGTGGATTTCTGTGAAATGAGACATTGGAACATAAAAACCAAGGCATCAGTTTATTCAGTTTCCTATGACCTGTAAGTCCATATAGATGGCTTAGGAGCTTTGATGCTACTGATAGATTCCCTTTAAAGGGGTTATCCAATGCCAAAATAATTATTTTATACATTGAGGTTTTAAAATCATAAATGGAGGCATTCTCACCTTCCCGCACCACCCCCCGAAGATCCAGCACAGTCCACTCCAGAGGACTCCGCTAGTCTCCCATCACAGGTTGCAGTGGTCCCGTGATTTCCGGACATCGCTTCCCAATCCAGTGCAGACCTTCAGAGCTGCCTGCGCTGGAAGGTGAGCAATGAATGCCTCCTTTTATTTTTTTTTAAAACCATCAACACCTAAAAAATAGTTTCTGTGTTGTATAACCTGTTTAATTTTGTAGAATTAGTTTGTACAGAGCTGCACGACACTGCTGGTTTGTCTCTACCAGTCTCCAAAATCCAACGAATTGCCAAAAGTTATCAGCATTCTCCAAAATCAGGGTTTTTGTTTAAAGTTCAAAATAGTATAGCAATAAAGTGAAATGATTCAGCTTGTCACAAGTTTGAAAAAAGCTTGTAACAAGCTGAAATGTACTTTATTACTGTACTGTATGGACCTCTGAAATAAGAAGCCTGATTTTGAAGAATGCTAATGTCAAATTTGGAATTTAAATAAAAAATAAATACAATAGAGTAAATTTTATATCAAGATTGTGTTTTCATTCTGATTATGCTCCAGAGTATACGTTATTAGTTCAAAGGGAACCTGTCATGTAAAAAAACACTATTAATCTGCAGATATGGGCAACTCATAGATTAATAGCTTTATAAAGCCATGTGGCAGCCAAATAGTCATACAGGCGCAGCTTCAGTCACCGCTGTGTATGTATTGTGCTAGACGACATCATTGCAGCGTGACACACAATGTTATGTCACACCAAGCCAGCTAATCAAAAGAAGAGCCACAAATGTCAGGAGGTAAGAGGCAGTTTTCACGGATTACCGATGGACTGGGTCCTTTAACACTAACGCTATGGGCTTTCTCACACGAGCATAAGCATCGGATGATCGCTGATTTTTTATCGGATAGCACTCAGACCAAAGTTGTTCAATGGGGCAGTGCTGACGCACGATTTTTTATGCTGACAGGATCTGTCAGTGAGAAATATCGCAGCGTGCTTTGATTTTACTTTGAAATCAGATCCACTCGCCTATTCAAATCTATCGGTGCGAGGCGGCCTTCACCGGAGGCTTGTAATGACAGGCACATGGATCATCAGCTGACCCTTGGCCATCATGACAACCTATCGGCGTCCCGCGATCACGTCACGGGTGCGTCGGAGCCCGAATAGTAAATGCCGCCGTCAGTGAGTGGTTGACAACGGCATTTAACTGGTTAACAGCCATGGTCCAAGCTCTACTCCAACCTTGGCTGTTAAAGTCGCATGATAGCTGATTATATCAGCCATCAAGTGCATGGAAAGATGCAGGCTCAGTGTGTGAACCAGCATCAAAGGCAGGGACACTAATTTCGACGTACAATCACATCAAAGGGGTTTGAGGGGTTAAAGTTATACTACTGGTGATGTGCATAGTTCCTATCACAGATAGGATGTACGATGTAACAAGTTCATTTTACAGCCTATTACATATGTATTTCTGGTCCTTAGATAACTCCCTTAACCCCCCATAAAGAGAATCTACCACTAGGCTTTTGCAATTACACCTGAGAGCAACATGATGTAGGGGCAGAGACCCTGATTCCAGTGACGCATCACTTACTGGGCTGCAATCTGTCATTTTGATAAAATCATAGCTTTCTCTGCTGCAGATCTACTAGTTCTCTGGATGCTGAGCTCTGTATAACCCCCCCCCCCACACACACACACACACACACACTGATTGGCAGCCTTCTTCCTATGGACAGCGTACACAGAAAGCTGCCAATCATTGGTGGCAGAGGGGTTATTTTGGCCTCCTGAATATTCAAGACTATCTAGCAGCAGGTTTACTAGTCTTCTAATGATGATCCCCTGTTGATAACACAGTGATTTTATCAAATCTACACTAAGCAGCCTAGTAAGTGATATATTGCTGGAATCAGGGTCGCTGTCTCTAGATTATGCTGCTCTCAGATTAGGTGGCAAAACCCTGATGACAGATTCCCTGTAATTTATGGTCAGAGGTGTTCTGTACCTTTCCCTTAAAATGTTTGAAATAGGAGGGGTGATGATGAATGCCTGATTCTATTTTTGCTTACTGATATAGTGCCATCGTACTCCAGATCACTTTACAGACATCATTACTGTCCCCATTGAAGCTCATAATTAGAGTTGAGCATTCCGATACCGCAAGTATTGGGTATCGGCCGATATTCGCTGTATTGGAATTCCGATACTTAGTTCCAATATTTTTCATATATCGTATACCGGAATCAGAAGTTCCCATAATTCTTTGAGAGGCAATGTGATTTTAGTCATCCAATGAGGAATCCTAAGAAGTGTGGGCACATCCTGTAATGCTGCGGTCATGTTAACTAATGGCATGGCTGTGATTGGATGCTGAAATGATGTCAGAATGCACTATAAAAGGCGCCGCCGCCATTTTAGCGTCACTGTGCTGTGAACTCAGTTAGGGACAGAACGCTGCTCTGCTGACTCTGAGGGACAGTTTAGACATTGCGATTTTGTGTACTGTGCTTTAGGCAGGCTAGCACCAACCGCTGTGTAAAGCTTCCTTTTGCCTTGCAGTGTTGTTTTAACAGCTCTGTGCAAGGTGTGTGTGTGAGAGTGCAGGTGACGCTGCAGTTTTCTCTGCATCCAACGCTGTTTGTAGGCATCTGCACGTGTCACTCACAGACTCTTTTTTTTTCTTTAGTGTAATTCTTGCTGCTCCATTCAATAGAAATTATAGTGTGACGCGCTTCCATCCGTATACAATACATTGGTTGCAAACACTATAGAAGTACAGAAAGGAGCCTTTCAGAGATAGTGAACAGTTGTGTGCAGTGTTCACTCTAGTCTGTGAGGTTTTTTTTTTTTTTGAGTGCAGATCACGCTCCAGTTAGTTCTTCAACCACTGCTGCTTGTACTCTGCTGAGCGTGTCTCACTGCCTCATCCTTGACATTTTTCTCTAATTGTTGCTGCTACATTCTATTTCAAATAATTCAAATCTATTAGTGTGACGTGCTTCCATCCGTATCCAATACATTGGTTGCAAACAATATAGAAGTACACAAACGGGCCTTTCACAGCTAATGAACAGTTGTGTGCAGTGTTTACTGTAGTCAGAGGTTTTCATTTTTGGAGTGCAGATCCCGCTCCAGTTAGTTCTTCAACCACTGCTGCTTGTACTCTGCTGAGCGTGTCTCACTGCCTCATCCTTGACATTTTTCTCTAATTGGTGCTGCTCCATTCTATTTAAAAAAAATCAAATCTATTAGTGTGACGTGCTTCCATCCGTATCAAATATATTGGTTGCAAACAATATAGAACTACAGAAACGGGCCTTTCACAGCTAATGAACAGTTGTGTGCAGTGTTTACTGTAGTCAGAGGTTTTCATTTTTGGAGTGCAGATCCCGCTCCAGTTAGTTCTTCAACCACTGCTGCTTGTACTCTGCTGAGCGTGTCTCACTGCCTCATCCTTGACATTTTTCTCTAATTGGTGCTGCTACATTCTATTTCAAATAATTCAAATCTATTAGTGTGACATGCTTCCATCCGTATCCAATACATTGGTTGCAAACAATATAGAAGTACACAAAACGGGCCTTTCACAGCTACTGAACAGTTGTGTGCAGTGTTTACTGTAGTCAGAGGTTTTCATTTTTGGAGTGCAGATCCCACTCCAGTTAGTTCTTCAACCACTGCTGCTTGTACTCTGCTGAGCGTGTCTCACTGCCTCATCTTTGACATTTTTCTCTAATTGTTGCTGCTACATTCTATTTCAAATAATTCAAATCTATTAGTGTGACGTGCTTCCATCCGTATCCAATACATTGGTTGCAAACAATATAGAAGTACACAAACGGGCCTTTCACAGCTACTGAACAGTTGTGTGCAGTGTTTACTGTAGTCAGAGGTTTTCATTTTTGGAGTGCAGATCCCACTCCAGTTAGTTCTTCAACCACTGCTGCTTGTACTCTGCTGAGCGTGTCTCACTGCCTCATCTGTTATGTTTCGGTAGCTGAGGAGTGCAGGTAAAAAAGGCAATACACCAGAGAAGTTGGAATCTATGAGATTGCAGTACCCTGACTAACCACCACAACTAGAGGCAGCCGTGGAGCGTTCCTACGTTGGTCCTAGACGCCTCGTCACAGCTGAGAAACTAACTACACCTAAAGATAGAAAGAGGAAAGCTATCTGCCCCGGAGCAGATCCCCAAAGAACATAGAAAGCCCCCAAACATGTAATGGCGGTTAGACAAGATGAAATACTGACACAGACAGAAAATAGTATGAGCAAACGTTGGGGCCCAAACTACCTAAATAGAAAAGGATAGGAAGGGCACTTACTGCAATCCCAAAAAACCCTGAAAAGCACCAACTCTACTAATTTCAAAATCACCTGAGATCACACGACCTCTACCACCTAAATTAGTTCTCTGGTGTAACAAAATCAAAACAGCAGCCACTGAAAAAACTGGAAAAATCAAAAGTACAAACATCAGTGGCTGAACTAAACTGAGAGGGCAAAAGCCCCCGGAGGGGACCCTGAAGGCCCCCACAGAAGTGCAGGACAAAATGCAAAAATCAAGCACAAAAACAAAAGAAGAAAATGTCTTATCTGTTAGCAGGAGATGCAGACACGACACAGCAGGCTACAAAGGAAACAGGACTCAAGGATTGAGACCAGAACAATTGATCACCGGCAACCCTGATGGGAAGGCGACTCCTTATATAAGACCAGTCAGTAACACCTGATTCCCACTCCTCACAATCTTCACTGGACAGTCCAGTACCGCTTGTAACCACCAGAGGGAGCCTCTGCTCAGAACTCATTTCAAGTCCATTCACAACAGTACCCCCCCCTTGAGGAGGGGTCACCGAACCCTCACTTGAGCAACCAGGTCGGTCAGAATGAGTTCTATGATACGCACGGATGAGTCTCCTAGCATGGATGTCTGAAGCAAACACCCAAGAATTGTCTTCTGACCATAACCTCTCCACTTAACCAAATACTGGAGTTTCCGTCTAGAAAAACGAGAATTCAATATTTTCTCAACCACAAACTCCATATTGCCCTCAACCAGAACAGGGTCAGGAGGCAAAGCAGTAGGAACCACTGGCTCAACAAACCTCTTCAACAAGGACTTATGGAACACGTTATGGATCTTAAATGTCCCTGGAAGAAGCAAAGGAAAAGAAACAGGATTAAGAATCTCCATGATCTTATAAGGTCCAATGAACCTAGGCTTAAATTTAGGAGATGCCACTCTCATAGGAATATTTCTTGAGGACAACCAGACCAAGTCCCCACTTTAAACCGAGGACCATCAGTCCTATGCTGGTTAGCAAACCGCTGGGCCCTCTCCTGAGAGAGGGACAACCTCTCCACTACCTGGTCCCAAATCTGTTGCATACGCTCCACAACAGAGTCAACACCTGGACAGACAGAAGCCTCCGTCTTTTCCTGAAGAAAATCGAGGGTGAAACCCAGAATTACAGAAAAATGGAGACATCAAAGTGGCAGATCTAGCCCTATTATTAAGAGCAAACTCAGCCAAAGGCAAAAAAGAGACCCAGTCATCCTGATCAGCAGACACAAAGCATCTTAGATAAGTCTCCAATGTCTGGTTTGTTCTTTCAGTTTGACCATTGGTCTGAGGATGAAACGCCGAGGAGAAAGACAATTGAACACCAAGTTTAGAACAAAAGGTCCTCCAAAATCTGGAAACAAACTGGACTCCTCTGTCAGACACAATGTTCTCAGGAATGCCGTGTAAACGAACCACGTGCTGAAGGAACAAAGGCACCAATTCAGAGGAGGAAGGCAACTTAGGCAATGGCACAAGATGTATCATCTTGGAAAACCTATCACAAATCACCCAGATGACGGTCATTCTTTGAGAAACAGGGAGGTCGGAAATTAAATCCATAGAGATATGGGTCCATGGTCTTTGGGCACAGGCAATGGCATCAACAAACCACTAGAGCGAGAGCAAGGCTTGGAGCGAGAGCAAGTCCCGCAGGACTGCACAAATTCCCTGACATCACGAGACAAGGTAGGCCACCAAAAGGACCGACTAACCAAGTCTCTGGTACCAAAAATTCCGGGATGCCCAGCCAACGCGGAACAATGAATCTCAGACATCACACTCTTTTTCCACTGGTCCGGGACAAACAATTTTCCAACAGGGCAGCGCTCGGGCCTATCCTCCTGACACCCCTCCAGAGCAAGTCTCAAATTGGGTGAGATGGCGGAAAGAACTACACCCTCTTTCAAAATAACAGAAGGATCAGATAACTCAGGAGAGTCCGCAAGGAAACTCCTCGAGAGGGCATCCGCCTTAACATTCTTAGTGCCAGGAAGAAAGGAAACCACAAAATTAAAACGTGTGAAAAACAAGGCCCACCTGGCTGTCTAGGATTGAGTCGCTTGGCAGATTCCAGATAAACCAGATTCTTATGGTCCGTAAGGACCACCACCTGATGTTTGGCTCCCTCCAGCCAATGTCTCCACTCTTCAAAAGCCCACTTCATGGCCAGTAACTCCCGATTACCCACGTCATAATTACGTTCAGTAGGAGAACATTTTCGAGAGAAAAAGGCACAAGGGTTACTTTTAGAGGTCTCTGGATCTTTTTGGGACAAAACGGCACCTGCCCCAATTTCAGAGGCATCAACCTCCACTGAAATGGCAGAGAAACATCAGGCTGCCGTTAGAACAGGAGCAGAAGTGAATCTCTGCTTAAGTTCCTGAAATGCAGAGACTGCCTCAGGAGGCCAATTCACCACATCAGAACCCTTTCTGGTCAAATCAGTCAATGGTTTAACAATAACCGAGAAATTACCAATAAATTTACGATAAAAATTGGCAAAACCCAAAAATCTTTGAAGAGCCTTTAATGAAGTAGGTTGGACCCAATCACAGATGGCCTGAACCTTGACCGGGTCCATTTCAATAACAGATGGGGACAAAATGAATCCCAGAAATGAGATCCTCTGTATGCCAAAAAGACACTTTGATCCCTTCACATACAGAGCATTCTCTCTCAAAATCTGGAATACAGTTCGAACATGTTTCACATGAGAGTCCCAGTCATTAGAAAAAATCAAGATATCATCCAAATAAACAATCAGAAATTTATCCACAAAATCCCTGAAAATGTCATTCATGAAGGACTGGAAGACAGAAGGAGCATTAGTGAGCCCAAAGGGCATCACAAGGTACTCAAAATGCCCCTCAGGGGTATTGAATGCCGTCTTCCATTCATCCCCGTGCTTAATGCGAATAAGGTTATATGCCCCCCTGAGGTCAAGCTTGGTAAACCAAGTAGCGTTTTTCACCCTGGAAAACAGGTCAGAAATCAAAGGTAACGGGTATTGATATTTTACAGTAATATTGTTCAAAAGACGACAATCAATACACGGCCTTAATGAACCATCCTTTTTGGCCACAAAGAAAAAACCGGCACCTAAGGGTGAAGAGGATGGTCTGATATGACCCTTCTCCAATGATTCCTTGATATAAGACCGCATAGCGTCATGTTCAGGTACAGACAAGTTAAAAAGGCGACCTTTAGGGAATTTACTACCAGGCACTAATTCAATAGCGCAGTCATAGCTCCTATGGGGAGGCAAGGATGCAGATTTACTTTCGCTAAACACATCAGAAAAATCAATCAAAAAGTCAGGAACATCCTGAGCCTGGGGAGAGGCAAGAAAAAACAGGAGTGTTGGTATTAACACATTGGCAGCCCAACTGGTTACAGACACAGATTTCCAATCCAAAACAGGATTATGAGACTGCAACCAAGGGTAAGCCAGTACGATAATATCATGCAGATTATACAGAACCAAAAATTTACAGCACTCCTGATGATCAGGTTCAACCCTCATTATCACCTGAGTAGAGAACTGAGGTATATTCTCAGCCAAAGGGGTAGAATCGATCCCAGTAGGGGAATAGACTTCTGTAGGGGTATCAAGGGAAACCCACAACGTTTAGCAAAATCATAATCCATCAGGTTAATAGCTGCTCCAGAATCAACGAAAGCCTGAGCAGAAAATGAGGACAGAGAGCATATCAGAGTGACAGTTAATAAAAACTTGTCTGAACACTACCCAAGACAACTGAGCGTGCAAAACGTCTTCCCCGCTTAGGGCAGACTGAAATAGCATGAGAGGCATCACCACAGTAGAAACATAACCCATTGCGCTTTCGAAACTCATGACGCTGTGCCCCAGACACCACTCTATCACACTGCATGGGTTCACAAGGCAACACCATTCCACGCATATTCTCCGATCACGCAAACGTCTGTCAATTTGAATCGCTAATGACATAGAATCATTGAGACCAGAGGGGACAGAGAATCCCACCATAACATCCTTTACATTATCTGACAGACCCTTCCGAAAAAGGGCCGCCAAAGCGTCGTCATTCCACTTGGTCAGGATGCCCACCTACGGAATCTCTGACAGTATAACTCAGCGTCATCAAGACCCTGATTTAATGCCAACAAGGCTTTTTCAGCTTGATCAGTGACATTAGGCTCATCATACAATAACCCAAAGCCTGAAAAAATGCATCAACATCACTCAAAACAGGATCCCCAGGTGTCAGGGAAAAGCCCAATCCTGAGGATCGCCGCGCAGGAGAGAGATGACAATTTGAACCTGCTGCGCTGCGTTCCTTGAGGACTTAGATTTTAAGGCAAAAAAAAATTTACAATTATTTTTGAAATTCTGAAACTTAGCTCGATCCCCTAAAAACAATCTGGCATGGGAATCCTAGGTTCCACAACAGGCAACCTAGCAAGATAGGCAGCAATACTCCGAACCTCAGTGGCAAGCTGATCCACACGGCCAGACAACTGTGCAAACTCCATTGAGAGAAAAAAAATCCTCCCAGCACCCAGAGATACAGAGGGAAAAAAAAAAAAATGCAACAAACAGAAAAATATCTCTGACAACTCTGACAACCTTTTTTCTTTCACAATATTTTTTCCCTTCTGTGAGTACCATACAATTTTCAATTTTTAGGCCGTGATACTGTTATGTTTCGGTAGCTGAGGAGTGCAGGTAAAAAAGGCAATACACCAGAGAAGTTGGAATCTATGAGATTGCAGTACCCTGACTAACCACCACAACTAGAGGCAGCCGTGGAGCGTTCCTACGTTGGTCCTAGACGCCTCGTCACAGCCTGAGAAACTAACTACACTAAAGATAGAAAGAGGAAAGCTATCTGCCCCGGAGCAGATCCCCAAAGAACATAGAAAGTCCCCAAACATGTAATGGCGATTAGACAAGATGAAATATGACACAGACAGAAAATAGTATGAGCAAACGTTGGGGCCCCAAACTACCTAAATAGAAAGGATAGGAAGGGCACTTACTGCAATCCAAAAACCCTGAAAAGCACCAACTCTACTAATTTCAAAATCACCTGAGATCACACTACCTCTACCACCTAAATTAGTTCTCTGGTGTAACAAAATCAAAACAGCAGCCACTGAAAAACTGGAAAAAGCAAAAGTACAAACATCAGTGGCTGAACTAAACTGAGAGGGCAAAAGCCCCGGAGGGGACCCTGAAGGCCCCCACAGAAGTGCAGGACAAAATGCAAAAATCAAGCACAAAAACAAAAAGAAGAAAATGTCTTATCTGTTAGCAGGAGATGCAGACACGCACAGCAGGCTACAAGGAAACAGGACTAAGGATTGAGACCAGAAAAATTGATCACCGGCAACCCTGATGGGAAGGCGATCCCTTATATAAGACTAGTCAGTAACACCTGATTCCCACTCCTCACAATCTTCACTGGACAGTCCAGTACCGCTTGTAACACCAGAGGGAGCCTCTGCTCAGAACTATTTCAGTCCATTCACAAACTCTCCTTGACATTTTTCTCTAATTGGTGCGCTCCATTCTATTTAAAAAAATCAAATCTATTAGTGTGACGTGCTTCCATCCGTATCAAATACATTGGTTGCAAACAATATAGAAGTACAAAAACGGGCCTTTCACAGCTAAGAACAGTTGTGTGCAGTGTTTCTGTAGTCAGAGGTTTTCGTTTTTGGAGTGCAGATCCCGCTCCAGTTGTTCTTCAACCACTGCTGCTTGTACTCTGCTGAGCGTGTCTCACTGCCTCATCCTTGACATTTTTCTCTAATTGTTGCTGCTGCATTCTATTTCAAATAATTCAAATCTATTAGTGTGACGTGCTTCCATCCGTATCCAATACATTGGTTGCAAACAGCCTTTTTGTTAAGGTACAGTATTATATCGACATTGTACAGGTGTCGCTATTCAGTCTGATAACTAGATATCATTCACCTTTTCTATCAGTTGTCGTTGTTTCAGCAAAACTTGCAGGTATATATTTAGCTATTGTGACTATGCACTATTGACTTTAACAAGGTAATGCATGAGTTTTGTTACCGATTCTCATTTTTACATGATGGACCTTTATGATATGGGTTGTTAAATTTGTAATTAAATATGTATTTTTTGAAATGACACAAATATAAGTAATGTTGAAGAGGACTAGTCCTACATCCATTGTTTGCACAATATTACAGGTGTACATCATGTCCTTTAATCAACAATGGATTATTAAATTTACTTGTATGCTTTTATTTAAAAGCCAAGAACACTGAAGGCTAACCTTCGCACTGCAGCTGTTGTCAAAGTTCAACCCACATTATGCACTTCCAACATTGCAGCATTTGAGGCATGATGTGAGTTGGATTTGTCTAAGTTATGGAGTGACAAGGTTCACCATCAGTACCCTATAGCATAAGTAGGCTTTTGTGTTAGCATTTGTGTTCGACATGTGGATATCTGCAGTAATATGTCACAATTATTTTGTTACAGATTTGTGACAAAGACTAATAATTTTATGGTTTTAAAGGTGACGTTTCACTTGTTTACAGCTTAGAAATAAGGGTGTAGCCTCTTATCTATGTGTAGCAGTAGCCACTTTAACATGTCATGTTTTTTTCAACATGTGCAGCTACCTAGCAGTAATTTTTGCCGGACACACAGCAGGGGAACAGCAGGCGTTACTGAACCCCACAAACACATCAGCGATTGTTTTGATCTGTGCATCCAACACTTCTGAGCAGCAACTGGCAGTGTTGTAGCCCAGGCAGTAGAGTTCAGGTGGTAGAAAGATGAACATAACAGGAGACATGGATAACGTTGCCAACCAGTTATTTAATCTGAAACCGGACAGGCAAATTCATGCGAGATCCATGCCTTGTTCATTTTCAGAAAAGTAAGCCGGTCTACATTATCGGAGGATAGTCGCATGCTACGGTCTGTTAGTACACCACCTGCAGCACTAAAGAAGCGCTCCGATAATACACTGGCAGCAGGGCAAGCCAGCACCTCCAATGCATACTGGCTAAGCTCTGGCCATGTATCCAGCTTATAGACCCAAAACTTGAATGGGGAAGAGCCATCTGGGAGTACACTGAGAGGCCAAGACATGTAGTCTGTCACCATCTTACGGAAACTTTGCCTCCTGCTGACTGGAGCCGTCTCGGATGGTGTAGACATTGGTGGCGCTGCCACAAAACTTCGCCACATTTGGAACATACTGGTCTTGCTGTTGTGAATGTGCTAGAAATGAATTCTGAGCAGAAGCTCCCTCTGGTGGTTACAAACAGTACTGAACTATCCAATGAAGATTGTGAAGATTGGAGATCAGGTGTTACTGACTAGTGTTATGTAAGGGAGGTTCCCTCCCATCAGGGTTGACGGTGATAAATTGTTCTGGTCTCATCTTTGATTCCTGTACACTTTGTAGCATGCTGTTTCGTGCCTGCATCATTTTCTAACAGATAAGACATTTTCTTCTTTTAGTTTTTTGTGGGTTTTTTTGGCATTTTGTCCTGCACTTCTGTGGGGGTCTGTCGGGTCCCCTTGGGGGGCTTGTGCTCCTCTCAGTTTAGTTCAGCCACTGTTGTTTGTTCATTTTCCTTTTCCACTTTTTTCTGTGGCTGCTGTTTAGTTTTTTTTACACCAGAGAACTAATTTAGGTGCTAGATGTCGTGTCATCTCAGGTGTTTTTGTAATTAGTAGAGTTGGTACTTTTCAGGGTTTTTTGTGATTGCATAAAATGCCCTTCCTATCCTTTTCTATTTATGAAGTTTGAGCCCCAACGTTTGCTCATACTATTTTCTGTCTGTGTCAGTATTTCTTCTTGTCTAACCGCCATTACATGTTTGGGGGCTTTCTATGTTCTTTGTGGATCTGCTCCGGGGCAGATAGCTTTCCTCTTTCTATCTTTAGGTGTAGTTAGCTTCTCAGGCTGTGACGAGGCGTCTAGGACCAACGTAGGTACGCTCCACGGCAGGCCTTTAGTTTTGGTGGTTAGTCAGGGTACTGCAATCCCATAGATTCCAACCTCTCTGATGTATTGCCTTTTTTGCCTGCTCTCCTCAGCTACCAAATCATAACATCTTGCCCTGTGCAGAGGCGCTTCTTGTGCTCCCTCTTGTTGCAGAGCTGTCTCCACTGCCTCGACGCACAGAGCTGCTTTGTAAAGCAGTAGTAGCAGCAGTGCTCTCGGCTGGAATGGAGAACATTATGGATTGCACCAGTGTGTCTTGGTACTCCCGCATTTTACGCTCCCGGTTCAACGGTGTGATGAGGCTTTGTAAGTTGTCCCGGTAGCGAGGGTCTAGGAGGGTGGACACACAATAATCAGACGTGGTGAGAATGTGGGCGATGCGGCGGTCGTTTCTCAGGCACTGCAGCATGAAATCAACCATGTGCTGCAGACTCCCAACTGGCCAAGAAACGCTGTCCCCTGCAAGAGGCGTCATCTCTGCCTGCTCTGCATCACCCCACCCTCGCTATACATACTGACTAGAGCGTTGTGTACCTCCCTCTGGAGCGATGTCTTCCTCCTCCATTGACTCCTCCTCATCCTCCTCACAAAGTGAGCCCTGCCCAGCCCTTTGTGAGGAACCACGTTGCACTGACTGTCCAGAAGGTGACGGAATTTGTGACTCCTCATCCTCCACCTCTTCCAAAACCTCATCCCTTGCTTGCATTGTTTTTTGAAGCAGGCAGATAAGGGGGACAGTCAGGCTGACTAGTGCATCATCTGCACTCGCCATCCGCGTTGACTCATCAAACGCACGCAAAACGTGGCAGATGTCCTTCATAGAGTCCTTCGCCAGTTCTTACACTGGCTGCCCATTCATTAGAGTATCCAATTCAAAGTACTGGTTGTCACCCACAAAGCTCTCCACAGTGCAGCACCCCCCTACATCTCCTCCCTCATTTCTATCTATCGGCCTAACCGACTGCTGCGCTCTGCAAACGACCTTCGACTAACCTCTGCACTAATCCCACTCCCGACTACAAGACTTCTCCCATGCTGCGCCAATCCTCTGGAATGCTCTACCCCAAGAAATTAGGACTATCCGCAATTAGCATGGTTTCAGGCGCTCCCTCAAAACACATTTGTTCAGAGCGACCTATCACATTCACTAATCAAAGTCATTCTATGTGTAAGTCTGTGTGTGTGGCCCATTCACTATCTCCATCCATCCATCACTCCCTCAAAATGGCTGGACCATCATTGTAAATACACCATTGTATATAAACACCTGTACTTTGTATCTCCCCCACCTCATTGTAGATTGTAAGCTGTCACGAGCAGGGGCGGCTTATATTGCTTTAATTATTGTATTGTTAACGTTGTTACTTATGACTTGTGTTCTGAAACTGTTAAACTGTAAAGCGCTGCGGAATATGTTGGCGCTATATAAATAAAGATTATTATTATTATAGAGGCCCAGTCAGTAGTGGTGAAGTGTGAACGGCGCAAATTGCGAGTTGATTGCGCCTGATGCAGCTGATACTCCATTACTGTTGGCTGCTGCTCACACAACCGCTCCAACATATGTAACGTGGAATTCCACCTGGTGGGTACGTCACATATGATGCGATGTTCAGGAAGGCGAAATCTGCGTTGCAGAGCTGCAATCAGCGATCTGGCCATGCTGGAACGTCGCAAGTGAGCGCACTCTAGGCGGACCTTGTGCAGCAGTGCATCAAGATCCGGATAGTCCCTCCAAAAACTCTGCACGACCAAGTTGAGCACATGTGACAGACATGGTATGTGAGTGAGGTTGCCAAGGCCCAGAGCTGCCACCAGATTTCGGCCATTGTCATACACTACCAAGCCTGGCTGGAGATTCGCTGCCAAAAACCACACGTCGCTCTCCTGCTTGATGGCATTCCAGAGCTCCTGCGCTGTGTGGCTTCGATTCCCCATGGAAATTAATTTCAGGATGGCCTGTTGACGTTTGGACACGGCTGTGCTCATATCGGTCGCAACAGGTAAGCGTTCACGGGTCCATGTGGAGGTATACCGTGACGGCTCGTGCAACGATGATTCTGAGGAACTGGAGTAGGAGGAGGAATCAATGTGGACAGACTTGATTCCTGCAATCCTTGGAGTTGGCAGAACACGTACAGCGCCACTCGCAAGATCAGTACCCTGCTCCACAACATTGACCCAATGGGCAGTGAGGGAAAGGTATCGTCCCTGGCCATGGGTGTTAGAACCCTCTTGTTAGGTTTTGTTTCAGTTTACTGGTCACATGACCTTTTTTCCCGATTTAGTCTGGCTCCGCCCTTCTGGCTATGCTTGACTTCATTGTATTATCTACTGTTAAGCTAGCCGGGTGCTTAGGTGCCTTACTCAGTCAGTTTTGCTTGATGTTAGGATCTCAAAGTATTTTGTTTTCTGTTTAATTATCCCTGCTACAATTTCTGTTAGGAGGTGTCCACCTTTTCTCCCAGTCCCTAGATCTTGTAGGGATTCCTCCCTCGCAACTATAGGTCTTCGTTCAGACTAGCTGAGGACTTTAGCGGGTCTGGTCGCAGGATCAGGTTCCCCGTTACATCGTAGGGATTCAGCTTAGTTCTATTGTAGGGACAGAATTCCCTTCTTTCCTTAGTGGTTGTAGCAGATCATAACAATGGGTACTGCTCCACGCATCGGTGGTCAGGTGGACCTTGCTACTGATGGCGTTTAGTAGCGCATGTTTAATTTTTCCCTCAACATGCTTTTGCAGACCAGGGACGGCTTGCCTGCTGAAATGAAATCGGCTTGGCACATTGTATTGTGGGACTAACAATGATATTAAGTTACGGAAACTGTCTGTCTCCACCAGCCTGAATGACAGCATTTCAAGGGACAGGAGTTTGCAATGCCAGCATTCAGAGCCTGTGCTCGTGGATGGTTTGCCGAGTATGGCCGTCTTTTATCCCATGCCTGTGCTACCGATGGCTGTTTTGTGGCCTGGGAGTGTGAGGATGACAGGGAACTTGCTGCTGTGTGTGGAATAACACTTTGTCTCTGGACAACAGTGACCGAGGTTCTTCCATGGTGATCCTGTGAGGAAGCAGAACCAGCTGTGTGTGAGCTCGATGAAGAGGCTTCAACACAACCTGAAGATGTAGGTGCTGCTGTAGGTTGGCCTACATCTTCAGTGTGTCTTTGTAACTCAACTACGTGCTTTGTCCGCACATGTTTCCACATATTAGTGGTATTGAGGTTACTGACACTTTTACCTATTTTTAATTTTTGATTACACAGCTTGCATTTGACATAGCAAATATCATCTGCAAGTGTGTCAAAAAAGGACCACGCAGTGCAAGTCCTGGGAGCGCACGTTTTGACTTTTGGAAGACAACTGCTCCGAACAGGTGCCAAACTGGAGGCTACAGGCAACCGAGTCTGCAGCCTAACTCTCCCTCCTGTTTGTACCGTTGGGGCAATGTCTTCCTCTATCTTCCTTCTATCACTAACCACTTCTCTAGGCCTCTCACAGCTTTCAACCAAAGTACTGGTTCTCAGCCACAAAGCTATCCACAGTGCAGCACCCCCCTACATCTCCTCCCTCATTTCTATCTATCGGTCTAACCGACTGCTGCGCTCTGCAAACGACTTTCGACTAACGTCTGCACTAATCCGTACCTCCCACTCCCGACTCCAAGACTTCTCCCGCGCTGCGCCAATCCTCTGGAATGCTGTACCCCAAGAAATTAGGACTATCCACAATTTGCATGGTTTCAGGCGCTCCCTCAAAACACATTTGTTCAGAGCGGCCTATCACATTCACTAATCAAAGTCATTCTGTGTATTCTGTGTAAGTGTGTGTGTGTGTGTCTAGCCCATTCACTATCTCCATCCCTCACTCCCTTAAGATGGCTGGACCATCATTGTAAATGCACCATTGTATATAAACACCTATAGTTTGTATCTCCCCCACCTCATTGTAGATTGTAAGTTGTCACAAGCAGGGGCGACTTATTTTGCTTAAATTATTGTATTGTTAACGTTGTTACTTATGACTTGTGTTCTGAAACTGCTAAACTGTAAAGCGCTGCGGAATATGATGGCGCTATATAAATTAATATTATTATTATTATTAGTATTCCTCTGAGCTGCTCCCACCACCTTCCTGTTCCTCACGCCATGTTGGGTCTTGGACCTCATCATCTCCACTACTCTCTTCCAACACCTGCTGCTGTTGGGTGGTCTGGCCAGCACCATGCTCAACAGAAACTGGCACCTGAGTCTCATCATCATCAGATGCGTTCTGCGGTGTGCTGACCATCGGCACTGTCTCACCCGCCTCTTCAGATTCAGAGAGACACAGCTGTTGCGCATCACTGCATACTCCCTCTTCTTCACATTCCAGAATGCTGCTTGGCTGGGCCCCTGTTTGCAAGCCAACAGATTCTGAGAACAGAAGCAGACACTCAGCTGGCTCCTGTACAGAACTCTGTGACTGCCTGGGCAATTTGGCAGGCGGTGAAGAGACAGATGGTTGCTCAACAGTGCTGTGGTCCTGAGAGGAGGTGGAAGCAATTGAAGTCGATGCATTGGCTGACATCCAACCAACAACGGCTTCAATTTGTTCTTCCCGCAGCAGGGGGGTACGCCGACCTCCTACAAAAGTGCGCATAAAGGAACGCTCACGGGGAAAACTGGTGGATGCTGTGTCACTGGGGCGGCAGCAGCCACAGAATCCCAACGTCCTCTCCCTGCTGAAACTCCACAGCCACGACCACGTGCCTTACTCCCTGCCTTCTTCATCTTGGTAGATTGATAAAGAAAGTCTGAAAAGTTATAAGGCCTAAGTGTGGTTATTCCGCAGAGACTGCAGTGAACACTGCACACAACTGTTCACTACCCAACGCGTCACAGCAGGAAGGCAGTCTGTGCGTCCAAACAAAGGCGCAAGCATACATGCACATACCCTGTTTATAAAGCTATATAAAAAAAATTATGTAGTAGTGACGCACACTTTATTGAGGTACAGTATTACATGGCCATTCACCATCTGTGGCTATGCAGTCTCATCTATATATACCTTATCTATCCGTTGTCATGCTTGCAAGTCCACAGTCAGGCATAAATAGCAATTTGCACTATGCACTTTTTAAAGGTTATGTTTGTTAATAAAAATGATTATTGGCACATATTATGAGTATTACATGATGGAAATTGGATAATTTTTATAAACTGTTTAGTGACATTATTCAGCAAATGTAACATTTTATTAATGTCACAGATAACTTGTAATGCTGATGATGTTTTGAAGTCAGACATTCATTGTCTATACAATAAAAATGGTGTACATACTGTTACTTATCCATCATTAATGGATTCAGATATGTACTTGTATGCTTTTATGTACAACCGAATAGCAGATTCCTTAACTAATTTATTTTGTGGTTTGCATTGCTGTTAAACATGTTAATGTATGCGTTTATGTTTGTCAATTCTTTATTTATCTCGATATTTTTTTAACTGAAATCATCATCTTATGGTAGTAAAGCTTATCTTTCTCTTGTTTGGAGTATAGACATTTAAAATTGACACGTAACAAGGAAAATACTTGATCTACTATTTAAACATCCTCCTTGACCCTGGGCTCCAACACCGCCAGTTGTTGCCTAGAAGTGCTTTAGCACAGTCAACACTTGCTCCTGTGTTACTGGGGTTCAGTAACACCAGCTGTTCCCCTGCTGTGTGTACGTCAAAAAGTCCTGCTGCCTCCACCCTGTCCTCCTCTCATCCCTGGGCTCCAACACCGCCAGTTGTTGCCTGAAAGTGCTGTTAGCACAGTCAACACTTGCTCCTGTGTTACTGGGGTTCAGTAATGTCAGCTGTTCCCCTGCTGTGTGTACGGCAAAAAGTCCTGCTGCCTCCACCCTGTTCTCTTCTCATCCCTGGGCTCCAACACCGCCAGTTGTTGCTCGGAAGTACTTGGCACGGGTACTGACTCCTGCCCAGCCTGGTTACAGCACGACAGCTGTTTCCTGGCAGTGTCAACGTCAATTAGCCTCCAATAAGTTGTCCTGTCGTGTTGCATTCTGGTTAGCCGACTATATGGTGCCTGCAGTTTTGGTCATTCCTATGTGTGCTGTGAGATATGTAAATATAGGCTGTTTCCGTTGTGACAATAGGACAAGCACCCACTGTAGGACTGTGTGATTCGGTAACTGCGGACGGCTTGCGGCCTGTCAACTTACATTTTCATGGGTGCCTTATGGTACCCGTCCGGGTTCCAGTACCGTCAACTGGTTCTCCGCAGTGCCTTTGGCCTAGGTGCCTCCATCTCAGTATCCGAGTTCCAGCAACGTCTGCTGGTCCTTGGTAGTGCTTTGGAGCACAGGTACCTCCTGCTTAGTAACCGTGTCCCAGTAACGTCAGCTGGTCCTCGGTTGTGCCATTGGCTCTTTTCCTTCTGCTGCCCCTCCGGGTTCCAGCACAGTCAGCTGGTCCTCGTTACTTGCATTGGCTTTTGTACCTTCTGCTACCCGTCCGGGTTCCAGTACCGTCAACTGGTTCTCCGCAGTGCCTTTGGCCTAGGTGCCTCCATCTCAGTATCCAAGTTCCAGCAACGTCTGCTGGTCCTTGGTAGTGCTTTGGAGCACAGGTACCTCCTGCTTAGTAACCGTGTCCCAGTAACGTCAGCTGGTCCTCGGTTGTGCCATTGGCTCTTTTCCTTCTGCTGCCCCTCCGGTTCCAGTAACGTCAGCTGGTTCTTGGAAGTTAGTCAGCCTTCTTGTACCTTCAGCTCCAACAATGAAGACGACGACCCTGATGACCACCCCGAAGAAGATGACGACCACAAGGACGACGAGCATCAAGCCAACCAGCCTGAACACCATCACAAAGAAGAAATAAAAGATTACCCAGAAGAACATCACCAACAGGACAAAGAAAGTTAAGACAAACTACAAGATACAGAAAAAGAGACAGAAGAACAATAAGCAGAAGATCAAAAAGCAGAAGAACATTAAGTATAATACCAAAATGAAGAGCAAAATATATGCTCTAAATTATAAGCAGAAGAAGACTAAGCAGTGTATGGTGGTGAGTCCGTTCTGTTATGATCTGCTACAAGCACTAAGGAAAGATGGGAATTCTGTCCCTACAATAGGACTGAGCTGGATCCCTACGATGTAACGGGGAACCTGATCCTGCGACCAGACCCGCTAAAGTCCTCAGCTAGTCTGAACGAAGACCTATAGTTGCGAGGGAGGAATCCCTACAAGATCTAGGGACTGGGTGAAAAGGTGGACACCTCCTAACAGAAATTGTAGCAGGGAAAATAAAACAGAAAACAAATACTAAGAGATCCTAAGATCAAGCAAAACTGACAGAGTAAGGCACCTAAGCACCCGGCTAGCTTAAGAGTAGATAATACAATGAAGTCCAGCAAAGCCAGAAGGGCGGAGCCAGACTAAATAGGGAAAAAAGGTCATGTGACAGCAAACTGAAACAAAATCTGACAAGAGGGTTATAACAGTATCCTCCCTTCAAAGAGGATCCTCCAGATCCCCTATGACTTAGGCTTATCCGGAAATCTCTTGTGAAACGCTCTGACAAGTCTAGACGCAGAAACATCATCTGCCCTCACCCATGAGTTATCCTCGGGTCCATAACCCTTCCAAGCGACGAGGTACTGCAAACCCCCTCTATACCGTCTAGAATTTAGGATGCGGGAAATCTCATATTGCCCGTCCTCCACCACCAGGGGAACAGTGGCCGAGACGTCTCCATCTGAGACCTCAGCTTTTTTCAAGAGAGAAACATGAAACACCGGATTAATCTTCCAGGAGGTAGGAAGCTCCAACTTAACAGCAGATTGGTTAATAACCTGAAGCACCTTAAAGGGCCCTACAAACTTGGACCCAATTTCTTAGACGGAATCCTCAAGCGCAGATTCTTAGAGGACAACCAAACCATGTCACCAATAGCAAACAAAACCTCTTGTCGTTTTCTATCAAAATACACTTTGGATCTTTTGTTAGCCTCCTGAAGATTACCACGCACATCAGTCCAAACTCTCTCCAAAACACCAGAAAAATTCTCCTCTTCAGGTAACAGCTGATCCCAACTTGGAAAATGACCCAAATGACGGATGTCTCCCAGAACAACAAAAAAAAGGCGAACAACCAGCAGAAGCGGATGTATGATTGTTAAGAGCAAACTCAGCAAGTGGCAGAAACTCAGACCACCCCTCTTGATTATCAGTTACAAAACAACGCAAAAACTGCTCAACGACAAATGAACTCCCAACCTGTCACAAAAGGCGCGCCAAAAACGAGCCACAAACTGAGGTCCCCTATCAGAAACAATGTCAGTAGGAACACCATGTAGTCTGACTATTTCCTTGACAAAGGCCTTAGCGAGAGTCTTAGCGCAGGGCAGTTTGATGAAAGGAACCAAGTGACACATCTTGCTAAAACGGTCCCACTACCACCCAGATGACAGTGAAACCCTCAGAGGGGGGAAGGTCAGTAATAAAGTCCATAGCCAAATGTGTCCAAGGTGCACTAGGAACCTCCAGAGGGCAAAGCAACCCCGCAGCAGGAGTATGAGAAGACTTAGATCTAGCACACACAGTGCATTGACGTACCCACTTAATGACTTCCTTCTGCCATCCTGGCCACCAAAAACTGCGACCCACAAGTCTCTTGGTCTCAGAGATTCCAGGATGACCTGCCAAGCGAAAGTCATGACATTCAACAAACAAATCTCTCCTCAGGGTACCAGGCACAAACAACCTCCCATGAGGCGTGTTAGATAGAGCATTCTCCTGTGCTTTAAGAATCTCATCTTCCAACACGGAGTCCAAAACAGCAATAACAACCCCCTCTTGCAAGATGTTTTCCTCCTCCTCCTCAGTACCCACCATAGGAGAAAAGCTGCGAGACAAAGCATCAGCTTTAACATTTTTAGTACCTGGGATGTAAGTAACGGTAAAATTAAACCGTGAGAAAAACAGTGCCCACCTAGCCTGACGGGCATTCAAGCGTTTGGCAGCATCAAGGTAGATCAGATTTTTATGATCGGTGAAGACTTGAATGGGAAATTCCGCTCCCTCCAAAAAATGACGCCAGTGTTCAAATGCGAGTTTAATTGCCAACAATTCCCGATTACCGATATCATAATTTAGTTCAGACTCAGAAAATTTCTTTGAAAAAAAAGCACAGGGATGTACTCCATCCGTCTTTGCCTGAGACAACACTGCGCCGACCCCCACAGAAGAAGCATCAACCTCAACCAAAAATGGTTTAGTCACATCAGGCTGCGTAAGGATGGGAGCAGAGCTGAACCTCTCCTTTAGCAACACAAAAGCCTCAATGGCCTCAGTAGTCCACTGAACCGCATCAGCACCTTTCCTGGTGAGATCGGTCAGAGGTTTGGCAATCACAGAAAAATCTTTTATGAATTTTCTATAATAATTGGCGAACCCCAAAAACCTCTGTATTGATTTCACACCAATAGGTCTAGGCCAATCCTGCACAGCTTGCACTTTCACTGGATCCATCTCAAAACCTTCACTGGAGACAATGTAGCCCAAAAAACTAAGTCTCTGTACAGCGAACTCACATTTTTCTAGTTTGGCAAAAAGTGAATTATCACTCAGTAACTGTAATACTTCACGCACACTCCTCCAATGAGACTCCAGATCCGGTGAATAAATCAAAATGTCATCCAAATACACAACCACACTTCTGCCGATCAAAGGTCTAAGGATGTCATTAATAAGATTCTGAAAAAATGCCGGAGCACTGGAAAGTCCAAAAGGCATAACCAGATTCTCAAAATGACCCAGTGGAGTGTTAAACGCAGTCTTCCATTCATTCCCCTCCTTCATGCGCAACAAATTGTATGCCCCTCGAAGATCAATTTTAGAGAACCACTTGGCCCCCACTAACTGGTTAAACAAATCAGGAATCAATGGCAGTGGTAAGGATTGCGTACAGTAATCTTATTAATCTCACGAAAGTCCAGACAAGGCCGTAAACCGCCGTCCTTTTTTTTAACAAAAAAAAATCCAACCGCCACAGGAGATTTGGAAGGCCTAATGTGACCAGCGGCCAAGCTTGTCTGTATGTATTCCTCCAAAGCCTTTCTCTCAGGAATAGTCAAATTAAATAAACGACTTTTAGGAAGAGTCGCTCCAGGGACAAATTCAATTGCACAATCATAATCTCTATGAGGAGGCAATACCTGCGATTCCTTATCAGAAAAAACTTTCCAAAAATCCTGAATAGGTACAGGTAACTCCCCCTTAACTACAGCAGCAATACGCCCGTTACAACACTTGTCATAACAATTGGGACTCCAGGACTTAATTTCATTGGTAGACCAAGCCAGTACTGGATTGTGCAATTTTAACCAGGGTAACCCCAAAATCACCGGTGAGGGCAAATTATTCAAAACTACCAAATCCAAATTCTCTTGATGAACACCATTAATAGTAAGAGGAAATTCACAGATATGGTGAGTAACATTTTTCAAGTGAGAACCATCCACAGACACCACATTAATAGGGGAAGACAGAAGTTTGGGTTTTAATTTTAGTTTTTCCAAAAATTTCCCATCAATCACATTGAGAGTTGAACCACAATCCACAAATACCCAAAACTCCATTAATTCCTCCTCACCAGCAGTGGTAGCAGAAAGAAAGACACCTTTATTGTTTAAACAAGCTATACGGGCGAAACTGACCTCATTTTTTTTTTTCTCTTTATTCATTCGAAGCGCACAGTTCTTAATGAAATGCTCAGATTTACCACAATAGAAACACAAGCCCTTAGCAAATCTGCGTTCTTTTTCCCGAGAGTGAGGTGTCATTGCTCCAATTTCCATCGGCTCTGCAATGTCAGTACATTCCTTCTCCAAACTTGGAGCTGACAAGGCAGATTTACTCTCATTAACCCTTGCACGCAGTCTCCTATCCACCCGTATGGCTAATTGCATAGCCTCTTGCAAGTTACCAGGTATAGGATAAGCAATCAGCAAATCTTTAACCCTTTCACTTAACCCTGCAAGAAATAAACTTTTCAAAGCTGAATCGTTCCAGCCCACCTGTGTGGACCACCTTCGGAAGTGAGTACAATATTTTTCCACATTACCTGATCCCTGTCTCAAACGTCTCAATTCTGTCTCAGCTGATGAAACACGATCCGGATCGTCATATAACAACCCCAAAGCAGAAAAAAACTATCCACAGATCTAAAGCATGGATCACTAGGCTGCAGAGAAAAGGCCCAGTCCTGAGGTTCTTTGCGCAAAAGTGACATTATGAACCCTATGCGCTGTGATTCATCACCAGAGGATCTGGGTCTCAAACGGAAATACAACAAGCAAGCATTTTTAAAAGAAAAAAAATCTTGTTGTTCACCAAAAAATAAATCAGGCAAACGTACCTTTGGCTCCACGAAATGTGCTCCAGAACAACTACTCACGTGTTGCTGGATTTCAGCCACCTCCAGAGAGAGACCCTGCAGGCGTTCAGCCAAATCCCGAACCGACACCATGATGGAAAACAGAAAATCTTTCCTTAGAGATTTTTTTTTTTTTTTTTTTTTTTCCTTTAGGCTGGACTTACTGTTATGATCTGCTACAAGCACTAAGGAAAGATGCAGTATAATCGACATGTACCCTATGACAGAAAAGCAGAGAGCTGCAGTGTTAGTGGGACAATTAACTGGTGCTGCGGAGAGAGAGGTAGAGACTTGGACAGCTGCAGACCAGGAGTCAGTGCATGCAATTTTCTTAAAGCTACAGACTATCTTTGAGGACCGCACTGAAACAGATCTCCAGATGAGTTTTTACCAATGCTCCCAGAAACCAGATGACAGCATTAGGGACTATGCCTGCCGACTACAAGGGGCCCTGCGAGCACTCAAACAAGTTAACCCCATGAGTGTCTCCAACGAAAATAAAATGTTAAAGGAACAATTTGTACGGGGGTTGAGGTCCCAAGCTGAAAGCCGGACTGTGCACTGGTGGTCCTTGGATCATCCTGATGCTACATTTGATGCTCTTAAGGACATGGCTATAAAAGGACTGCGTCCCTTGGAAACACCCGAGGTGGCAACCCAGTGTCACCCGAGTGAAGCCACCCTAAAGCCAGCAGCATCTACCTTTTCCCCGCTGGTTGCAGAAGCCAAAACGCAGGTGGCGCCCCCTACTGAGCTGGACTTTTTGCGCTCAGAAGTGCGCCAGTTGACCAAAAACCTGGCCACTGTAATGAGTGCCCTGCGACTGCCGACGGAGGAAGAAGGAAAGATCCTGCTAGCTGACTGCCCAGAGGATGTCCCTTGGATGCGCCGGAGGAGAGGGAGGACGTCGCCCCACCGGAGGAGGACAACGCCACCCCCAGGAAGGACCCGCGACCAGCATCATCCCCGCCGAGAGATCATCTGCTACCGCTGCCACAGAGAAGGTCACCTAGCACGTTGGTGTCCTTTAAACGAGCAAATCCTGGGTCCGAGGGCCAACACCCAGGAATAGACTCATCAGGCCCCTCAGACTGGAACCGCAGGTTTGTGGGAGGAAGACCTTACCTGTCCATCATACTGGAAGGGATCGCAATCCCTGCCCTGCTGGACACTGGATCTCAGGTAACCGTCATACCTGATGTTCTCTACAATAAATACTGGTCCAGTGACGGTCTCCAACCCCCAAACCCTGACTTTGCTGTATACGCCTCTAATGGCCTCCCTCTTGACTTACTGGGGGCTAAAAATGTAGACGTAAAAGTGGGGAGAGTAGAGCTAAAGAATCAGGGACTTCTTGTAGTGTTATGAACTGCTACAAGCACTAAGGAAAGGTAGGAATTCTGTCCCTACAATAGTACTAAGCTGGATCCCTACGATGTAACGGGGAACCTGATCCTGCGACCAGACCTGCTAAAGTCCTCAGCTAGTCTGAACGAAGACCTATAGTTGCGAGGGAGGAATCCCTACAAGATCTAGGGACTGGGTGAAAAGGTGGACACCTCCTAACAGAAATTGTAGCAGGGAAAATAAAACAGAAAACAAATACTAAGAGATCCTAAAATCAAGCAAAACTGACAGAGTAAGGCACCTAAGCACCCGGCTAGCTTAAGAGTAGATAATACAATGAAGTCCAGCAAAGCCAGAAGGGCGGAGCCAGACTAAATAGGGAAAAAAGGTCATGTGACAGCAAACTGAAACAAAATCTGACAAGAGGGTTATAACACGTTCCTCCTCGTGGTGCCCCTGGAAAATGCCTGCTGATGCAGGCTAAACTGAACACGGACAAATACTGTTGTAATTTAAATCTTTTGTGACAGCAAGAACGGAAGGATGAAAAATTCATACTTTTACAGATTACAAGTACAGGAATCTCTGTCACAAATAAGAATATGATGAAGAAGATGAAGATGAAGTAGAATATGAAGAAGAATAATAGTTTAATAAGAACAATATGAGTATTGTTAACAAAAAGATGAATAGCAAGAAGTTTAAGAAGAAGATAAAGAAGGTGAAGATGAAGAATAATTTGATGAAAAAGATGATGCTGCTGAAGATTATGAAGGAGAAAGTGTGTCAAAAGTTAAAAAGGTGAAGAGCATGGAAGTTGTGAAATATACATATTTGCCAAAATAGAAAAAACGTTAACAACATTGTCAATTTCTTCGTCAATCCGAACATCTTTAAAAAAAAAAATATTAATGCTATTCCATTTGATTGGGTTAAACATCTATGCCTTTAATGTCTCCTCATCCTCCCCCAATACATTCTACATTACTCTTTGTTGTTTTCCTTCATGTACAATTAACCAACAAGGCAAGAATGGGGTTTTTTTAATTCCGATATTTTGTTCCCATAGACTTACATTGGATTTCCGGTATCGGTATCGGGTATCGCCGATATTTTTTGGGTATCGGCGATACCATTCCGATTCCGATACTTTTGGATATCGGAAAGTATCGCTCAACTCTACTCATAATCTAAATTCCCTATCACTATGTCTTCTGAGTGTGGGAGAAAACTGGAAAACCTGGAGGAAATCAATGCAAACACTGGGAGTACATACAGATTCCTTGCGGACAAGCTTGAACTGGCCCACAGGAGAACGGGAGAATCCTCCGGTGGGCCACCACCCTCTTATATATTATGTACTTGCCACTATATACGGTACTTGAATCAATATGTACAGACAAAGGCAACATATTAATCTTTTAACTATCTACCCAGTTCATTGTTATATAAATTTATGATTGAGGATAACGTCAAATCTGCATGTAGCTGAAAAGTGGGGCCCTGGAGTTGGTTACTGGGCCTCTCAGTCCGAAACTGCATGTGGATGTTGTGCTCGGTGGGATTTGGAGCCAGGACCCACTCTAATGAAAAGCTGTTGGACTAATAGAGACAATTGAGTACAGGGCTCAGCCACTTTCATCAGATCCATAGACATTAAGTGGATCCACAGTGCGCATGTATGAGAACTACTGCTCCTCTTCCCTGAGTTGGAATGCTGAAGTGGAACAGTCCCATTCTAGCTGTAGAGACCTCTTTCCTGAATTTCATACAAAGTCATCCTGTGAAGTAAATGACCACCCAGGGATGCATTATTTTTTTGACCTGGAAATCACAGCAGTAACAGAAAACAACATTCATTTGCATGATGAAAGGGTTGGCCATAAAATAGTACTGTGCTATCTGTTCTCTAAAGAACACCAAGTGACAACCCAAGAGTTCTAACACCTTCTTAGCCATATGTCACATTGATCTGCCACTAAAATTAAGAGGTCCCTCCCCCCCCCACACAAACTGTTCTTTCCCGTCACCCGCTTTCTTCACACCCCACTTGGATGTCTTTAGTTCCTTATTGAACATGGAACAATCATCAGCTTTTTAGCTTACTCCTTTAACTTGTCTTGCGCTGTTTTCTTAATTTTCAGATTTTGACGTTGATGATGTGGCTTTCCAGATCTTTTCATCTCATTCCTCAAATGTGACCTTTAAAAAAGTAGTGACATTTTTGTGCAGTTGTACTATAGTCTCCGCTGGAGTGGATTTTGCACGTATGAACTTTTCATGCAAATTTTGCAGGACATGAGGCTTTTTTCTCAAAAAAAAAGGCACAAAAATGTTAAACACAAAAATAAAGATAATTTTCGACATCGTGCAAAATTCATGAGTCAAACATTTTGATGAATTTAGTGCAAATATTGGCAACGAAAACCATGTGAAATACAAAAAATAGACCTAAAAATATACGCAGATAATTAATTGGGACCATGGATTTTATATTGAACCTGTCAGTTTTAGAGGAGAGCAGTGTTCAGCTACTATCCTTCATGTTTGCTATTGGTGGGTATTTTCAGTCCCAGACCCCACTAATCAAAACTACTGATATATCACTCTGACATGCCAATTCAGTTTTCTTAACATATAGTTACTCACTAATCTTCTAAATCACATATGTCAAACTCTTGGTCACAGACCAAATATGGCCTGCAGGGTGAGTATATTTAGCCCGCAACACCGGGAAGGTCCCCTGCGCGACATCGCACTTACACCCAGCATCGCACTTTCAACTATAACAGTATCCTACAGTTGAAATCAATGATGGAGGAGGAATGATCAGCTGACGTTTGCCTCCCGTCATTTCTCCTCCGCATCTGACATCTCAGCGCAGCTGGCGAGATGACATCATTACAACGTGCTCACTGTACTGAGATGTGCAGAGGATCTGAGAACTATCTTTAAATTGTAGGCAGCAACACAAGGGACATCCCTCCTAGAATATAGTCAAGTCCTTTGAATCTTCAGCTCTGCTGACCACTTACCTGCTCCGCATTGGACATCAGAATCTTGATGAGGTGACCTCATCACACTGCAGTGACGTCAGAGGTGTGAGAACACTGCTACATTTGGCTGCTGAGTGTATAAACTGTTGTGAGCACATTTGAGGCGACTTCGGAGCTGGGGCTCCCTCCGGTGGTTGCTGAGGGTAATGAACCAATTGCTGAATGGCTTTCAGCTGGGTCTGAATGGTCTGATATAAGTGACCTGAACTCCCATCAGCCTTGCCGGTAATCAATTGTTCTTCCAGGTCTTGGTTGGAGCTCAGCTTGCTTTCCTGCTATCATTCATATAAGTGATTTGCTGTGTTTTTTCCTCTGGTTGGATTTTCCTTGCTTGCTTGCTGCCTTGCAGTGGACTGCAGCCTGGTCCCCTTTTGGGCCTGGCTCTGCAATTGTGCTCAGTTTGTGTTTGCACTTTTGCTCTGTTCCTGGGTCACTTTTTATCTGCTGAATTGCTGTGTGTTACACCAGAGATCTGATTTAGGTGGTAGAGATCGTGTGATCTCAGGTTTTTTGTTAATCAGAAGTGTTGGTATTTTTGTCAGGGTTTTTTGGGTTGCAGTCAGATTTCTTTCCTATACTTTTCTATCTAGACAGTATTGGGCCCCAGCGTTTGCTCATTCTATTTTCTGTCTGTGTTCGTATTTTCTTCTTGTCTAACCGCCATTACATGTTTGGGGGCTTCCTATTTCTTTGGGGGTTCTGCTACGGGGCAGTTAGCTTACATCTTTCTGTCTTTAGGTGTAGCTATCTCTCCGGCTTTGACGAGGCGTCTAGGATCACCGTAGGTACGCTCCACGGCTACTTCTAGTGTTGCGGTTAGTTTAGGGTTCTGCAACCCAGTAGTTTCCAGCCTCTCTGGTGTATTGCTACTTTGGCTATTTTTGCTATTTCTCCTCAGCTACCGAAACATAACAATAAACCCTTAATTGCTTACCCGCTCATAGCCTAATTTGTATCAACATGAATGCAAATGAAAGCAGAAATCTTCTAACACATCCCTCCATCCCCTCCATACTGTTCCCTGGTGCTGCCCCCGCAGCACATTGCCGCCTTATTCACCAGATTTTAGATGACTTTTGGCAGATACAGGCCTGATGCCATGTACTTCTGATGTACAGTGTTACATTAGCTCAGAAAGCCAGACAAATGCAATTAGGAACATACAGTATCTAATGTATCTGGCTTCATTATTCTCTTTGATCACCACAATAAATTGAAATGTGACAAACAAGGCTGCACTGTAGCAACTTTCCCACCCAGGTGTTAATGCTGCTGTGTACATTAGCACTGCGCCATGATCTTCTTTCCTGTTGAGTTGTGGAGAAGTGGCCTGGCCACATCTAGTCTCAACGAACTCCAAAGGTGAGAATTAATAACCCCTTGTCTGGTGCAGCAGCTTGGGTCAGTCTGAGATAAAGATTAACTTTAACCTATACGTTATTGTTTATTATTTTACTCACTTATATAGCGCCATTTTCTCCACAGCACTTTACAGATACTGTCATCACTGTCCCCATTGGGGCTCACAATCTAGATTCTCTATCAGTATGTCTATTGAGTGTGGGAGGAAATGGCAGAACCGGGAGGAAACCCACGTGCAAACACGGGGAGAACAAACTCCTTGCAGATTATAACATCTTTTTCATTGAGGACACATAACCTGTATGATGTGTCCTCCATCACCATACCTTTTCATCCTCCCATTTACTGTTTCCTCATCCTATCAAAGATCAGACTTCATTTGACCTTAAATGGGTTTATTTAGGACTTTTAATAGTTCTTGGATCCATACACAAAACTAACAGGCAGGTAGTTGCTAAAGATCTCTTTTGCTCAGTCGGCAATAAGTCTGCTTCACTTTACCTGTTGTCAGCTGAGCAGTGCCTTCTCTTCCGGTCTGCTCTGTTGATGGGGTGTCACTGCAGATGTCATAGTGATTGACAGCTCGCTCCCTGCCATTAAGCAGTGGGGTAGAGACACTTGGCACTCATATAGGTGTATTCAAACTAAATTTATTGAATGCAGAAAATCCAGAGAAAATAATTATTTTCTCTGGATTTTCTACATTCAATACATTTCTTTTGAATACCCCTATATGAGCGCCAAGTGTCTCCACGTTACAGCTGACGGATTTGGTTATCCTACTTGTGCACCAACTTAATTCCAGAAGTGCCGTGTTTTCTGTTCATACATTAAGGAGTGGGGGGCTGGCTGTCAATCAGCATGCCATGGCAGAGACGCCTTGTCAACAGAGCAGAGCGGAAGAAAAGATGCAGCTCTGTCGACATGACGTCATTGGAAGCAGGGGAATCACAATCAGGAGCTGTCGGTAACCAACATAAATCAACAGAGATAGATGCGGTACAGAAAAGGCAGGTAGTTATCAACTACCTACCTGTTACTTCTTGGCCCCATAGACAAAAGTTATAAAAGTCCCGGATAACCCCTTTATTGCCCACGCATTTTTTTATTGTCACATTCCAAAAGCCATAATTTTTTTTTTTTGTAGATGTAGCTGAATGAGGGCTTGTTTTTATGGGATGACTAGTATTTGTCATTGGCACCATTTAGAGGTACATTTGAAACCTAATAACTAACTTTTATGAACTCTTTATGGGAAAATTAGAAAAAAACAACAATTCTGCTATTGATTTTTTTGACAACTTAAATATTAAGCTTGCTTGCTGCACAAATCATGTGGGTCAGTACAATTATTTATATAGTTGTATTTATATTGTATTACTTTTACATAATTAATAGTCTGTACAAACAAATCATTTGATTTTGTCGCTATTTTTTGTGAGCCATTGTTTCACACTTTTAAAGCAGCAGATCTATATAGAGGCTTATTTTTTGCATGGAAATATGAAGTTTTCATTGGTCCAATTTACAGGCATATGTGACTTTTTGATCACTTTCTATTATACTTTCTGGAAGGTGGAATGAACAAAACGCAGTCATTATGGATATTTTGTATTTTCTTTTCAACACCAGCATTCAGTATAGTTAACATTACCTTTTTTTCCTGCAGGACAATATGGTCATGACAATATCAAATTTATTTAGCTTTTGTATGTGTCATTGTCTCGACCACGCACCACAATTGTGGGTTTCCAGGGATATGGGGTACTCGGAGCCGAGCCTGTAGATTTCTATGGGGGATGTCACTGGTAGCGTGGCTCGGTCCGTGTCCCTGGCGGTCAGGCGTTAAAGGGGAATTTATTTACAGGGGATTTAGTAGATAACAGTTCGTGACGCCACCTGTAGTTTTCTAGTCACTAAGACCAGCGCTGCTGTAGATCTCTGAGGGGATGTTATGGCAGCTAGATGACGGGTCCCCCACAGGTGGACTGGTCCCTCAAAGTCTATGGTATTAATGATGTAGGGTGCAAATAAATGAATCAGTCTCACACCATCCAGTGTCTTTCCATACCTTTTACTTGTCAGATGTTAAGGCAGGTCCCAGGGAAGCTGTTGGGGTGGAGGATGTGCTTCGAGATAACAGCTGAACAGGTTAGAGGCCTCCTTTACTTTCCATATGATGAGTCCAACTAGCATAGAGCTAAGTTCACTCCGAATACTCCAGCTAACTCCATAGCTGTACTGCCCGGTCAGTTTTGTGGTCGGAGCCTTCCATTGAGAGAGCTGGTTGCTTACTGTTGCCCTGCAGAGCTCAGAGCTCCCACTCTCCCTGACCCCTGTTACGTACCGACACTCCAAGGGCTGCTTTCTGCGACCTAAGGTCCAGTAAGACTCTGGTTTTCCCACCACTACGCCTGAAGCTGTAGCGGCACTTCGGTCCCCAGTGACCGGATAATTTGTGCAGGTATCCTATACCTAAGGCACTTCTCTGTTTCTTCCACTGCGCCCTTCGCCCTGTTCGCGCTTTTAGCATAAGCACTCCACACTTCCTAAGGTAATACAAGTTAATCCTTTCTTGCTTCTTCTTTGGAGCTCGCTGACAGAATCTCAGTATTCTCCTAGTTCAGGAGCACGTCGACTGAACTTCACTGTCCTTGGGACAGGCGACTGAAGTTTCTGTTGCTAAATCTCCTTTCTTTCTCAATTGTCTCTGTCTTCTGATTAGGCACAGCTCTGACTAGGCTAAGGTGAACTGGCTCACCCTTACTAGCCTCCACTTTAAGAACTGCTGACAGGATCTGGCTGAACTTCTTCCTCCCTCAAAATCCAGGCTAGACTGACTTGTCCGACGACAGGAAACTGACTGACTCTGCTGAATGTCACTACCTATATATATCCTATGGGTGTGTCTAAGTGTGATGGAGTGAATGGATATCGAGCATTAAACTGTTACCTCTCCGCACATCCTCCAGGGTACTGTGTGCCTTACACACAGGGCTACACATTTCAACACCAGCATTCAGTATAGTTAACATTACCTTTTTTTCCTGCAGGACAATATGGTCATGACAATATCAAATTTATTTAGCTTTTGTATGTGTCATTAGAGTTGATTAAAAATAAAACCCGTTTTGAAAAAAACAAACCTTTTTTGTCACCATTTTCTGAGGCAGATACATTTAAAAAATAAATGATTTATTTTTTTGCAGGATAAGCTGTAGATTACACTGGTATTATTTTTGGTTACATACAGTGGGTTCGGAAAGTATTCAGACCCCTTTAAATTTTTCACTCTTTGTTTCTTGGGCCATTTGGTAAATTCAAAATGATACATGAGTTTTGATACATTTTTCATATTTTATCAGTAACAAGATGAACAAAAATGACAATTAAGTTTCTTTACCTTCTCCTATGTGACAGTACATGAAAGTTGGACTGCCCATGGATAACATCCAAGTGCGGTCTCATTTTTTTTACGGATCAATGGACTTGCATTGCCTATTTTGAACTGACCCTCGGATCTAAATCTGATGTGCCTCTGAGATTTTCTCAAGATCTCATGGTCCACAAGAAAACACACACCTGTGAATAACCCCATAGACTAACACAGGTACAAGTGCTATCCGTGAAAACCACAGATTACACTCATATGAGAAAATCGGACATCTAAATGAGCCCTTATGCTGACAAGTAGCCAAATAGACTGTACCTGATCTATGGAAGACCTGAAGGCTATTGTTAGGCCTATGTTTGCCTTTGTACCTCGCAATCATGCTGCGGGGAGCTGATGGAGTGACAGAGGGAGCTATCTCCCTCTGTCACACTCTTTACATGTAGCGGTCACTATCGATTGCAACCTGTAGAGCTCATTGAGCTGCTGCAAATACTGAAAGCACTCAATTCCCTCTGCTATATGTTTGCTAACCAGGGGAATTGAATGCTGTTATGCAGCTGTGTCGACCCGCCACCACAATTGTGGATTACCAGGGCAATGGGGTACTCAGAGCCGAGCCCGTAGAAGTCTATGGATTTGTGTCACAGGTAGCTGTGGCTCGGTCTGTGGCCCGGGCGGTCTGGCGTAAGTTGTTGGGGGATATATTTACAGGGGATAACTATATACAGTTCGTGACGCCACCTGTAGTATTCTGGTAATTAGCACCAGCGCTGCTGTAGATCTCTGAGGGGATGGTGAGGCAGCTAGATGTCGGGTCCCCTACAGGTGGGACTCTTCCCTCAAAGTCTGTTAAGATGGTGAAGTCGGGTGCCGGTAAATAACACAATCCCACACAGTCAATGTCTTTCCATACCTTTACTTGCTGAATGTCAAGGCAGGTCCCGGGGAGGCTGATCCAAAGGGAGTGTATTTTGAGACGGCAGCTGGACAAGTTAGGGGCCTCCTTTAACTCCAATAAACGAGTACAACCAGCCTGAAGCGTAGTTCCCTCTATGATTCCAGCTGATCTTAGCTGTAACTGCCCAGTCAGCTTAGTGTTAGGGGCCTTCCTGTGAAGGAGCTGAATACTTATGTTTGTCCTGCAGAACGCCAAAGTCTTCACTCCCCCTGACCCCAGCTACGTACCGACTATAAGGGGCTTGTCTGCCGCGACCTAGGGTCCGGTAGATTCCTGGTTTTCCTGCCTCTGTGCCTGAAACAACAGCGACTCTTCGGTCCCCAGTGACCGGTAAACAGGGTGCTGGACTTATGCAATCCTGTAGCACCAATTCTATAATCCACTTGCCTTTCGCCTTGTCCACGCTGGTAACATAAACATTCTCACTAGCCAGGGGTCGAGCAGTCACTTCCAATCTTTCTCCTTCCAATGAAGCCAGCCACAGATGCTCAGTTATCACAGGCAGGAGCACGTCTCTGTACCTGATACTGTCCTTAGACGGGAACGCTGAAGTCTTTCTGTGCTGATACTCCTTCCTTTCTTCAATGTGTGCTGAGAGATAATCCAGCTCTGACCAGACTAAGGTATATGTCAAAACCTATACCGGACTCCACTATTTGAACTGGTTATGAAGCAGGCTAGACTCCTTTCTCCCTCCGTCTTCTCACAGAAGTCTAAGCTCTCCTCCACACGTCTTCTCTGTCCAGAGACAGGAACTAGACTCTTTCAAAATCACCCTACACCCACTACTTTGACCACTCCCTAGAGTATACTTCACTACCCCAAGGGTGTGTCCAGTGTGTGTAGAATGAATGCATATTGAGCATTAAGCCGCCGTCTCGCCATACACTCCCCAGGGTACTGCGTGTGCCCAACACCAGGGCTACACATTCCCCCATGGTAAACGACAGCACTCCCGGGCTGTGAAATACAAAAGACAGAAAAATTTTGTTTATGCAATAACATTGGAACAATAACATCTTCCCATCCGGGAGGTAAGAATACTTCGAACGTTACAAACTTTAATACAAAAATACAAATAGTATCAAATGTCATTCAATAAATAAATTTACAAGATACTTGTGAAGGACCCGCACCAAACCTTCAACGTGGGTCCTGGGTGGGCTGCAGGACATCCAAGTGCAGACCTCACTCAGTGCCACACCACACGGGTTTTGTTTTTCAGAGGTAGATATGTATGGCTTATGTAAAACCAAGATAGGGCGCCGGAGCGCAACTATGTACAAGAAAGTTTTTAGGCTGTCTCAGTCCTCAACCTACGAGTCCATTGTAAACCAAAGGCATATATCAAATCACATTATGATAAAGTGCAATAACTTTTTATGGTTCTATTCACCATTTACCCAGCCGGGCATTCTATAATTAGGAATATATATATATACATTATATATAAACTTGTGCAAAAACTTTATAAACATTTTTCAAACTTTGACTGATGGTAGATCCTTTATGGACCTTACCAATTCTTTTTTATATATTTATTCATCAAATAGTACGCTTTCCACCCCGGGGGCTGGAACAACGCAATGGGCCCTAGATCCTAAGACCAGCAAGTCATGTGCTGCGATCAGGGTTTGGGTTGCGACATCTCTGGTTTGAACCTCTAGGGCGCAACCGGTACACTTTCCTCACACGACACCGATTGCGTCTCCATTACTGTTAATGATATAGACCGCGTCAGGGTTTGCGATTTATACTGGGTCGCATTTGGCGATATGGAAGTGGCTTTCACCTGCGATGAACTTTGGGTCGCATGTTGCGATGATTTTGAAGGGGGCGATGCTGGGGCACGGCCGGATGCTGCTGAAGCTGGAAACGGGGACGCTGCGGTAATGGTGACGATACCTGCGTCTGGGACGGGGTCGCGGACGATGGCGACGTTCAGGGCATACCACCCCTTCATTCCCCAATGCCGCGTATAGGTGACTATGTCGCCGTTTACTAAGTCCCTCCCGGGATGGCCTTGTGGCAGGTGAGATTCCACGTCACGCCTGCTGACGAAGACCGCTGGGTAGAGGCCCGGTTCACGAATAAAGCCCCAGCCCTTCCGGAGCTGGAACTCAGCCACACACCCCTGCCGCCGCGGTTCCCGTAAGGTACCTTTGTCGCGACGGACAGTCTCCTTATCAGCAATCAGCTCGGCAAACTGTCGCTGGCGGTTCTTCTTGATTTCCCGCGCTTCCTCCTGCTGGCGCCTCTTTGTCTCCTCACGACTCCGCCATTCTTGCTCCCACTGGGCGGTGTAGGCAACGTCATCCAGGCGCGCCATTTCGTCCCAGTCCACATCTGGTAGTGACGGACAGGACCCCTCCGGTGTCCCTGCCGGGGACCGATAATCTGCTGCGGCCTCTTGGCCGGGCGGGCGTTCCGGGATCGGCTGTACCTCCTCAACCTCCTCCGCATCCACCGCTTCACCAGTGGGATCGGGAACGGTACTTTCGGGGGCAGCCTCCGGTTGCTCCTTCGCCTTGGGCAGCAGACTGTTCGGTACTTTGAATCGTGGGGATTCGTTGAGGGGAGGAGACGCCGTGTTCGTCATCCGCCATTTCTGCAGGTTACAGCGGCGTCTCTCAATCTCCTCCAGTCCAGGTTGGAACAACTGCTTTAGTCGTGAGTTCTCCTCCTGGACCTCTAACAACGCCTGTTGCAGGTGCAGGATCGCATAGGCCTCGGATGCCGATGGCAGCTTGGCGGGGGCACGGGGCCTGCTTTCCTCCGCTGCTCCGCTCGGCTCCACACGTCCGGCCTCCATCATGTTCCAGAACAAACTCTTTTCTTTTGGAGACATCCGGTCTCTTCCGTGGAGGTGGGGTTTGCGTCTCCTCCTCCTCGCAGGGAAGGTGAAGAGGAGGCGGACCTCCTTTGCTGTTGGGCAGGACCGCATGTTATAGTAGCACTTTGAGAGGACAGGCATTTTCTTCGCGCCACAGGGGGGTAGACGCCCACGAAGGCACGCCCACCTTCTTCTCCAGCGCCTGAGGGCGCGAATATGGCGACAAAAATGGCGATTTTGGCGCCAAAAGTGCAAACAGTCCTTTTTACAAAAACAAGTCCTTAGGCACGCAGGGCTCGCAATTTCGCGAGTTTGGTATCCTGTTCGTGACGCCAAGTTTTGTGTCGACCCGCCACCACAATTGTGGATTACCAGGGCAATGGGGTACTCAGAGCCGAGCCCGTAGAAGTCTATGGGATTTGTGTCACAGGTAGCTGTGGCTCGGTCTGTGGCCCGGGCGGTCTGGCGTAAGTTGTTGGGGGATATATTTACAGGGGATAACTATATACAGTTCGTGACGCCACCTGTAGTATTCTGGTAATTAGCACCAGCGCTGCTGTAGATCTCTGAGGGGATGGTGAGGCAGCTAGATGTCGGGTCCCCTACAGGTGGGACTCTTCCCTCAAAGTCTGTTAAGATGGTGAAGTCGGGTGCCGGTAAATAACACAATCCCACACAGTCAATGTCTTTCCATACCTTTACTTGCTGAATGTCAAGGCAGGTCCCGGGGAGGCTGATCCAAAGGGAGTGTATTTTGAGACGGCAGCTGGACAAGTTAGGGGCCTCCTTTAACTCCAATAAACGAGTACAACCAGCCTGAAGCGTAGTTCCCTCTATGATTCCAGCTGATCTTAGCTGTAACTGCCCAGTCAGCTTAGTGTTAGGGGCCTTCCTGTGAAGGAGCTGAATACTTATGTTTGTCCTGCAGAACGCCAAAGTCTTCACTCCCCCTGACCCCAGCTACGTACCGACTATAAGGGGCTTGTCTGCCGCGACCTAGGGTCCGGTAGATTCCTGGTTTTCCTGCCTCTGTGCCTGAAACAACAGCGACTCTTCGGTCCCCAGTGACCGGTAAACAGGGTGCTGGACTTATGCAATCCTGTAGCACCAATTCTATAATCCACTTGCCTTTCGCCTTGTCCACGCTGGTAACATAAACATTCTCACTAGCCAGGGGTCGAGCAGTCACTTCCAATCTTTCTCCTTCCAATGAAGCCAGCCACAGATGCTCAGTTATCACAGGCAGGAGCACGTCTCTGTACCTGATACTGTCCTTAGACGGGAACGCTGAAGTCTTTCTGTGCTGATACTCCTTCCTTTCTTCAATGTGTGCTGAGAGATAATCCAGCTCTGACCAGACTAAGGTATATGTCAAAACCTATACCGGACTCCACTATTTGAACTGGTTATGAAGCAGGCTAGACTCCTTTCTCCCTCCGTCTTCTCACAGAAGTCTAAGCTCTCCTCCACACGTCTTCTCTGTCCAGAGACAGGAACTAGACTCTTTCAAAATCACCCTACACCCACTACTTTGACCACTCCCTAGAGTATACTTCACTACCCCAAGGGTGTGTCCAGTGTGTGTAGAATGAATGCATATTGAGCATTAAGCCGCCGTCTCGCCATACACTCCCCAGGGTACTGCGTGTGCCCAACACCAGGGCTACACACAGCAAGTAGACCAGGATTACAATCCCGAGGTGAAGATTCACTGGATTTTCATGTCGCAATTCTAAAGTGGTATGTTCACTAGGATGTGAAAAGCCATGATCTGACAGAATATAATTAATCTGAATGGCCATCCAGCAACATAACTTTTAAACTTAAAATCGGGTAATATTTGCTTCCAGGAATAATCCGTAAACCTTTACCTATTTGATCACGGAAAAGCATAATGGAAACACCAATTGTAGGAAGAATAATGTGGCTGTTACAGCTCCATATTCTTCTCTCTTTCATCCACGCATTCATCACTTTGATAAGTGCAAGAGAAAATAGGAAGTTGAACAATCAGTAAATAAAGCCTTGGTTGGAGTGACCGAGATAATTTGCTGTGCTTTGCTCTTTCCTCAACTCTCATAGAAATGCATCTAGGCTGATTTTGTAGCTCCCCCTATGGATATAGAAACTCCAAATAACTAATTAGCCCCGTGAAAAGTGTATATCCAACTTTATAGCAGTATTCTTGTTATAGATATCTATAGTAAATCGACACGATATGCTAAAAATGTCTGACAGATGTAGGTCCCACTTCCCTCAAAAATGGGGATCCCGTCCACTAACGATGGTCAATCCAGGTTTTTTAGAGATCTGGATTATTTGGCTCTGCTAAACCAAAAAGAGACAGCTCTTTTGGATCTCAATGGATCCCTATTTTTGTATGTGTTCATCTGCAGGTGAACACATATTTATGGTAAAATTTACGGAGTCCGATGCAGACGAAACCCTTTCCATTTGCAGCCACCCATTAACAAAGCATTTTTCAAGGTGGGTGGGCAGCTTTCAATTTCATCAGCATCATTTTACCCCCATTAAGAGCCATTCAGAGACTGGAAGTGGTTCTTACCGGGGTGCCAGTCACAAACATCCCACTCCGTTACTGCCTGATGCCATTGCCTCTGTCAGTGGAGAGGTGGTCGTGCATGATCTGTCATCTACTGACTTTGATAAGAGTTCCGAAAACAAGCTTAATGAATATAGAGAAAGAACCAAAAGAAAATCCAGCAGGCAGACGTGTTAGTTCCAGCCGAGAATGAAGTACAAAACAGTTGTTATTCTTCTCCTTAGGATAAAAGCAACTTATGTGTGCTCAGAGATAACAGAATTATTAAAACCACAGCATGATTTCTTTCTGTATAACTTTACATTGTTCCATGAACTTCAGAATATTGATTTGAGAGATAACAGTTACTGTACATGACCCTATGTAACCTTGAAACACTGTGCGTGTGATTTATTGCTCTCTGTATTAGGCCCAATTGAAGAATGGTGGGTTTGGAATAGTGGAATGCTTTGAGCTCCCAGTGTGATGTATTGAGGTCTCTGGAACAAACTAAGAGGTTTATGTATAGCATGTGAATAAACATATCAGCTAACTCTTTAAACTCATGAAAATCCTATGATTTATCATTTACCCCTTCGCCACTGCAGACAATATATATTATACTGTACTTTCTACATTGTAATAAAAGAAAGCACAGATCGACCTTTTTCATGGGAAATTCTCTTGAAATTTAGGCCAAATTGAAATCCATAGTATTATATTATTCACTCACTTCCATTTTGGATCAGCTAAGAACATATTTAAAGGTAGTTCTTATAGTGAATTACAGCATTGTGCTTACACATCATCAAACACATAATAATTGTTGAATTTTTCATAATAATCCATTATTCGTTTTAGCGTATGTTGCAACCTACAATATGTAACTTTGAAAACGGTATGCATGATTTAATGGCATGAATCCTAGCATAGATGCCGAGGGCTGTCCAGTACAATGCCCTAACAGATGCTTGTGCATTACTAAATGCACACAATATCATATAGACATATGGCATCAAATAAGTCCCATTATGAACTATTCCCCTAGGACCTCTTTCACACATCCATTTTTTGTGTTTGAATATGGTCCCTTTTTTAAGGACTGCAAATATGGACACATGCACACCCATTGTATTCAATGGTGGTGCGCACATGTCAGGTTTTTCACACACACACAGTGTACTTGTGTGAAAAAACGCAGACATGTCAGTTTTTTTTACGCACACCACGGACAAAATGTGTGCCGCACACCGATGACACAGATGACATTTGTGTGTCATTAGTGTGACACATAACAGCGCCTGGGAAAAAGCAGTATAGATTGCACTGTTCCCAGGCGCCAGGTGCTGAAGACCACTCTGATCAGCGTGACCATACCATTTGATAATGATGGAAGTTGTATTCAGCAACCACTGTGTAAAGAATTAAATTAAAAAAATTGGTGTGGGCTTCTGTGTAATTTTGATAACCAGCAGAGGGAAAGCACACGGCTGGTTAGTTTATGGGGGACCCCAAAAAATGTCTTAGATTCCCCTATAAATTCTAACCTGCAAAGGCTAAACAGACAGCTGTTTGGTTGATATTAATAGCCTGGGAAAGGGCCAGGGATATTGTCCCACCTCCTAGGCTACCAATATCCTCCCTCAGCCGCCCCAGAAATGACGCATCCATAAGATGCGCCAAATCTGGCTGTTAACCTCACTCTTCCTATTTGCCCTGGTACAGTGGCAAGTGGGATGATAGTTGTGGGGTTGATGTCATCTTTGTATTGTCGGCTGACATCAAGCCCAAGGGTTAGTAATGAAGAGGCATCTATAAGACGCCCTCATTACTAACCCCATAGTCAGATTGTAAAAAAGACACAGCAAGAATAAAGTCTTTTAAGTAAAATAAACAGATCCCACCCTCATTTTCCCATTTATTACTGTAAAAATGAAAATAATAACCATATTCCTTATCCAACAACAATCCATTTGTCCCATGAAGAAATCCAGCTCTGCTACATCCAAATTACATGGCTGAGCAGTCGCATGATGAGACTGATCAGCCATGAATCCAGGACACACTGAGCTGAGCTTTGGGCACAGCTTCATCGACAAGTGGTAACATCATAGAGGTTACCGCCAGTCACTGCCAGCTGTTCCCACACTCAGTTCAGTGTGAGCTGGCCAATGAACTGCAGTAACGTTCATGATGTCACCGCTAGCACCGTGAGAAATTTCTCACGGTGCTAGCAGTGATTTCGTTGAGGTCACCGCAATTCATTGGGCTGCTCTCAATGAGCTGCCCGTGTGAACCTCAGCTTCAGTGACCTGTGGTAACCTCAATAACGTCACCGCAGGTCACTGAAACTGTGCTCTGACACTCAGCTCAGTGTCTCCTAGATGTCAGGCTGAATGGTCGCATCATGCCACCGCTGAGCAAGGCATCCAGATGAAGCAGAGATGGATTACGGTGTGGGACAAATGGACTATCGTCGGACAGGTGAGGAATGTAGTTTTTATTATTTTCATTTTTACAGTAATAAATGGGAAAATGGGGGTATTTCAATTAAAGGACTTTATTCTTGCTGTGTCTTTTTTACAAGACGCCACTCCATTAATAAACCTTGGGCTTGAAGTCAGCTGACAATACAAAGTTGACATCAACCCAAACCCTATTACCCCACTTGCCACTGCACCAGGGCAAGTGGGAAGAGTGCGCCATTTCTGGGGCTGCTGAGGGCTGATGTTATTAGCCTGGTATGGGGGCCAATATCCATGGCCCCTTCCCTGGCTATTAATATCAGCCCATAGCAGTCTGTTTAGCCTTTGCTGGTTAGAATTCATCAGGGTACCCTACATTTTTTTTGGGGGTCCCCATGTACACTAACTAGTAAAGGCTAAGCAAACAGCTGTGAGCTGTTTTTAATAGCCTTGGAACATTTAGGGTTAATGGCCCCTTTCTCAGATTATTAATATCAGCTCCCAGAAGTCAGCTTTCCACCTGCTGGTTTTGAAAATTATGCGTGAGCTCACGCAGTTTTTTTTTTATATTTATTTATTTATTTTAAAAAAATGCACAAAGCACTGATTATACAGCACACTGACATAGTTATATCTATCTATCATGTTTCTCATTGCTCTATATATATATATATATATATCTTTGAATATCTTTAATACCTAACACTCTTTAATTTCTATGCTTCATTTCATTCCATACGTGTCACACTGACTGCACACGGATACGGATGTCACATGCATACACATGAATGGCACACGGACACAGACCACCAGTGCTGTTTTTTCCTGTACAGGAATCACCAGGATGTGTGAAGGGGGCCTAAATCTGTGTATATGTGCATGTAGTGTAGTATACTCACCTACTGCCGCTTTCTCCTGAATCCAGCGCCATTCGGATCCTCTTCTCAGTGACATCACTGCTCTTCAGCCTCTCCATTTCACACTGGTCTCTGTGTGACCTGGAAGTGGCTTTTACAATGTGAGGGTTCATTCAGACAGCCGTGCACATCGGTCCACACAAATCAGACCGCAATGAATGGGCTGGCTGCAGGTCCCCAGATTGGAGTGTGACAGCTTCATACATTTCTATGAGATGTCGCTCTCCGGTCGGGAGTCTGTACACTGTGCTCCAATTTTGGACTGATTTGCACGGACGTCTGAATGAGCCCTGACTATATGTAGCAATAGAACAAGCCTCCATAGGCATACATTGTAAAAGAGACTTCGGCTCACACACAAAGCATACAGTGATCCAAAGAGTCTGAAAAGCGGTGACGTCACTGAGAAATGGAATGGAGCGGCGCTGGATACTGGAGAAATCGGTAATAAGAGAGTATGTTAACACACTAAGGCTAAGTGCACACGATCAGGAATAATTGCGTTTTTTTCGCGGTTTTTCCGCGGTTTTCCGCGGTAAAAACGCGATAAAAACGCAAGCATTAAGCATCCTATACATGTTAATTGATTCCGCATGTTTTGGCCACATGTTGCGTTTTTTTCCGCGAAAAAAACGCTTTGCGGAAAAAATAGCAACATGTTCATTAATTTAGCGTAACCGCGGTGATTCCGCCGCCATAGGAATGCATTGAACCGCTTACTTTCCGCATGTGGCTATGCCCACTATGCGCAATGTAAGCGGTTCATGTGCGGATGGTACCCAGGGTCTGGAGCAGAGGAGACTCTCCTCCAGGCCCTGGGTACCATATCCCTGGTAAAACAATAATTAAAATAAAAAATAATGATATTCTCACCTTCCGGCGGCCCCCGCAGCCTTCCCGCGGCCCCCGCAGCCTTCCCGCCTTCAGCGACGCTCCCGGCAACTTCCGGTCCCAAGAGTCCTTTGCGAGAATCACCCAGATGGCGTAGCGGTCTCGCGAGATGCTACGTCATCGTGTGTATTTGTTGCAAAGCACTCCTGGGACCGCGAGTTGCCGGGAGCATCGCTGAAGGCGGGAAGGCTGCGGGGGCCGCCGGAAGGTGAGAATATCATTATTTATTATTTTTTTTATTATTTTTACATTAGATCTTTTTACTATTGATGCGACATAGGCGGCATCAATAGTAAAAAGTTGGTCACACTTGTCAAACACTATGTTTGACTCGTGTGACCAACCTGTCAATCAGTTTTCCAAGCGATGCTACAGATCGCTAGGAAAACGCTAGCATTCTGCAAGCTAATTACGCTTGCAAAACGCTATTATTCTGGCGGGAATCAGCATAAAAAAACGTGCGTATTTCCTGCGGGAGAAGTGCGGGATTGCCGCGGAAATTTCCGCGGCAATTCCGCAACGTGTGAACTTAGCCTTACTCTGCACTATGTACACATATACATTGATTAAGGCATAAAAAAGTTAGTGGGAGAGCTTCTTTGAGTTTTAGTTACAAGAAAATATTTAAATGTAAAAATCATACACAAACTACATACATAAAAACAAAACCTTATTACAGTATCATAAAGTGATCATCTCTATTAAGATAAACAGTGGAAGGTGAAAATGTTAAAAAACAATAGCAGAATTGCTTTTTATTAAGTATTTCGGCATAATTAAAAATTCATATATAGATTCAGCATTTCTAAAACAAACAACCAAAACGATATCGTGATGGAGAAACCTGTTGTTATACATCGGTCCCGAGTCTGGGCTCCGCTCTCCTCACCTCGGTCCACTCAACTCTGTTGTGCTCCGCTGTGGCCTTGGGAAGTGGCCCAGTGTGCTCCCATGTGATCATCTGCCCAGGCCTATATAAGGCCCACCAAGACATACACCTGTGTAATTCATACTTCCATAGAGACCTCCTCTAGTCCAGATGACATTGCTTCCTTTCCTCAGCTCCGGTAGTCAGCATTGTTATAGGGAACACAATCCACTTCAGTTCTCATGTCCTATTCCAATATTAGTCTATAAGTATTTGGACATTGATGGTGGTACGCCATGGATAGGTAAATTGGAGATTTTTTCCCCCTGTGACATTACCAGGCAGAAGCCGAAACATTATCATCCTAGCTCACGCTATGTGGGGTAGCTAAACTGCAGCAGATACTTACAAAGGACAGGAAGGTCAAATGTCAGGCATTGTGTTTTTTTGCACACGCTCCCCAGGTGATCTAACCCAGAAGGAAGTAAAAGGAGAAACAATTCAAACTAATTTGTTTAGTGAAAACTGGCAAATGGTTGGCTAACCCCTGCATTTTTGGGTGATTAACAGACTAGTCGGCAATAGTGGGCTACATGACCTATTAAGCCATGCAATGCATCAACAAGCTACGGCTCCAAACCATGCACCAACAAGCTTTTAGAATCAGATTTTTCTAGTTCTAGAGTCCTATCTGTTAGGCCTCTTTCACATTTCCGGCGGGCGCCTAGCGGCGCCCCCGGCATTTTGCCGCAGCGCCGCATCTGAAAATCTGATGCGCCGCATGCGGCTTTTTTCGCATTGACATGCATTAGCGCCTGATGGCGCCGCATGTCAATGCGTTGCATGCGGTTTTGTCCGGATGCGGCGCAAATGTACATTGCGGCGTCCGGAAAAAACGCTGCATGTAACGTTTTTTGTTTTTGCCGGATGGTTTCTTATCTCTCCAAGCATCAGAAACCATCCGGCAAAAAAACACATTTTGGCCGCCGGAAGTGTGAAAGGTTTTCACATGCGGCGCTGCGGCAAAATGCCGGGGGCGCCGCCAGGCGCCCGCCGGAAATGTGAAAGAGGCCTTAGAGAAATAAAACCATTATACATTTTTTGCTTAAAAAAAAGAAGCGAAAAGTTTCAAAACAAGCGTTTTTTTAAATTCTTTTTGTTTAGGTTCGATATATTATTTTAGTTCTAATAAGTAAACCATTTTATTGCATAACACAATTATGGAATATTTTTACCATACATATAAAAGGAGAGTATATTTAAAACTAAGGAAAGTAAAATGGAAAAATGCAATTAGGCAGTTTCCACATGGCCATGACAAGAACACATTTTTGCTACCCTTTTGCAGCTGCACACCTGTGACTTTGCTAAAACAAACAGGTTTTTTTTACCTGTGGATTTTCCGCACCTAATGCTGGTCTATGGAAAAAATCTGCACATAAAACTCCGAGTCCAGGAAGAGAAACTGACATGTTACGGAATTGAAACACGCACCGTAGGTTAGTTTATACTGTGCAAAATAAAAAGCACAGGAGGCATAAGGGTATGTTTCCACGTGCCGTATTACATCCGGATTTGCTGCGGATTTAACGCTGCGTAGAGCCGCAGCGTTTAATCCACAGCATCCAGATGTTACAGCATAGTGAAGGGGATTTTATGAAATCCCGTCTCCACTATGCGTCCTAATACGCGGCTGACACACCCACTAAACCGGACATGCGGCACGTCTTTTTAGAACGCAGCATGTCTGTTTACCTTGCGGAGACGCTCAGTCTACGCAAGGTAAATGACCCGGTCTATGTATGCGATGCAGTGATACTGCATGTGTTCAATGAACACATCCGGAATCACCGCGCTTACAGAAGGGGGCATGGGTTTGGGCAGAGCAGGCTTTCCGCTCCGTCCAAAGCGCAGGCAATGCGCTTAGTGGAAACATACCCTAAGATTTTTATCAATCCCATCCACTTTGTTGGAATTGAATGACACTGAGTTTTTGACAGGCAGCGTCAAAATCTCAACAAAAACTTATCGTGGGCACAACCTAAGGCCTCATTCACATGTCCATGTTTAAACATGTAAGTGAAAAATGTTATGGGTGTCGTAAGTGTGTTGCATCAGTGTGTCATCTATGAAGACAGTTGCTGGTAAGTGACACCACTCCAGTGGTACAATACAGAAAACTAAAACGCTGGAGTGGTGCTTTAATGACATTTTTCACATTGGACATTTATCACTTATCCACAGAGTAGATCCTAAACATCTGGTCACAGGGTACCTGAGCAAATTTTATCTCTTCATTGTATGAGAAAAAAACCTTTAAGTTGGACTGAGCTAACTATTTGGAGGGCATTGGTTTGACAGGTCACGCACCAGACTTGTCACTTTTATTTCTTTTCTCCCAGCCGAATCTCAGAACTATATTTTTTTCTCAAACACCAGAGTGCTTTACAGTCATGGCCAAAAGTTTTGAGAATGACACAAATATTAATTTTTACAAAGTCTACTGCTTCACTTTTTCTAATGGCAATTTGCATATACTCCAGAATGTTATAAAGAGTGATCAGCTTAACAGCAATTACTTGCAAAGTCAATATTTGGCTAGAAAATGAACTTTATCCCCCAAAACACATTTCAACATCATTGCAGCCCTGCCTTAAAAGGACCAGCTAACCTCTTTTCAGTGATTGCTCCATTAACACAGGTGTGGGTGTTGATGAGGACATGGCTGGAGATCAATCTGTCATGGTTAAGTAAGAATGACACCACTGAACACTTTAAAAGGAGGCTGGTGCTTGGCATCATTGTTTCTCTTCTGTTAACCATGGTTATCTCTAAAGAAACATGTGCAGTCATCATTGCAATGCACAAAAATGGCCTAACAGGGAAGAGTATCGCAGCTAGAAAGATTGCACCTCAGTCAACAATCTATCACATCATCAAGAACTTCAAGGAGAGAGGTTCCATTGTTGCCAAAAAGGCTTCAGGGCGCCCAAGAAAGACCAGCAAGCGCCAGGACCGTCTCTTAAAAGTGTTTCAGCTGCGGGATCGGGCTACCAGCAGTGCAGAGCTTGTTCAGGAATGGCAGCAGGCAGGTGTGAGTGCATCTGCACGCACTGTGAGGCGGAGACTCTTGGAGCAAGGCCTGGTCTCAAGGAGGGCAGCAAAGAAGCCACTTCTCTCCAGAAAAAACATCATGGACAGACTGATATTCTGCAAAAGGTACAGGCAGTGGACTGCTGAGGACTGGGGTAAAGTTATTTTCTCTGATGAATCCCCTTTTCGATTGTTTGGGACATCAGGAAAACGCCTCATTCGGAGAAGACAAGGTGAGCGCTACTGAGTCGCACAACACCAGGGTTATGGGGTACTCGGCACCGAGCCCGTTGATGTCTATGGGAAACGTCACGGGTAGCACAGCTCGGTCCATGCCCTGGGCGCTCACTTTAATGGGGATATTTACAGGTGACTTGAATAATGATATGGGGATTCGTGACGCCACTTGTGGTGCCTGGTCAGGATGACCAGCGCTGCTATGCAGATCCACTGGAGGGTTGATATTGTGCAGCTAGATGTTAAGCCTTTCACAAGTAAGGCTGATTCCTCCAAGGCAGATAGATGTATAAGAAGTGCAGGACAGATGGGGACCCGGCAGTCAGGGATAATAAGGGAGACACACACACAAGTCAGTTTGGTACCTTTACTGTAGATGTTGCAGGCACTTCCCCGGAGTACTGTAGGGTGAAGGATGCACATCGAGATTCCTCCACTGGTAGGTGTATGGCCTCCTGTCCTCTGCCTTTTAGTAATAAAGTCCTGACCTGCTTGTGGCTAGGTCTAACTTGGTCTCCGTCTTGCACCTGGCTGATCTTGTGATTGGACCTTCTCTCTGAAAGTACACAGTCTCTGCTCACAGCGTCCTGCTTGCCAGACTCTGTCCTCCTGATCCAGCTACGTATCAGCTCTGTGGTACTCCTGGGACTTGTAGTCCTCCAGGAACTCCGGTGTTCTCCTAATGAGTCATGGAGATCCCTATAGGCTCGGACCCCGTTGTCCGGTATTTCTTGCTGAGATGAGCTATTAAGGCTCCTCTGTCTCATTAACTTCCACTCGCCTTCGGCTACCTGGATCCTTACACGATCACACACGCTGGCAGTTGGTGGGCTGCCTCTTCGCCACTCTTTAAGCGTCGGCACGCTTTCTACAGAGCTACACTTCTAAATTCAGCTCTGACTAGGCTGGAGTGATTTCTCTTTCACTCTTACTAGACTCCACTTACTTGGAACCGAATAGCTCTGCAGCCTCACTATCCTCAGCTCTGCACGTCTCTTTCTGCAGACTGACTGAGCTCTCTGAGATGGCTGCTCAGAACTCTGACTCAGAGACAACTCCCTGAGATGACTGACTAGAAACTAAAACTAAACTTCTTTTTATATGCCTAACACAGCTCCCTCTGGTGGTCTTTAAGGTAGCTGTACGTGTGTGCATGTGTATAATGACCTCTAGTGGTATCCTCTTTCAGTGCACCCTTCTGGGAGATATGGATTCAGTCACAGCTGGGCTCCACATTCCCCCCTAGTAGAACTCAGCACTCCGGGGCTGAAATACAAAAACAGATAACAATAAAACATTGTATAATAACTCTTCCTTTACAGGAGGTAAGGCACTCTTGAACGGTTGCATAACGGTAAATAAATAACTATATACATTAGCACGACGAGGAATTGAGCAACCATAAAAAGTCCCAGTCTCTTTTGGAAAAGGATGCTCAACAGGGTTAGAAGACAAGTAAAAATAATGTCCATTCACTTGTTTCAATATCAAAAAGGGGAAAAACAGATGAATAAATAACAATATATTAAAGCATAGTATAAGCAAAATATATACATTTATGTACAATGGTTCTTGTTGATTATGTACATGTGTTAGGTCTTACTCTCTGTACCTAACAGGTAATTGCCCTCTTGTTATGCGTACTGACCTACGTGGTGTAGTGGTAGGTGAGGTGTCAGTTACCCTGTCTGTCCTGCGTGCCGGCAACCTGTAAACCTGCCTCCACCTCTCTAGGGATCTGGCAAGCAGAGTAGCGACTGGGCGACGCGGTTCGACTTCCGCAGAGGATCCTTCTTCCTGAAGTGCAACTTCTTGGGGTATCGCCTCTTGGGGTTCCACTTGCTGGGGTTCTGCTTGGGCAGGTTCCTCTGGAACTGACTCTACTGCAACAACTGGTGCAACTGGAGGTAGAGGTTCTTCTTGTGGTTGATAGAATTGCAGCACGGGAATGATTACAGCTTCTCCAATTCTGGGCCAATCCGCGGGGAAATCTCCTAAGTCTGTATGGATGACTGATTCTTTACTCTCTTCTTGATTGACAACGGGTTCTTCCTCTTGAAGCTTTAATGGATTTGGACACAACTTTAAGTGATCTCTAGATACAGTTGCAGTCGTTCTTCCTCCATCCTTGCTAATTATGCACGTTTTCTTGTTGTCAAACTTCGAATTGTGGACGATGTAGGGCTCTCTTTCCCATTGATCGTCGAGTTTGTGTAACCTCCTCTTTCTTTTTAGGACGACTTCACCAGGTGCGAAAGGTTCAGCTGGCGCACTTTTGTTATAGCGGTCTTCTTGCTTATCCCTGACTCGATTGAGACTTTCTTCAACGCAGGCCTGTACTTTCCTGTACTGTTCCTGTCTGGTTGTGTCCCAGTCTCCAGTAGTCACATCCGCTTCTGGTTCTACAACACCAAGCTCCAGATCCATGGGCAGCTTTCCTGGTCTTGCCCGCATGAGGTAAGCTGGGGTGCAATTGGTGGAACTCACAGGTATGTGATTGTACAGATCTACCAGGTCAGGTAGTAAGTCTGGCCACCGATTTCTCTCTTCGAGTGGTACAGTCTTCAGCAGGTCAATGACGATGTGATTCATCTTCTCACAGAGACCATTAGTTTGGGGGTGGTACGGTGTTGTTCTGATCTTCTTACACCCGTACAAGTGACAGAACTCCTTGAATAATTCGGCTTCGAAGGCTGGACCTTGATCAGTTAGTACCTGCTCAGGATAACCGTGTGGTCTACAGAAACACGCTTGGAACGTCTTTGCTGCTGTCTCTGCCGTCAGATCTTTGACAGGTGCGACCACCAGGAACCTGGAGTAGTGGTCCACCATAGTCAGGGCATAGGAGTATCTTGACCGGCTGGGTGACAACTTGACATGGTCCAGGGCCACGATCTCCAGGGGACGAGTCGTCTTGATGGGTTGCAGGGGTGCCTTCTGACTGCTGTAGTCCTTTCTTCTGAGGCCACAGGGTCCACAGTTCTGGCACCACCTCTCGATGGAGCTGCGCATTCCCACCCAATAGAAGCGACACTTCAACAGGGTCTCCAGCTTCTTCCAGCCAAAGTGTCCCGCTTGATCGTGGTAGGCTTCTAACACCATCTGGATGTCTGCTCTGGGAACCACTATCTGCCATACCATCTCATGGGTCCTTGGATTGACATATCTCCTGCACAGCTTCTCACGATAGATGAACAGCCGGCTTCTTTCATTCCACAGCTGCCTTGTTTGTAGAGGTGCGTCCTTCTCCAAGGAGGAACCTTCTTGAGATATCAGCTCCTTGATTCGTCTGACAACTGGATCGCTGTCCTGAGTCTCCTTCCAGCTGTGGTGAGGTAAAGGATTTAACGTTTTACCAGGCGATCTTCTGCTGGCTTGTTGTTCATGGATCATCCCATTTCTATGAAAGGCAGGTAGTTCTATCTCTTCCAGATCATCCACTTCTTCTTCTGTGTCCGATTCATGAGGCATCCTGGATAGGGCATCAGCGTTGGCATTCTTGCGGCCCGCTCGGTATTTAATTGTGAATTGGTAATTGGACAGCCGAGCCATCCAGCGTTGTTCCATGGCTCCCAGCTTAGCTGTTTCAAGATGCGTTAAGGGGTTGTTATCAGTGTAGGCAGTGAACTTGCTGGAGGCTAAGTAGTGCTTGAACCTCTCCGTGATGGCCCAGACCAGTGCCAGGAACTCCAACTTGAAGCTGCTATAGTTCTCTGGGTTCCTCTCGGTCGGGCGGAGCTTCCTGCTTGCATAGGCGATGACTTTCTCCAGGCCATTTTGCTTCTGACTGAGGACTGCTCCCAATCCTTCATTGCTGGCATCAGTATACAGCAGGAACGGCTGGCTGTAGTCAGAATAGGCTAGGATCTCATCACCTGTCAGGATCTCCTTCATTTCCTTGAATGCTTCTGCCTGTTCTTTACCCCAATGGAATGGAGAATTTCTGCTTTTGAGGGACTGTCCCACCAGGAGGTCTTGCAGAGGCGCTGCTTTCTTGGTGTAATCCTTCACAAACCTCCGGTAGTACCCTGTCAGTCCCAGGAACTGTCGTACCTCCTTGAGATTTTTCGGCTCCGGCCATTTCTGGATGGCGGTGATCTTCTCAGGGTCTGGCGCTACTCCTTCTGAGCTGACAATATGTCCCAAGTATTGTACCTTTTGTTTGAGCAGATGGCACTTTGAAGGCTTCAGTTTCATCCCATACTTGGACAGTGACTCGAATACCTCCGCCAGGTGCTTCAAGTGATCTTCATACGTTTTGGAGTATACGATGACGTCGTCCAGGTACAGCAACACAGTTTCGAAGTTAAGATGTCCCAGGCAGCTCTCCATCACTCTCTGGAACGTTCCAGGGGCACTGCTGAGTCCAAACGGCATTCTGTCAAACTCACAGAGTCCCATCGGGGTGGTGAAAGCCGTTTTCTCCCGATCCTCCTCAGCCACAGCTACTTGCCAGTACCCACTAGTTAGGTCAAGGGTGGAAAAGTAATTAGCAGTTTTTAAGGCAGCTAAGGATTCCTCAATGCGTGGTAAAGGGTATGCATCTTTATGTGTAATGCGATTTACTTGTCTGTAATCTACACACATTCTCATGCTTCCATCCTTTTTCCTGACTAAGACTAGAGGTGCTGCCCAGGGACTACAACTATCCCTTATCACCCCTGCTTCCTTCATATCACGCAACATCTCCTTGGCTTTCTGGTAGTGTGCTGGAGGTATAGGCCTGTACCGTTCTTTAATGGGAGGATGATTGCCTGTGGGGATGTGATGTTGAACCCCTTTAATTTTCCCAAAGTCGAGTGGGTGTTTGCTGAATACCTGTGCATACTCCTGAACTACTCGGTATACTCCTTGTTTCTGGTGGGCTGGAGTGGTGTCTGTCCCGACATGGAGCTGCTGACACCAATCCTCCACCTGGGTGGTCGGACCGTTATCCTCCACTGGTTGTGGGGAGGCTAAGGGCTCCGTCGGGTGAATGGAGTTATTATCCACAGCATGTAACTTAGCAACAGTGGCATACCGTGGTAATTTGACCTCATCCTCTCCCCAGTTGAGAAGACGCACTGGCACCCTCCCATTATGTACATCCACTACCCCTCTGGCAGTCAAGAGTGTAGGTCTGTGTTCTGAACAATGGGGCTCTACTACTGCTTGGTAGTTCTGTCCTCTCAGACCTATTGCTGCTCTACACCAAATAAGCATTTCACTCATAGGGGGTATCACAATGGGGTTCGGGTCTGTCACCCGTACATTACCAATCTCACCACCGGTCAGTTTCACTTGTTGCTGGCACATCAGGGTCCGAATCGAATCTCCTTCCGGATCACTCCCTTTTGCTTTGGTCTGGCAATTTCGGCGAGCTGTTGGAGTTAAAACACAACCTCCTCCAAACAGTTACTAATAATGTTAGTGCCTAAAACCACATTCAACCCATTTTCCTCATTAACAGTCTTTACTACATGTTATAACCCTCTTGTTAGGTTTTGTTTCAGTTTGCTGGTCACATGACCTTTTTACCCTATTTAGTCTGGCTCCGCCCTTCTGGCTTTGCTGGACTTCATTGTATTATCTACTCTTAAGCTAGCCGGGTGCTTAGGTGCCTTACTCTGTCAGTTTTGCTTGATCTTAGGATCTCTTAGTAATTTGTTTTCTGTTTTATTTTTCTCTGCTACAATTTCTGTTAGGAGGTGTCCACCTTTTCACCCAGTCCCTAGATCTTGTAGGGATTCCTCCCTCGCAACTATAGGTCTTCGTTCAGACTAGCTGAGGACTTTAGCGGGTCTGGTCGCAGGATCAGGTTCCCCGTTACATCGTAGGGATCCAGCTTAGTACTATTGTAGGGACAGAATTCCTACCTTTCCTTAGTGCTTGTAGCAGTTCATAACACTACAAGAAGTCGCTGATTCTTTAGCTCTACTCTCCCCACTTTTACGTCTACATTTTTAGCCCCCAGTAAGTCAAGAGGGAGGCCATTAGAGGCGTATACAGCAAAGTCAGGGTTTGGGGGTTGGAGACCGTCACTGGACCAGTATTTATTGTAGAGAACATCAGGTATGACGGTTACCTGAGATCCAGTGTCCAGCAGGGCAGGGATTGCGATCCCTTCCAGTATGATGGACAGGTAAGGTCTTCCTCCCACAAACCTGCGGTTCCAGTCTGAGGGGCCTGATGAGTCTATTCCTGGGTGTTGGCCCTCGGACCCAGGATTTGCTCGTTTAAAGGACACCAACGTGCTAGGTGACCTTCTCTGTGGCAGCGGTAGCAGATGATCTCTCGGCGGGGATGATGCTGGTCGCGGGTCCTTCCTGGGGGTGGCGTTGTCCTCCTCCGGTGGGGCGACGTCCTCCCTCTCCTCTGGCGCATCCAAGGGACATCCTCTGGGCAGTCAGCTAGCAGGATCTTTCCTTCTTCCTCCTTCGGCAGTCGCAGGGCACTCATTACAGTGGCCAGGTTTTTGGTCAACTGGCGCACTTCTGAGCACAAACAGTCCAGCTCAGTAGGGGGCGCCACCTGCGTTTTGACTTCTGCAACCAGCGGGGAAAAGGTAGATGCTGCTGGCTTTAGGGTGGCTTCACTCGGGTGACACTGGGTTGCCACCTCGGGTGTTTCCAAGGGACGCAGTCCTTTTATAGCCATGTCCTTAAGAGCATCAAATGTAGCATCAGGATGATCCAAGGACCACCAGTGCACAGTCCGGCTTTCAGCTTGGGACCTCAACCCCCGTACAAATTGTTCCTTTAACATTTTATTTTCGTTGGAGACACTCATGGGGTTAACTTGTTTGAGTGCTCGCAGGGCCCCTTGTAGTCGGCAGGCATAGTCCCTAATGCTGTCATCTGGTTTCTGGGAGCATTGGTAAAAACTCATCTGGAGATCTGTTTCAGTGCGGTCCTCAAAGATAGTCTGTAGCTTTAAGAAAATTGCATGCACTGACTCCTGGTCTGCAGCTGTCCAAGTCTCTACCTCTCTCTCCGCAGCACCAGTTAATTGTCCCACTAACACTGCAGCTCTCTGCTTTTCTGTCATAGGGTACATGTCGATTATACTGCATATTTTCCGCTTGAACCCTGACAGGGTGTCTGGCTTGCCGCTGTACTGAGGGAGCCACTTCGCTCCAGGCATGTATGGCAGCGTTAGCGGTACTATTGGGGCCACAAGACCAGGTGAAGGGCCAGCATTTCCAGCCTGTGCGGCAGCGCCGAGGGGTAAGTCATTAAGGCCGTCGGCCTGGGCCGCGTTGTCGGCCGGCTGCTGCGACATGTCTGCGCCCCCCTAGTTAATCGTAGCCTACCTTCTCTGAAGGCTGCAGCTCTGCAGGGCACAGGGGTGTGTAGAAGGACCTGTGTCGCTGGCGCTCTGACGTCAGAGCGTTCACTGTAGCTCTTCACAGGACCTGCCGCCGCGTCAGCGTTGGGGGCGTGTCTAGGACTCAGCGCGCTTTTGCAGGTACGCCCACTAGTTTTCGCGCCGTGGCGCTGTAATTGGCGGGCAATGGCGGGCAAATGGCGGGAAATCTTCACCACATACACAACACAGTCTTTTAGTGAGGCACACAGTACCCGGTGGCAACGGGCACAAGTTACTCCGTTGCTGCAGGGCACGCAATCCTGTTCGTGACGCCAGGAAAAGATGAGTCGCACAACACCAGGGTTATGGGGTACTCGGCACCGAGCCCGTTGATGTCTATGGGAAACGTCACGGGTAGCACAGCTCGGTCCGTGCCCTGGGCGCTCACTTTAATGGGGATATTTACAGGTGACTTGAATAATGATATGGGGATTCGTGACGCCACTTGTGGTGCCTGGTCAGGATGACCAGCGCTGCTATGCAGATCCACTGGAGGGTTGAAATTGTGCAGCTAGATGTTAAGCCTTTCACAAGTAAGGCTGATTCCTCCAAGGCAGATAGATGTATAAGAAGTGCAGGACAGATGGGGACCCGGCAGTCAGGGATAATAAGGGAGACACACACACAAGTCAGTTTGGTACCTTTACTGTAGATGTTGCAGGCACTTCCCCGGAGTACTGTAGGGTGAAGGATGCACATCGAGATTCCTCCACTGGTAGGTGTATGGCCTCCTGTCCTCTGCCTTTTAGTAATAAAGTCCTGACCTGCTTGTGGCTAGGTCTAACTTGGTCTCCGTCTTGCACCTGGCTGATCTTGTGATTGGACCTTCTCTCTGAAAGTACACAGTCTCTGCTCACAGCGTCCTGCTTGCCAGACTCTGTCCTCCTGATCCAGCTACGTATCAGCTCTGTGGTACTCCTGGGACTTGTAGTCCTCCAGGAACTCCGGTGTTCTCCTAATGGGTCGTGGAGATCCCTATAGGCTCGGACCCCGTTGTCCGGTATGTCTTGCTGAGATGAGCTATTAAGGCTCCTCTGTCTCATTAACTTCCACTCGCCTTCGGTTACCTGGATCCTTACACGATCACACACGCTGGCAGTTGGTGGGCTGCCTCTTCGCCGCTCTTTAAGCGTCGGCACGCTTTCTACAGAGCTACACTTCTAAATTCAGCTCTGACTAGGCTGGAGTGATTTCTCTTTCACTCTTACTAGACTCCACTTACTTGGAACCGAATAGCTCTGCAGCCTCACTATCCTCAGCTCTGCACGTCTCTTTCTGCAGACTGACTGAGCTCTCTGAGATGGCTGCTCAGAACTCAGACTCAGAGACGACTCCCTGAGATGACTGACTAGAAACTGAAACTAAACTTCTTTTTATATGCCTAACACAGCTCCCTCTGGTGGTCTTTAAGGTAGCTGTACGTGTGTGCATGTGTATAATGACCTCTAGTGGTATCCTCTTTCAGTGCACCCTTCTGGGAGATATGGATTCAGTCACAGCTGGGCTCCACACTACCACCAGTCTTGTCTCATGCCAACTGTTTAGCATCCTGAAACCATTCATGTGTGGGGTTGCTTCTCAGCCAAGGGAATCGGCTCTCTCACAGTCTTGCCTAAAAACACAGCCATGAATAAAGAATGGTATCAGAATGTCCTCCATGAGCAACTTCTCCCAACCCTCCAAGAGCAGTTTGGCGATCAACAATGCCTTTTCCAGCATGATGGAGCACCTTGCCATAAAGCAAAGGTGATAACTAAATGGCTCAGGGAACAAAACATAGAGATTTTGGGTCCATGGCCTGGAAACTCCCCAGATCTTAATCCCATTGAGAACTTGTTGTCAATCATCAAGAGACAGGTGGACAAACAAAAACCTAAAAATTCTGACAAAATGAAAGCATTGATTGTGCAAGAATGGACTGCTATCAGTCAGGATTTGGTCCAGAAGTTGATTGAGAGCATGCCAGGGAGAATTGCAGAGGTCCTGAAGAAGAAGGGTCAGCACTGCAAATATTGACTTGCTGCATTAACTCATTGTAACTGTCAATATAAGCTTTTGTTACTCATATGTTTGCAATAATTATATTTCTGTCTGTGATAAAAACATCTGTCAAACACACATAAAAAGCAGAGGGCAGCAGATCATGTGAAAATATAATATTTGTGTCATTCTCAAAACTTTTGGCCATGACTGTAGAGAACAACAACAACATAAATGGCTGCAAACTGTGCCGCCAGACTCTGATTCATGCTGCCTGTGGTTTGGGCAGCATGAATCAGCTTGTTCTCTTTTAAAACATTTTCAGCCTTTATGCACTGAAAGAAAATAGTCTTCACATGCCAGGTGAGCGCTTCCATCAGCCAGAAGAGCTCATCATCACCTCTCCCTTGGGAGGCCTGAGTCACTGTGAAAAAGCAGGCGGTATAACTGTATCTTGGCTATCACAGTATTAACATCTCCGCACACCTGGTATGTGATATTACAAATGACAGAGTTTTCATCCCTGTGCACTCTACAGTAAACTTCAAGTATTTTTGTTACAGTGCATTAGGAACATTCCTACATTTTAGGATTATGCGATGATGCGAAGAAAACCTTTTGGTGTATTGTGTTCATCAGATATGAACACTCAGAAAACGTTAAAGTAACTTGTGTGTGTCCTAAACAGCGACTGTAATGAAGAATTCTTTCAGCACTTTACAGGTCATGCCATTCACGATGCCGCCAGTACATCTGAACCAGAAAGTGCTGAGAGATAAATACCATTACACATATGCTGTGTATGTTTCGAAAATCACTTTCAAGTGGTCTGATAGATTTGTGAACATAGTTCAAGGTTTATAAATTAATTGCTGTTCTAGTGCTCTTGATATGAAGAGAGCAAATCAGTAGTATCGGCTGCATTACAGAATCAGGGCATGTGATCGATTGCACATTGGTAAAATTATGGGTGAATAGTTAAAGAGAACCTATCGGCATGCCTGTGTAATGTAAAGTAAAAACATGGACCTATTGCTGCTGTAATACAGATTCATTTGATACCTTTGGTGAATAACTCTGCCTTCTTGTTCTTTTTCAATCACCATTTGAAGTCTTCTAATGAGATTTAGGTGTACTGGGGCCAGACTGTACACTAGTTTTCAGCTCTTACCCTAGCCCATCCGCCTGCCTCTGGTGTTTGAAGGAGAGTCCACTGATTTTTCAGTGTTTTGCCTCCTGTGTGAAATCTGTCACCGGCACCATAATTGCCATGGACGGCACAAGCGCAGATTGATTGCACATGCACTGATTAATTTCCATAAAATGGTGCCATGGATTGCGTATGCGCAGTTGTCTCTAGAACGCCATCGAGCCAAGATCTCAATATGCTTATGCACCAACAATGGTGCCATTTTATTATAGACCGGCTACAAAATTAATCTGTACACGTGTCACCCACTGCAATCACGGCACCAGCACCAGATTTCAAACAGGAGGCAGGTGACTGAAAAATCTGTCACCTGTTCATTCAAAGACCGGTGGCAGGCGGAGGGGCCGGGTCAAGAACAGGTGTCACGAGTGTGTCACATCCTCCTGGGAGATCTGGGTTTCGAAGATCACTATGTATTGTGAATCGCAGATCTTCCATTTAGCCTGAGTGTTTGTGTCCCATATTAAATGGATTTTGTTTCCTTTGGTGATGAAGCAGCTAATGACCCTTTCTATGCTGGTCAGAAACTTGCAGCTCCATTTTCAGCTGATTCTGACCTGGTCATTACCTCTCCCTATAAAACCTGGTCAGACCTTTTCTGTCTTGCCAGTGAAAGTTGTGCTTCCTAGCTCTTGGGGACACTGTGCTGAATAGGAGATTGTTGTTGCTACTGGAGATTGTTGCGCGCTGTTTTTGGGTGTATTCTTTCCTCATTGTCCTCTTTACCTTTGGTGAATGTTTGTTGATTTCTGTTATCCCTGTTTTGTCTTGTTTATCTTATATTTCTGTCCCAGGCCTCATGGGGTGGGGAAGGGGACAGATCAGGGTTTAACAGGAGAATAGTAAGGCTGGAAACTCTGGCCTCTCTACCTTCAAGAGTATCCTGGGGACAGCTATAGCTAGGGTCCCAGTTCCAGGGACAGAACTTTGAGGCCCCCCTTCCTTACCGAAGACCATCACAGTGTGACAGCAGAAGACGCAGTGTAGAGTCCAGTCTCTATGCATCGAAATCTCATTAGAAGAAAACTTCAAATGCTGATTAAACAAAAAAGTGGATTTCTTTACCAAAGGTATCAAATGAATAAGTATAACAGCGCCTTTATAGCCATGTCTTTAATCTACACTGCAAAATTGTTCTGACAGGTTCTCTTTAAGGTGCTTGACAGAGGGAGAGGGCTCTTTCTATCAGCCAATCTATGGTGCCTTTGGTTTATTATGGCAGCTGGAGTCTAACAAACAAACGCCCACAGATCTGCCATGAGCATCTGCCTCTTGGGCCGGTGGGCATATAGATTTTCAGTCAATGAGACTGGCAATGCATTAAGTAGACAAGCTGCTTCAAGTTCTGCAGCGAGACAAAAAAATAAATAAAATTAAGATTAAAAAAGTTTCATACGTAGAACACCCTCACCCCTCCCCCAAAAAATGTTTTCCTTTAAAAATAATTGAAAGAAATGAAATCATAATGATCCATAGAATAAAGTAAACTCACTATCTATATTGCAAATACAAAGCTCAAATAACAAAAAACATAAATTGTTTTCAAAATTAGTCAATAAAGTATTCGTATCCTACAATGGTACCAATAAAAACTACAACTCATCCACAAGCCCACATATGGACCTCAAAGGAAAAATAAAAAAACAGTTAATGCTCTCAGAAGTTGGAGACAAAAATTACATTTTATAGTCAAACCTTTTTTATTGGTAAGAAATACCGGAATTCACAATGATAATTGTTTGGTACAGTTGAGGAGAGGTGCGTATAAATACACTCTTGGTCCTGGAACTTACACCCACACAGCATCACACTTTGAACTAGAATATGTCTAGTAAAATACACTTTCCAAATTATACAGATAATTATTAATTATGTTTCTATAATATATATTTTTACTGTTATTTTATAGCAGTGTACACAGCATATAAGGCAGTTCTTTGCATTCCCCCAAAAAAAAGAAATTAATAAAAGCTAATGAATAAATTATATGTACTCCAAATTGAATATAATTCATCACACAAAAAATATCCCTCGTTTATCTACATCCTTAAAGGCATCTGTCCACATGTAAAATGCAGTCTGATCTGAAAGTACCATGTTCTGTAGCAGGAGGCGCTGAGCAGATTGATATATGGATTTAGTATAACAGTAATTTATTGATCTCAATCCTTGCTCATTCTAGTCTTAAGAGTCCAGTGGGCGGACCTAATCAATGATTGAGAGTCACTGAATCTTTTAACAGAAAATGTGTCAATCTGCTCTCTGCTCAAGAGATGGATTATGATTGTAATTTAAGGTGAACCTGTCACGTTGTACATGCTGTCTGATCTGTGGCCAGCATGGTATAGAGAAGAATAAACTGAGCAGAATATATAGGCATGTTGGAAAATATTCAGTATATTGTGTATTGTACTTATTGACATCTCTAGTGCTTGTATGCATATGAGTCCAGTGGGCGGTCCAACTCAGTCACTGATCTCACAGTCATACAAGGAAGACTGTCAATCAATGAATAGTCCTACCCACTGGACTCAGATGCATCCAAGAGATGCACGGAGTAGAGAAGGAGAGGCTGAGCAGAATAATATAGGTGTTTATTGGAAAATATTCAGTATAACATGTGCTTTATTCATTGAAATCCCTGGTGTTTGTGTGCATAAGAGTCCAGTGGGCGGTCCTACTCAGTGATTGAATCCTGTACTGCACAGTCATAAAGGGAAGACTGCCTATCACTGAATTATACCGCCTACTGAATTCAGAGATATATAAACACCAGAGATTTTTTAATGAGTAAAATGCAAGGTTTATTGAAATTTTCCACAAAAATATACATAAATCTGATCAGCTTCTGCTGCTCTGTAACCTCCCGCCTGCAGAACAGATACCATTTTCAACATGACAAGTTCCCTTTAATATCAGTTAATGTTCCTTCCAGTCCTCCCTTCGGCACTATATATTAAGACTAGAGATGAACGAGCGCGAACTGCAAAGTATGGGGATCGTACCGAACACCTAGTGTCCGGTGCTGAACTCCGAAGACAGACTTCTGGATCGGTATTTTTGGGAGGAGAAACTTCTATGGGGTTTGGGTTCAGGTTCAAGTTCGAGTAGAGTTCTAGTACCTGAACCAAACTTTGGACTAAAGTTCAATCGAACCCGAACTTCCACGGGTCCCCTCATCCCTAATTGAGACCTGCATAGAGCCATTTGGCACCTATGTTTAACCAGCCTTTGAATTTTTTGTAGTATACATAGTACGTTGTCCTTGCAAAAATTGACATAACATATACGTTTCAGAAGCTTCAAACTATACTAATTTTTAATTGGTCTGTAGAAAAGATAAGAAATTGTCTAAAATATTTCAACTACAACACTTCTTTCAATAGTAATAGCAGCATTAGCCATATTTTGGCATCCAAAGCCAAAATTTTCTACAAAATTTTCAATTTTTGCACCTTGGGTTTACTTCTGTCTGACTTGTCCACAATTAGTATATCCATCCTTTATACCAGAAATGTCCTTTATCTAATGAACGCTACAATAAATATGAATAGCGATTAGAGGAGAAGTCTCATTACTAGAAGTTTCTTGATCTCAGTGATATTTTGGTGATGTTGTAACTGCTTTTATGAAGTCATCTGACATTTTTCGATGTCAGCAATGTTTTACTAGATCTATGGTTAGAGATACTGTATGTTGAAACATTGAGTACAACTATTGGAATAAAGCCGAGCTGCTCGCTCAAGGTAAGGCCATATGTTATTATTATTCTACGTGCCTTATATAAAAATTTAATTTTAAGGTATTAACAATTCTTTAAAAATTGCTCTAAGCAAAATATGCTGCTGGTTTCATTTCAATTAGACCGGAGGAAAGAAAGATTAAAATTAAACAGGCTTCTTAATATTTTTATGCGACTTGATCTAGTATTTCAAAAGCCAGAATATCGGACAAGGTGGTGGGATGTGGTTTCTTTCCAAAAATATTGTGAAAGTCAAACTTGATTGAAATGAATCATAGACCTATAGCTGTTCGAGAATAAGTGAGCTCAATAAATACAACTTCCATTGAAATGATTCCAAGTTACATTATGAAGTGTGTCACTTTTTTTTTTTCTTTCCAGAATGCTTTTTAATCTTTTCTATAATGGCCCAGGCTGATATATTGACTGAGAAGTGACCTCTGCATATTTGTTATTGTCATTTTAATCATCAAAGTCCCATGTTCTGGCAGAACTTCATATGCTTTTTCCAAAGATCCGTCAGCAAGTTAACATTTTCAGACACTTACAGAGCAGACGTGAAATCTATTCTACCGATGTCAGCATGAGTAAAACCATTTAATGCAACTCTCCTCTTATTGTACACTCAATATATATGATGTGTGTGACTATATTAAACTGCTACAGTCACAAAAAGAAAAAAGAGAAGGGGGACATAAATGGAAAAAGTCAAGACAAACATCACTTTCTCTTTGCTGAATAGCCTGTAGATATCCTGTCTCGCCATATGGAGAATTACTGTGGTGAGAGTGATTCTATAAGAAATTACAGGATAACAAAACTAATTTTCAAAGAAACTGCAGGAGATAAAAGTCTGTCTCCCAGTACCCAGCCGAGCGAGTGGATTTACTTTATGGTGGCCACACACAGCAAAGTCCTACCAGCTGGTCAACGCACCACGAAAGAGCATCAGAGTCTGATCTGACCACACATGAATATGACCAAAGTGAATGAGATCTGTTCATTTTGTTCTTGGACCAAGCAGCTTCTTCTGTGATGGGGAAGATTTAGTGTTGTTTGACCAGAAGCAGACTTTAAAGGTAGACATTAAAAATCTGCAGACCAGAATAATATCATTCATGTTGATCACCTCTATCAAGCTAGAACTTGTCAGACTGTATGTGACTAGAGATATTGTAGTTTTTGTATTCATTATTAGAGTGGAGTAATTATGTTCGGAAACGATCGACGAATTCGAATTTGCCATCTTGGAACCCTATTCGTGCCGAATTTATGTTTGACGATCGATTCCGAACATATTTGCTCATTTCTACTCCCACTGACTGCAATGACGTTTGGCGAATAATTCAAAAACAATATTCGCCGGCGATCGTAATCCAAACCGAATATAGAAAAATTTGCTCAACTCTATTCATAATCAAAGAATCATTCCTCCCCTACTATTTTCAGATTTTCATTGTAATCTATGAACAAATCTCCAACTAATGAGGAAAAATCGAATTCATTATAGAGAATTAGACTATAGATAGATGTGAGCAGTTATTTTTACATTCGAATTCGATCGCTTTATCGAATTTCCAAAAATTTAATTAGCAGAGAATAAATTTGTACTGAAAAACTTGTAATTTCTGGAAAAATATATGTGAAGGAGAAGAGCGAAGGCCCTGCTGACCATAAGAGCTTACACTCTATAAGAGAGATGGCGAGAACCCTGCTGATCATAAGAACTTAGACTCTATAGGAGAGAGAGAAACTTGATGATCATAAAAGCTTACACTCTACAGGAAAGAGAGGACCTCATTGATCATAAGAGCTTACACTCTATTGGAGAGAGTGAGAGAACCCAGCTGATAATAATAAATAATAATAATCTTTATTTATATAGCACCAACATATTCCGCAGCCCTTTACAGTTTAACAGTTTCAAAACACAAGTCATAAGTAACAACGTTAACAATACAATAATTAAAGCAAAATAAGCCGCCCCTGCTCGTGAGAGCTTACAATCTACAATGAGGTGGGGAGATACAAAGTACAGGTGTGTATATACAATGGTGCATTTACAATGATGGTCCAGCCATCTTGAGGGAGTGAGGGATGGATGGAGATAGTGAATGGGCTACACATACACACACATAGAATGACTTTGATTAGTGAACATGATAGGCCGCTCTGAACAAATGAGTTTTGAGGGAGCGCCTGAAACCGTGCAAATTGTGGATAGTCCTAATTTCTTGGGGTAGAGCATTCCAGAGGATTGGCGCAGCGCGGGAGAAGTCTTGGAGTCGGGAGTGGGAGGTACGGATTAGTGCAGAGGTTAGTCGAAAGTCGTTTGCAGAGCGCAGCAGTCGGTTAGGCCGATAGATAGAAATGAGGGAGGAGATGTAGGGGGGTGCTGCACTGAGGAGAGCTTTGTGGGTGAGAACAAGTACTTTGAATTGGATCCTATATTGAATGGACAGCCAATGTAAGGACTGGCGAAGAGCGGACGCGTCCGAGTACCGATTAGCCAGATGGATGACCCTGGCTGCTGCATTAAGGATGGACTGGAGAGGGGATAGTCAAGTAATGGGGAGGCCAAGTAATAGAGCGTTGCAGTAGTATAGGCAGGAGTGGATCAATGCTACAGTGAGGGTTTTTGTTGTTTCCATGTTGAGAAAAGGGCGGATTCTAGAGATGTTCTTTAGGTGTAGGCGGCCAGAGCGGGCAAGAGATTGTATATGGGAGGTGAAGGAGAGATTGGTGTCAAACATAACACCCAGACAGCGAGCCTGCTGCCGGGGTGTTATTATGGTGCCGCCCACGGAGAGAGAAATGTCAGATTTAGGGAGGTTAGTAGACGGCGGGAGCAGAAGGAGTTCAGTTTTGGAGAGGTTAAGTTTCAGATAGAGAGCGGACATGATGTTGGAGACTGCAGACAGACAGTCGGTGGCGTTCTGTAGAACAGCGGGGGTAAGGTCGGGGGATGACGTGTATAGTTGTGTGTCATCAGCATAAAGATGGTACTGAAAGCCAAATCTGCTGATGGTCTGTCCAATTGGGGCCATGTAGAGAGAGAAGAGAAGGGGCCAAGGACTGAGCCCTGGGGTACACCGACAATGAGAGGAAGAGGAGATGACGTGGAGCCAGAGAACGAAACACTGAAGGAGCAGTCAGAAAGATAGGAGGAGAACCAGGAGAGAACATTGTCCTTAATACCTAGTGACTGGAGCCTAGACAGTAGGAGACGGTGGTCAACCGTGTCGAAAGCTGCAGAAAGGTCGAGAAGAATGAGCAGAGAGTGGTCGCCATTACGTTTTGCTGTCAGAAGGTCATTGGTCACTTTGATGAGTGCAGCTTTCAGTCGAATGTAGGGTCGGAAGCCGGACTGTGAAGGGTCTAGAAGGGAGTAAGTGGAGAGGTAACGGGTGAGACGGGAGTAGACTAGGCGCTCCAAAAGTTTAGAGATGAAGGGGAGATTGGAGACCGGTCTGTAGTTGTTTGTGCAGGAAGGGTCGAGAGTGGGTTTCTTTAGTAGTGGAGTAATGATGGAGTGTTTGAAGGAAGATGGGAAAATGCCAGAGGAGAGTGAGAGATTAAAGATTGTAGTTAGGTAAGTTGTGACAACTGGAGAGAGAGACTGGAGGAGATGTGCAGGAATGGGGTCGGTAGTGGATGTAGTCGGACGAGAGGAAGAGAGGAGTTTGGAGACTTCTTCTTCTGTGATGGGATCAAATGTGGAAAGTGAGCCAGGGGAAATGCAGGGTGGGATGGGAGTCACAGCACTTGGTGGTTGAGAGCAGATTTCCTGACGGATAGTATCTATTTTTTCTATAAAGTGGGAGGCCAGGTCATCAGCACAAATGTCTGTGATATGGGCTTGTGCTTTTGGCCTGAGGAGGGAGTGAAAAGTGTCAAAAAGTTTCTTGGGGTTGTTGGCTAGTGAGGAGATCAGGGTGGTGAAGTAGGTCTGTTTGGCGAGGTGAAGGGCAGCATTATAAGTTCTTAACATGAATTTAAAGTGGATGAAGTCTTCTGGTGTGCGGGTTTTTCTCCAGAGGCGTTCAGCACTCCTAGAGCATCGCTGAAGAAGTCGAGTTTGCTATGTGAGCCAGGGCTGTTTTACTGTGTGTTTGGAAGTTCTGAGGGTGAGCGGTGCTACTTGGTCAAGGGTGCTTCTAAGAGTGTCATTGTAGTGCTGAACAGCCAGATTAGGACAAGAAAAAGAGGAGATTGGGGACAGCGATGAGTGTAGGGAGTCTGAAAGTGCCTGAGGCTTAATGGCTTGTAGATTTCTCAATGTGTGGTAGGTAGGAGTGTGCTGGGGTGGTCGAGGATTTGTGAGGGTGAAGGAGAGAATGTTGTGGTCAGAGAGTGGAAGCGGAGAGTTATTTAGGTGGGAGATTGAACAGAGGCGGACAAAGACCAGGTCAAGGGTATTACCATCCTTGTGTGTCTCAGAGGTTGAAAGCTGTGAGAGGCCTAGAGAAGTGGTTAGTGATAGAAGCTGAGATGCAGATGTGGAAGTAGGGCTGTTAATGGGGATGTTTAAGTCTCCAAGGATAAGGGTTGGTAGTTCTGAGGACATGAAGTGCGGCAGCCAGGCTGAGCAGTGGTCAAGGAACCGGGTGGGTGAGCCTGGGGGCCGATATATGACCGCTACTCTGAGGGAGAGGGGACGGAAGAGCCTGATGGTGTGGACCTCAAAAGAAGGGAATGAAAGTAATGGAATTGGGGGAATGACCTGGAAAGTGCATTGTGGGGACAGGAGTATGCTGACTCCACCACCATGTCTGTTTGCGGGTCTTGGGGAATGGGAGAACTGTAAGCCACCATAGGAAATGGCAGCAGGGGAGACAGTGTCAGAATCCTGAATCCAGGTTTCCGTGAGGGCCAACAGATGAAGAGAGTTGTTCAGAAAGTAGTTGTGCAGGAAGGATAGCTTGTTGCATGCAGACCGTGGATTCCAGAGGGCACAATTAAAAGGAGATGAGGGAGTGCAAGCAATATTAATAAGATTATGGTTTCAATATGAGGTAGGGTAGGGATTGAGGTTGGTGGATGGTGGACCAGGGTTGGGGGAGATGTCCCCTGAAATCAGTAGGAGAAGGAAGATAAAGAGCAGGTAGTTGTTGGAGTTGTAAGTAAGTTTTTTCTGTGATGTGTTTGGGCAACATGGGCTGAGGTTTCTCAGGAAGGTGAGGAGTGCATGGGAGAGGGAAGTATGGAGGGGCTGATGTGTATGAGTCGTGATGGAGGGGGGATGGGGCGGTGAATGTGGATGGCAAGGGAACACAGGAGGATAGAGATAAAGTACATAATTAAAAAGAAAGCAGAGTGTGGGGTACCTGATTCCTGCCCTGATTAACTGCCATGGATAACTGCTTTTTACATGATGCTTATCTTCTGTGATGCTTTGCTTCTGGGATGCTTGCGTGCTGCACCCCACACTGCGTGCTCCCCTTAGACTACTCCTAAATATATAGCCCACACTACAGGGTCAGGAAAGTGGGATTGTGGGAGCTGCTTTGGGATAATTTGGCAGCTGGGGCCAGTACACTAGGGGGTGGTTAGATCATCAAAGGAACTAGGGCTGGCTACATCTATATGTTATAGCACCTTCCACCTGATAAGATCTAGAGAGGCCCCAGTCACAGGGATATACAGCAGTAAGTATTAAGCACAGTGCAAAAAATGAATTATACCAAAGCTTTACCAGGCACATTAAACTATTTTGCAAGATGGTAAAGCAGAGGTTGGCAGCAAGCAGAAGTATGCAGTTCATACCATTACTATATATTTCAGCATGCAAGACAGATAGGGATTGTATCATTCAGCTGTTTGCTTCCAATGACTGCAGTTCATACCATTACTATATATTTCAGCATGCAAGACAGATAGGGATTGTATCATTCAGCTGTTTGCTTCCAATGAATGCAGTTCATACCTGCATGAAGAGAGAAGATGAATGTTAATTCCTTGCCATGGATAACTGCCGTTTACATGATGCTTATCTTCTGTGATGCTTTTCTTCTGTGATGCTTGCGTTCTGCACCCCACACTGCTGATCATATGAGCTTGCACTCTATAGGAGAAAGGACTCTGCTGACCATAAGAGATTACTCTCTATAGGAGAGCATGAGAACCAAGCATGTGGGGCCAAGCAAAAGAACATTAACCCTTCTCTGATGCTTCAGCTGTATGGGACTGTGTCGGGCAAGTTTTTTTTTTTTCAAACTGTGAATCTCAAAGTGTTCAAATTTGCATGAAATCTCAAATTTCAAGAGAATTGACACAAACTTGATCCTTTGTAGATTGGTCGCACATCTCTACCTATAGACATCATTGGCATGAAATTAATTATTTTTACATACACTCCTCAACAACGATATTGCAACCCCAAAAAGAAAAAGGCATGAAATTATGGAAATCACAGGATGGATATGCAAATTATGACAAAATGGAAACAACATTTTGAAGACTTCTCAATTTATTAATTATTGAGTATGAGTGACAGGTCTACAAATACACACGCACCTTGGCTTCTATCAATTAGGTCATTAAAGATTGTCTAAGGAATGTTCTGCCACATTAAATGCTCTTGGCCAAGCAAGTCATCAAGATCTGCTGCTGCTCATGCTACTGTGCGCAGCTTGAATGACCTAAATGTTCTACCATGGCCTGCAGTGTCTCCGGACTTGTCTTCTATCGAGCGCATCTGGGAAGTTATTGGCCGGCAGCTGCAAAGGGAGCTGCCAGGAGCAGATATTAATGATTTGAGTAACCAAGTACACTCAGCGTGACAGAATATTTCTCATAAAACCATTAAAGGGTCTCTGTCAGCACAGAATGACTGTTGAAACCAAGTACAGATGCTCAGGTTTGAACAATCATTCTGTGCTGATGGACGCCTTTAACAATTTTATTGATAGCATGCCAATGTGTGTAAGTGCATGTATTTTTGTGGAAGATGCTCGTACTTGATACTGAAAAAAATCGTGATATTTTCATATTTTAGTATAATTTTCATATCACATACATGTCTATCCATCCTGTGATTTTCATAAATTCAAAATTTTTCCTTCTTGGTGCTGCAATTTCAATATTCAGATGTGCAAATTGTCTCTTCAGAGAGGAAGAGGACTAGAATTCTAATGCCACTATTTGGAAGTAGCAATCCTAAAAGTCAATGTCGACCCTTTAACGAGCCTTACTAGATGACATAGGATAAAAGTCAAACCAGAATCTCAATGTGCAAATTAAGATTCTGGTTTGGATTTTATCGTATGTCATGTAACAAGGGTCGACATTGACTTGATTGCTACGTCCTATAGCTGGTACTAGAGTTCTAGTCCTCTTCCTCTTTGAAGAGACAATTTGCATATTTCCCAGAGGAGCATTGCAGCTTTAAGTCTCCTCATCTTGGCATGCTTAGCATGTCAATCTCCGCAAGGAGAAACGATACTTCTTGACAGGGCCGCCATCAGGGCATTACAGCCCTGACTGGCGTATGGGGCCCGATCAGCAGAGGGGGCCCGCATCGGGCCTCGTCACCTCTACCATTGGGCCCCACTGCCCCACCCCCAGCGGCAGGATTCTGCCGGTCAAGTAACTGAACCTGCGTCCAGGATGCAGGTTCAGTTACTCTATTACCGTGCGGGCCCGCACGGTAATAGTTAACGCTGCCAGCCAATCGGAGGCTGGCAGCTGACATCAGCGCGCACGTCGCCGGCGCCTGACGTCATTGTCAGTTGCCGGCGAGTGCGCTCTTTCTCTGCAGTGTGGATCGCTTGCCGCGGGAACGCGGCAAGGTAAGGAGAAAGGTTTTTTTTTTTTAATGTTGCAAGCGGCAAAGCTGGAGCCCCGGCAGAATGAAGACGGGGCAGGACTGGGGGCAGAATGGAGACGGAGCAGGACTGGGGGCAGAATGAAGATGGGCAGGACTGGGGGCGGAATGGAGACGGAGCAGGACTGGGGGCAGAATGGAGACGGGGCAGGACTGGGGGCAGAATGGAGATGGGGCAGGACTGGGGGCAGAATGAAGACGGGCAGGACTGGGGGCAGAATGGAGACGGAGCAGGACTGGGGGCAGAATGGAGACGGGGCAGGACTGGGGGCAGAATGGAGACGGGGCAGGACTGGGGGCAGAATGAAGATGGGGCAGGACTGGGGCAGAATGAAGATGGGGCAGGGCTGGGGGCAGAATGAAGACGGAGCAGGACTGGGGGCAGAATGAAGACGGGCAGGACTGGTGGCAGAATGGAGACGAGGCAGGACTGGGGGCAGAATGAAGATGGGGCAGGACTGAGGGCAGAATGAAGACGGAGCAGGACTCGGGGCAGAATGAAGATGGGCAGGACTGGGGGCAGAATGGCGATGGGGCAGAATGGAGATGGGGCAGGACTGGGGGCAGAATGGAGATGGGGCAGGACTGGGGCAGAATGGAGACTGGACGGGGAAGGATGGAGACTGGGCAGGAATAAGGATGGATACAGGGCAGGAATCAGCATGGAGACAGGGCAGGATGGAGACGGGGCAGGACTGGGGGCAGAATGGAGACGGGGCAGGACTGGGCGCAGAATGGAGACTGGACGGGGAAGGATGGAGACTGGGCAGGAATAAGGATGGAGACGGGGCAGAATGGAGATTGGGCAGGAATCAGCATGGAGACGGGGCAGGAATCAGGATGGAGACGGGGAAGAATGGAGACTGGGCAGGAATCAGGATGGAGACGGGGCAGGATGGAGATGGGGCAGAGTGGAGACTGGGCAGGAATCAGGATGGACACGGGGCAGAATGGAGACTGGGCAGGAATCAGCACGGAGACGGGGCAGGATTGGAGACACTGGGGGCAGGATGGAGACGGGGCAGGATTGGAGACACTGGGGGCAGGATTGGACATACAGACAGGGGGCTGAATGAAAGACATGAGGCCAGAATGGAGACACTGGGGGCAGAATGAAAGTCATGGAAGCATTATTGGAGACAATGGGGGCAGGATGGAGAAGGGACAGGATTGAAGACACTGGAGCAGGAGGGAAAGGGGCAGGATGGAAAAGGGGCATGATTGGAGACACTCGGGCATGATTGGAGACACTGGGGGCATGATTGGAGACACTGGGGCATGATTGGAGACACTGGGGGCAGGATTTAGAGGCAGTGGGGCAGGATTGGAGGCACTGGGGGCATGATTGGAGGCACTGGGGGCAGGATTGGAGGCACTGGTGGCAGAATTGGAGACACTGGGGGCAGGATAAAAGACATGGAGGCAGGGTTGGAGACAGATGGGGCAGGATTGGAGACGGATGGGCAGATCATATGGGGCAGAATGGATACTCATGAGGACGGGATGGGAGAACATATGGCTGAAGCCAGGAATGAGACACACAGGGACAGGATGGGGGATATTATTACAATAGGGGCTAATTAAGGGATATTACTGCAGTGATGTATTTATTTTATTTTTTGAGTATACTGTTTTAAATGGGGGAAGGTCCTGTTACTGTGCAGAGTGACATTATGTCACCTTTTTTTCTTCATCTGGTGTAGTTTAGAAGATGGGAAAAAATAAGTAATGTGTTCTGCAATCGGAGCTCTAGATAACTGTGTTATTTCCTGCAGAAACGAGCCCTGGCTGGAAAAAGTGATGGCGGTCTATGCTGGATGAAAGATGAAAAGCAAAGATGAAGGACTTCACCTAGAGACGTCACTGGTGAGTCAGTGTTACTTGTACACTGACACTATACACTGTATACAGAGCTCCTGTGTACAATGTCACCAGTGATTACTGTATTACCTGTACACAGACACTGCATACTAAGTACAGATCTCCTGTGTAGAATGGCACTTATGGTGATAGTATTGTGTTTTTTTTTATTACTGATCAGTATTGTAGTATTCATTCACTATGTGATGGTAATATATGGTCTGGTCATGGTGTGGCGGTATTTGTTCCTTGTATGTGATATTATTCGATCACTGTCGTGGTAATATGTGGTCTGGTGGTATTTGTCCCTTGTATGTGGTGTTATTGGTCATTTTAAAAATTGAAAAATAAATAAAAAAATACCTAAATTGTATTGGATATTTTAACAAATATTTAATAGGTTACAGTAGAGTAGGGCTCGGCCAAAAGTGTCCACTGTGTTATGGTGGCGGCTTAAAAAATCTTTTGTCCAAAACTAGATCTGCTGGCTATATGTGTGATCTGGTGATAGGAACTGTTAATGTGTGATTGGTGAGAAGTGGAGTTTTTCCAAGAGAGAGCGGTGGGACTGTGGACAGTTCGAGGGGTGGAGGCGGGGCTGGGGTGGAGCCTGGCGGAATCTCAAGGGGGCCCTGAAAATTTTGCCAGTATGGGGCCCCGAAATTCCTAGTGGCAGCCCTGCTTCTTGAATATTGAGATGTGTATGTTAGTGGTTACCTTTTAGGTAATGAAATTGCACTAAGTTTCAATTTGCAAACTTCATTCTATCAATCAGTTTGATAAAACTTGTTATTAAATTTACAACCTGACCCTAGTGTCAGACTTTTCTCTTTTGGGAGTGTCTCAATAATATAGGCTGCATGCGAGGTCTATGTGTATCCAAAGTGTCTGGGGTTTTCAGTAGAGAATATAAGCACAGTTTCTACTCTGCACTTAATTCCTTTTAATCTGCTTTTCTATATCCGGTTTGCACTGCCCACCCTGAGATATTTTTTTCCATTCTCCAGAGATATATATACTACGCCCTCCCCTCTGCTATCTCTGACACAGAGAGAAGGGAAGCGATTCGGTTGTGCTCCACCTTTGGCCTTGCAGGTAGCCTGGCGTCCACCCATGTGATCATCTACCTAGGCAGTATAAGCCCGCCAAAACACACACCTGTGCCTCCGGTGCTTCAAATACCATTTTCCCTATGTCCTGCCTACCTGTGGGCTGCAGTGCTTCAAGTATATGTATCCCTGTGTCCGGCCTGCGGTCTCCAGTGCTTCAATTACCTGTTTCCCTGTGTCCTTCCCGCCTGCGGTCCCCAGTTCTTCAAGTACCTGTATCCCACTGTCCTGCCTGCTGTCTTCAGTGCTTCAAGTACCTGTATCCTGCTGTCCTGCCTGCTGTCTTCAGTGCTTCAGGTACCTTTATTCCCGTGTCCTGACTACTTGTGGCCTCCAGTGCTTCAGGTACCTGCTTTCCAATGTCCTGTCTGCCTGCAACCTCTATTGCATCTAGTCCTTGTTTCCCATGTGCCTTATCTGCCTGCTGCATCGACGCCCGTGGCCCATGTGCCCATCCGCACCTGGGGCTTAGAGGATCCACCTCACAAGGTGAGCCCATAACAAAAAGGAGAGAGCAATCAGAATTAGAAGCTGTGACAGATTTGTAACATTTTTGCAAAATCAATTGTCTAGTGAAAGGACTTTCAAACACTCTCAGGTGAAAAAAGGTAGAATTCAGAGATGAATGAATCAATTCGAAGAGAATCAAATTTGCTTTGGATTTTACAAAAAATTCAGATTTGCCGGAATCCGAAATTTGTGCAATTTGATTCTGCTAATTTGCTGAATTCATAATATGGCCAAGAAGGGGTTAAAAAATTCTACTCATCTCTTCCAGGCCTTCACCTGTTCCTCAAGCAGATCCCTGTCCTGTACAAGTTACCTCTTGTCCACTTTTCCATCACTATAGTGGTTTTTTTTTTGCCCCACCAGGGCTCACTAGACCTTGCTCAATGTCATGACATTGTGATGCAAATACGCCTCAATAGACCTCATGATGTGCCTCACCACATCTCCTGAGTGCCAAAGGTGTCAAAGAGCTCTGAAGACAGAACACAGGAAGGAAGGAAGGCAGAAGCTAACAATGTGGAAGACCAGGCAGAGAGATGAGAGCGGATGAGGCAAGTAATATGCATAATAAGGTACATTTGATTTGAATTTAATAATATTTGATGCAAACTGAATTTTCTAGCTGAATTCAAGCGAATCGGCCAAATTCAAAGTTTTGCAGATAATCTGATCTCTAGTAGAATTATTTTTTTTACTGAAGACTCTATAGAAAGCAGCTTAACTTTGTATTTAGGTAGCAAATGAAAAATAAAAAATGTTGACTGTTTTTGCAATTGCTTGCATTTTCCATCAATGTAGATTCACCGAAAAAGTGGAACTATATTGATATCTACTGTAGGTACTCCCCTCCATTTCCCTTTGTAAATTGGGTGTTTCCTTGACACTATTCAATCAGTGCTGAGTAGAGATGAGCACATTTGTTCGGATTCGGTTCCAAATACGATCAGACTCGAATACTGTTTTTGCAAAATTCGTCAAACGCTGCCGAACATCATTACAGTCCATGGGAGTAAATATTACCCAATATGTTCAGAACCGATCTTAAGACATACATTCGGGCCGAATAGTGTTCGAATATGGCCCGAATATGTCAAAATCAGATTCGGGGACAAAATCTGAACAAATTCGCTCATCTCTAGTGCTGAGTCCCTGCTGACTTATCAAACTATGTTGGCACAGTCCCTATTGGCTAAGGAAATTCTAATGCACAGTTGTCAATATTTTTCATATTTTTCCAGGAATAATAAAAGAAGAATATCACAATACAGAGGTCAGTAATACAAATATGCAAATTAAATTGAGACATACAGACAAGTAAGGCTAGGTTCACATTGATACAGTGCTTCATTAAAACCCTTTTCCAGTGGGAACTCCCAACAGAGCCCTGATGGGGACATTCGCTTGAACGAAGTCAATGTGGACCCTGTCTCGTCTCAGTCCTGGTATAATCAGCTTTTTCAGACTTCTCAACCCTTTTCTTGGCGCTAATAATGTCAGACGGCTGTCAAGTAGACTGTGATTGTGGAAAGTATCATACAAAGAACAGGGATGTGCTACATTTAGAATTCTCAAATTAATTTGCTTTGTTTGAAAATTACAAGAGGAAAGACATTTTTTATTTAAGTCATTTGGGATATCTAAAGTCAAAAGTGGATGGCAGCAGTTTGAGCCAATGGGGACATAAAAGAAATAGAGAAAAAATAAGAACACAGTGTTTTCTTTCTGAATTTTAAATCAAAAGTTTTATCTGCCCTTTATACTTTTTCTTCCCTTATGGTCAACATTTGGCTTTGGCTTGAAATACTGCACAAAAACAACTGATCAAAATCTGACAGTGTAATAGCATCCTTAAATGAATTGTCTCACGTTCTTTAATGGGTTAAAATTGAAATTGCTTGAAAGCCTTGATAATTCACTTGTTCCTAAATATCATCACCGTTATCAAGTCTATAGGGATTTTTCCTATTTTTTGTTTACTGCTGAACATAAACACATCTTACAAGCTCTTTCCTATAGGGTTTGTAAGCGCTGTTCTAAAGCTGGGCTGATCGCTAGAGTACACTTCCAATGCTGCAGAGGCACAGCTGCCTCTGCTTACAGTATTAAAGAGCACACAGCTTGTGCCAAGAGTGTAATGATGCCATTGGTCTCAACTGGTTCTCAAGCAGGAGGGCACCACCTCCAGCAGGAAGCTGGGATGCATGGGGGCAGTGTGCTCCTGCAGAGGCAGATGGGTGGGTAACCCATTTAATGACTATTATTATGACATCTCTAAATAGAATATAGTCAGCAGTGAGGATTGCAAGGATCTGTACTGGAAGCAGGGGGACCGCAGGGATCTGTGATGGGAGCAGTTGGGACCACAGGGATCTGTGCTGGGAGCAGTGGGGAAGGCAGTGATCTGTGCTGGGAGTTGTGGGGACCACAGGGATCTGTGCTGGAAGCAGTGGGGAAGGCAGTGATCTGTGCTGGGAGCAGTGGGGACACAGGGATATGTGCTGGGTGCAGTGGGGACCGCAGGGATCTGTGCTGGAAGCAGTGGGAAGGCAGTGATCTGTGCTGGGAGCAGTGGGGACAAGAGGGATCTGTGCTGGGAACAGTGGGGAAGGCAGTGATCTGTGCTGGGAGCAGTGGGGAAGGCAGTGATCTGTGCTGGGAGCAGTGGGGACACAGGGATCTGTGCTGGGAGCAGTGGGGACACAGGGATCTGTGCTGGGAGCAGTGGGGACACAGGGATCTGTGCTGGGAGCAGTGGGGACACAGGGATCTGTGCTGGGAGCAGTGGGGAAGGCAGTGATCTGTGCTGGGAGCAGTGGGGACAGCAGGGATCTGTGCTGGAAGTGTGTAGCCCAGCTGCGCTTGGTGCCACATGTTACCCTGGAGGATGCATGAAAGGTAATTCACAAATCACCCGATATTCATTCACACTTCACATTTCCCTGGTGCCACCAGAGGGAGCCCTTGTAGAGTATACAGATATAAAAGGGTGTGGAGATAGACAGCAGTGTTCAGTTTAGCCTGAGGGCTGAGCAGTTCAGATTAGATAGTCAGTCAGAGTGTGTTTCAGAGCAGACAAGCTAGTTACCTCAGACAAGCTGAGAAGGAAAGACTAGCCAGAAAGAGAGACTTATTTGAAAGCCTGAAGATTTCAGCATATACTCAGCTTACATCGTGGAGTCCAGTAGTAGTGGGACGGATTGCCACTTAGTCTGGTCAAAGTTGAGTCTACTGAGATACCTTCAGTGAGCGTTTCAGTAAGTAAGCGTGCCGACGCTTGGAGAGCGGTGAAGACAAAGAAAGCTGACATCTACTGCTGGTTGTGCTTATGTTAAAGGTGTCAGTAGGATGACAGGCAAGTGGAAAAAGGGAAAGAGAGAGTGACAGAGGTCGACAGCATTGATAGCTTACCTCCACTCTGCACTACCGGACACCGGGTCCGAGCTTGCTAGCATCTTCAGGACTAGTAAGAGAAACCGGAGACCCTGCTGGATTCCAGATCGCAGGGGCCCAACAGTGCTGATACGTAACCGGGGTCAGGAAGAACAGGAGTCTAGCAGGGCCCTGCACATAGAGACTTAGTTCTGTCCAAAAGAAGGCTCCACCACAAGGTCAGCCGGGCGTAGCAAAGAAAACGAAGTTAGACTTAGTTTTATGCAAGTCAGAAACTCACACACATAAAGTACGGAGGCCCTACACCTACTCAGTGGATTACTGGACGTGCATCCTCCACCCTGACAGCTCCCCAGGACGTGCCTGCAACTTCACCATCAGTAAAGGTACAGAAAGAGACTTTTTGTGTGTGTCTGCCTTATTGATCCTGCACCCCTACACCGCCATATACCCTGAGGGGTCAGTCTCGCCTGTGGGAGACTTAACACCTTGCTGCCCAGTAACAACCCCTCAGAGGATCTACCCTGCAGCGCTGGTCATCCTGACCAGGAACCACAGGTGGCATCACGAACATTTATATCATCCCCTGTAAATATCCCCTTTTCAGTGAGCGCCCAGGGCAACGGACCGAGCTGCGCTACCCGTGACATCCCCCAGTGAAGTGAACAGGCTCGGTGCCGAGTACCCCACAGCCCTGGCCGAGCGACTCATCTTTTGGTGTCACGAACAGGATCCGAAGCTTGCAATATGCGAGTCCTGTGTGCCTGAATGGACTGTTTTTGTGCAAAAGACTGTTCAGATGTTTTGTGATTTTTGGCGCCATTTTCCGCCATTTTGCCGCCATATTCGCGCCCTGAGGCGCTGGTGCAGAAGAGTGGCGTGTATTCGTGGGCGTACCCCCCCCTGTGGCGCGAAAGTTATGGCCGCCCAATCTAAGTGCTATTGCAACGTTAGAGCATGCCCCACTGCAAGCGAGATCCGCCTCCTCTTCATTTTTGGTGCAAGGAAGAGAAAGCGAAAGTCCCGCCTCCACGGAAAAGACCAGGTTGTTCCAGATGGGAAACACAGTCTGGCCTGGAGTGAGATGGCGGAAGGACAGGAGTCACTGTGTGGGGGAATGGCGGTGCGCAGACCCCATTCCCCTGAAGAAGTGCAGCCTGTACTCGAACCTTCCCCAGGTCGGGAGGACGACCAACGGATGTATCGTGTGGAGGAGGTGGATGCGGCGCTGAGAGATCTAGCCCGACACCGCGCAGAGATGGAGGCAATGGAGCAGAGCTGGCGTGCCCTGAAACAGCGGCTGCTGTGGGACCGGCTGCTCTCCCCCCTGGATGCGCAACCGTCACCCGCGCCACCACTGGAACCAGCGGCTGAAGAAGAACCGGAGGCCGGCCCCAAAAGAGCTGATCCTGACTCCGCCGAGGACGCGGCGGGAGGGAAGGAGGCTGAGGAGGCCTTACCCAGACCGGAATGCCAGCCAGGCCTGAAACCAGAGGCCGCAGCGGAATGTAGTCCCCCGGTAGGACGCCGGAAGACCCCCAGCCACTAGCGATGGAAATCGACTGGGAGGAGATGGAGCACCTGGACGACGTGGAGTACACCGCCCAGAAAGAGAACGAGTGGCGATGCCGAGAGCATGAGGAGCGGCAGCAGCGGGAGCAGCATGAGGCACAGCGGCTTCACCAGAGGTACCGGGAGCAGGATCTTGCGGACAAGGAGATCGTCCGGCGAGACAAAGGTACGCTCCGGGAACCGCGGCGCCAGGGGGCTATTAGAGACCTTAAACTCCAGGGAGGCTGGGGTTCATCCACGAGCCCGGCCTGTACCAGGAGGTCTTTGTTAACCGCAGGGATGCAGAGTCTCACCTGCCAGAGGGGCACCCGGGAAGAGATCTGCTGATAGGGGATGTAGTCTCTTACACACGGCATTGGGGACTTAAGGGATGGTATGCCCTGAACGTCTCCCGAGTCAGCGACCCAGTCCCTGAAGCCGGAAACGCACTCCGTGTCTCAGCGTCCCAGGCCCCAGCCACACCAGTGCCCGGCCGCACACCTGCGTCCTCTACTGCAACGCTACGGAGCGCAGCGACTGCTAGTGCGCCCTCAACTGAGCCACCCCGTGCATCTGCGTCACAGTTGGAAACGCTGCAGAGCGCAGCGACTGCAAGAGCGACCCTTACTGAGCCAAGCTTGTGCGATCTGCATTTAGGAGGCACCTGTCAGGCCTCCAACAAGTCGCAGAGTGAAAATTGAAAGAAGGACTGTAGCTACACAGACACCGGTAGCAGGACACGATCTTATTGTGATGCGTTACAGAACGCACAGTGTGCTTCCAGCCGCCGGTATGGAAGATGCTGCTATGTTCCAAGAAGACCAGTAGGACCCAGACAGGGTTTACTGTATTGTAAAAAGTTATGCAGAAGAATTGCACTTTATTGTGAATGTTTACTTAATAATGTTTGAAGTATTATACCCCAGTTGGGTAATGTGTGTTTAATAATGTGAAGTGTTCTTGTGATGAGGACTGCGTGCTGAGGACTCTTACAGCACAAGAACTTTATTGTAAATAGTTGGCACTCAGTGCCCCATCTTGGTTTTACGTAAGCCATTCTACCTCAGAAGCAAAACCCGTAAGGTGTGGCCTTGAGTGAGGTTTGCAGCAGAGAAGTCCTGCAGCCCACCCAGGACCACCGTGGGAGGTTTGGTACGGGTCCTCCACAAGTATCTTGTCGATTGCACTTTGAAAGTATTTGATATTTTTCTATTTGCTAATTTGTATACATTGAAACGTTCCAAGTGTCCTTACCTCCCGCAAGGGATGAGTTGTTGTTTATTGTTATTATATAAAAACCTTTTCTCTTTTCAGCCCGGGAGTGCTGATATTAACTAGGGGGGATGTGTAGCCCAGCTGCGCTTGGTGCCACATGTTACCCTGGAGGATGCATGAAAGGTAATTCACAAATCACCCGATATTCATTCACACTTCACATTTCCCTGGTGCCACCAGAGGGAGCCCTTGTAGAGTACACAGATATAAAAGGGTGTGGAGATAGACAGCAGTGTTCAGTTTAGCCTGAGGGCTGAGCAGTTCAGATTAGATAGTCAGTCAGAGTGTGTTTCAGAGCAGACAAGCTAGTTACCTCAGACAAGCTGAGAAGGAAAGACTAGCTAGAAAGAGAGACTTATTTGAAAGCCTGAAGATTTCAGCATATACTCAGCTTACATCGTGGAGTCCAGTAGTAGTGGGACGGATTGCCACTTAGTCTGGTCAAAGTTGAGTCTACTGAGATACCTTCAGTGAGCGTTTCAGTAAGTAAGCGTGCCGACGCTTGGAGAGCGGTGAAGACAAAGAAAGCTGACATCTACTGCTGGTTGTGCTTATGTTAAAGGTGTGAGTAGGATGACAGGCAAGTGGAAAAAGGGAAAGAGAGAGTGACAGAGGTCGACAGCATTGATAGCTTACCTCCACTCTGCACTACCGGACACCGGGTCCGAGCTTGCTAGCTTCTTCAGGACTAGTAAGAGAAACCGGAGACCCTGCTGGATTCCAGATCGCAGGGGCCCAACAGTGCTGATACGTAACCGGGGTCAGGAAGAACAGGAGTCTAGCAGGGCCCTGCACATAGAGACTTAGTTCTGTCCAAAAGAAGGCTCCACCACAAGGTCAGCCGGGCGTAGCAAAGAAAACGGAGTTAGACTTAGTTTTATGCAAGTCAAAACTCACACACATAAAGAAGTACGGAGGCCCTACACCTACTCAGTGGATTACTGGACGTGCATCCTCCACCCTGACAGCTCCCCGGGACGTGCCTGCAACTTCACCATCAGTAAAGGTACAGAAAGAGACTTTTTGTGTGTGTCTGCCTTATTGATCCTGCACCCCTACACCGCCATATACCCTGAGGGGTCAGTCTCGCCTGTGGGAGACTTAACACCTTGCTGCCCAGTAACAACCCCTCAGAGGATCTACCCTGCAGCGCTGGTCATCCTGACCAGGAACCACAGGTGGCGTCATGAACATTTCTATCATCCCCTGTAAATATCCCATTTTCAGTGAGCGCCCAGGGCAACGGACCGAGCTGCGCTACCCGTGACATCCCCCAGTGAAGTGAACGGGCTCGGTGCCGAGTACCCCACAGCCCTGGCCGAGCGACTCAGAAGCAGTTGGGACCGCAGGGATCTGTGTTGGGAGCTGTGGGGACAGGAGGGATCTGTGATGGGAGCAGTTGGGACCACAGGGATCTGTGCTGGGAGCAGTGGGGACCACAGGGATCTGTGCTGGAAGCAGTGGGGAAGGCAGTGATCTGTGCTGGGAGCAGTGGGGACACAGGGATATGTGCTTGGAGCAGTGGGGAAGGCAGTGATCTGTGCTGGGAGCAGTGGGGACACAGGGATATGTGCTTGGAGCAGTGGGGAAGGCAGTGATCTGTGCTGGGAGCAGTGGGGACACAGGGATATGTGCTGGGAGCAGTGGGGACCGCAGGGATCTGTGCTGGGAGCAGTGGGGACCGCAGGGATCTGTGCTGGAAGCAGTGGGGAAGGCAGTGATCTGTGCTGGGAGCAGTTGGGACCACAGGGATCTGCGCTGGGAGCAGTTGGGACACAGGGATATGTGCTGGGAGCAGTGGGGAAGGCAGTGATCTGTGCTGGGAGCAGTGAGGACACAGGGATATGTGCTGGGAGCAGTGGGGACCGCAGGGATCTGTGCTGGGAGCAGTGGGGACCGCAGGGATCTGTGCTGGAAGCAGTGGGGAAGGCAGTGATCTGTGCTGGGAGCAGTGTTGACCACAGGGATCTGTGCTGGAAGTAGTGGGGACCGCAGGGATCTGTGCTGGAAGCAGTGGGGACAGGAGGGATCTATGATGGGAGCAGTGGGGACCACAGGGATCTGTGCTGGGAGCTGTGGGACCGCAGGGATCTGTGCTGGGAGCAGTGGGGACCATATGGATCTGTGCTGGGAGCAGTGGGGACACAGGGATATGTGCTGGGAGCAGTGGGGACCGCAGGGATCTGTGCTGGAAGCAGTGGGAAAGGCAGTGATCTGTGCTGGGAGTTGTGGGGACCACAGGATCTGTGCTGGAAGCAGTGGGGAAGGCAGTGATCTGTGCTGGGAGCAGTGGGGACACAGTGATCTGTGCTGGGAGCAGTGGGGAAGGCAGTGATCTGTGCTGGGAGCAGTGGGGACAGAGGGATATGTGCTGGGAGCAGTGGGACCGCAGGGATCTGTGCTGAAAGCAGTGGGGAAGGCAGTGATCTGTGCTGGGAGCAGTGGTGACCACAGTTATCTGTGCTGGAAGCAGTGGGGACCGCAGGGATCTGTGCTGGAAGCAGTGGGGACAGGAGGGATCTATGATGGGAGCAGTTGGGACCACAGGGATCTGTGCTGGGAGCAGTGGGGAAGGCAGTGATCTGTGCTGGAGCAGTGGGGACACAGGGATATGTGCTGGGAGCAGTGGGGACCGCAGGGATCTGTGCTGGAAGCAGTTGGGACCGCAGGGATCTGTGCTGGGAGCTGTGGGACAGGAGGGATCTGTGATGGGAGCAGTTGGGACCACAGGGATCTGTGCTGGGAGCAGTGGGGACCGCAGGGATCTGTGCTGTGAGCAGTGGGGACCGCAGGGATCTGTGCTGGGAGCAGTGGGGACTGCAGGGATCTGTGCTGGGAGAGTGGGGACCGCAGGGATCTGTACTGGGAGCAGTGGGGACTGCAGGGATCTGTGCTGGAAACAGTGGGGAAGGCAATGATCTGTGCTGGAGCAGTGGGACCACAGGGATCTGTGCTGGGAGCAGTGGGGACCGCAGGGATCTGTGCTGGGAGCAGTGGGGACCGCAGGGATCTGTGCTGGGAGCAGTGGGGACTACAGGGATCTGTGCTGGAAGCAGTGGGGACCACAGGGATCTGTGCTGGGAGCAGTGGGGATCGCAGGGATCTGTGCTGGAAGCAGTGGGGACAGGAGGGATCTATGATGGGAGCAGTTGGGACCACAGGGATCTGTGCTGGGAGCAGTGGGGAAGGCAGTGATCTGTGCTGGGAGCAGTGGGGACACAGGGATATGTGCTGGGAGCAGTGGGGACCGCAGGGATCTGTGCTGGAAGCAGTTGGGACCGCAGGGATCTGTGCTGGGAGCTGTGGGGACAGGAGGGATCTGTGATGGGAGCAGTTGGGACCACAGGATCTGTGCTGGGAGCAGTGGGGACCACTGGGATCTGGGCTGTGAGCAGTGGGGACCGCAGAGATCTGTGCTGGGAGCAGTGGGGACTGCAGGGATCTGTGCTGGGAGAGTGGGGACCGCAGGATCTGTACTGGGAGCAGTGGGGACTGCAGGGATCTGTGCTGGAAACAGTGGGGAAGGCAATGATCTGTGCTGGGAGCAGTGGGGACCGCAGGGATCTGTGCTGGGAGCAGTGGGGACCGCAGGGATCTGTGCTGGGAGCAGTGGGGACTACAGGGATCTGTGCTGGAAGCAGTGGGGACCACAGGGATCTGTGCTGGGAGCAGTGGGGAAGGCAGTGATCTGTGCTGAGAGCAGTGGGGACCATAAGGATATGTGCTTGGAGCAGTGGAAACTGCAGGGATCTGTGCTGGAGCAGTGGGACAGCAGGGATCTGTGCTGGGAGCAGTGGGGACAGCAGGGATCTGTGCTGGGAGCAGTGGTGACCACAGGGATCTGTGCTGGAAGCAGTGGGGACCGCAGGGATCTGTGCTGGAAGCAGTGGGGACAGGAGGGATCTATGATGGGAGCAGTTGGGACCACAGGGATCTGTGCTGGGAGCAGTGGGGAAGGCAGTGATCTGTGCTGGGAGCAGTGGGTACACAGGGATATGTGCTGGGAGCAGTGGGGACCGTAGGGATCTGTGCTGGAAGCAGTTGGGACCACAGGGATCTGTGCTGGGAGCAGTGGGGACCACAGGGATCTGGGCTGTGAGCAGTGGGGACCGCAGAGATCTGTGCTGGGAGCAGTGGGACTGCAGGGATCTGTGCTGGGAGAGTGGGGACCGCAGGGATCTGTACTGGGAGCAGTGGGGACTGCAGGGATCTGTGCTGGAAACAGTGGGGAAGGCAATGATCTGTGCTGGGAGCAGTGGGGACCGCAGGGATCTGTGCTGGGAGCAGTGGGGACCGCAGGGATCTGTGCTGGGAGCAGTGGGGACTACAGGGATCTGTGCTGGAAGCAGTGGGGACCACAGGGATCTGTGCTGGGAGCAGTGGGAAGGCAGTGATCTGTGCTGGGAGCAGTGGGGACCATAAGGATATGTGCTTGGAGCAGTGGAAACTGCAGGGATCTGTGCTGGGAGCAGTGGGGACAGCAGGGATCTGTGCTGGGAGCAGTGGGACAGCAGGGATCTGTGCTGGGAGCAGTGGGGACAGCAAGGATCTATGCTGGAAGCAGTGGGGACAGGAGGGGTCTGTGCTGGGAGCAGTGGGGACCACAGGGATCTGTGCTGGGAGCAGTGGGGACTGCAGGGATCTGTGCCTGGAGCAGTGGGGACCGCAGGGATCTGTGCTGGGAGCATGGGGACCGCAGGGATCTGTGCTGGGAGCAGTGGAGACTGCAGGGATCTGTGCTGGGAGCAGTGGGGACCGCAGGGATCTGTGCTGGGAGCAGTGGGGACCGCAGGGATCTGTGCTGGGAGCAGTGGGGACCGCAGGGATCTGTGCTTGAAGCAGTGGAGACTGCAGGGATCTGTGCTGGAAGCAGTGGGGACTGCAGGGATCTGTGCTGGGAGAGTGGGGACCGTAGGGATCTGTGCTGGGAGCAGTGGGGACAGCAGGGATCTGTGCTGGGAGACTGGGGACCGCAGGGATCTGTGCTGGGAGCAGTGGGGACAGCAGGGATCTGTGCTGGAAGCAGTGGGGACTGCAGGGATCTGTGCTAGGAGCAGTTGGGACAGCAGGGATCTGTGCTCGGAGCAGTGGGGACTGCAGGGATCTGTGCTGGAAGCAGTGGGGACTGCAGGGATCTGTGCTGGGAGAGTGGGGACCGCAGGGATCTGTGCTGGGAGCAGTGGGGACAGCAGGGATCTGTGCTAGGAGCAGTGGGGACTGCAGGGATCTGTGCTAGGAGCAGTTGGGACAGCAGGGATCTGTGCTCGGAGCAGTGGGGACTGCAGGGATGTGTGCTGGGAGCAGTGGGGACAGCAGGGATCTGTGCTAGGAGCAGTGGGGACTGCAAGGATCTGTGCTAGGAGCAGTTGGGACAGCAGGGATCTGTGCTCGGAGCAGTGGGGACTGCAGGGATCTGTGCTGGAAGCAGTGGGGACTGCAGGGATCTGTGCTGGGAGAGTGGGGACCGCAGGGATCTGTGCTGGGAGCAGTGGGGACAGTAGGGATCTGAGCTGGGAGCAGTGGGGACAGCAGGGATCTGTGCTAGGACCGATTCTTTTTAACCTCTTTATTAATGACCTAGTGGATAGAATTGAGAGTAAAGTGTCAGTCTTTGCTGACAACATCAAACTATGTAGGATACTAAAATTGGAGCTTGACATTAAACTATTGCAAAACGATCTGGATAAGATGACTGAATGGGCAAACACTTGGCAAATGAGGTTTAATGTAGATAAATGTAGAGTAAAGCCCCCGTCTCACACAGTGATCTCGCTAGCGAGATCACTGCTGAGTCACTAGTTTTGTGACGCAGCAGCGATGTCCCCAGCGATATCGCTGTGTGTGACATTCAGCGACGATCAGCCCCCCTGCGGGGTATCGCTGATCGTCGCTGAATGTCCTGGACATTTTTTTGATCGCTGATCTCCCGCTGGCAGGCACGCATCGCTGCGTGTGACAGGCGGGAGACCAGCGATCCGCTGGTAACCAAGGTACACAGCGGGTTTCCAGGCACGGGGCTGTGCCTGGAAACCCGCTGTGTACCTTGGATACCAGCGCCCTGATGCAGGGGAGCTGGTAACCAAGGTACACAGCGGGTTTCCAGGCACCGCGCAGCGCCTGGAAACCCGATGTGTACCTTGGTTACCAGCTCCCTGCATCAGGGCGCTGGTATCCAACGTACACTGCGGGTAACTAAGCGATGTTTACCCGCAGTGTCGCTGTCCTGATCGCTGCTGAGAGCTGCCTGTTTGGCAGCTCAGCAGCGATCATGTAGCGATACACCAGCGATCCTGATCGTTGTCGGGATCGCTGGTGTATCGCTATGTGAGACCCAGGCTTAATGCACCTAGGACAGAGTAATCCTACTGCTGCACATACATTAAATGGGAGAATACTCGGGCCTACAGAGCAGGAGAAGGACTTAGGTATTCTGGTTACAAGTAAGGCTAGGTTCACATTGCGTTAGGGGCATCCGTTTAACGGATTTGTTAAACGGATGCGCTAACGCTGATGTAATTTTTGACATCTTTTTAACCCCTAGCGCTAATGTATGTGCTAACGCATGGTAGCATTTTGTTTCCATGCGTTACCATGCGTTAGCCATACAGGTCTATGCACAGCGAACGCGTCCGTTCGCTGTGTGTTAGACCTAACGCACCCTAAAAAGCTGTAGACCGTGTTCAAGGGTGCGTCACAAAGTAACGCATCATCGCTAACACATGCCGAATTTGTCATTCGTTAGGATACGTTACCATAATGGCGGCCCATGGGTGCGTTAACGCATCCGTTACATAGCGTTACTGCCACTATGTAACGGATGCGTTAAACGCTGGGCCATAACACAATGTGAACCCAGCCTACGCTGAACAGCAGCACTCAATGTCAAGCAGCAGCCGCAAAGGCAGACATTCTAGGATGTATAAAAAGAGAGAAAATCCCTCTATCCCAACGTACTGTTAACCCTTTATGAATCACTTGAGAGGGCACATCTAGAATATGGGATCCACTTTTGGGCCCACATTTTAAAAAGAATATTCCGAAGTTTTAGTCAGATCAAAGGTGGTAACTATATTATTACAAGGCTTTTATACAAGGGCCGGATGATTTCCTCGATACACATAACATTGTGGGTTACAGTTAATTTAGTGACAAAATGTACAATTGGTGGAGAAAGGTTGAACTTGATGGGCTTAGGTCTTTTTTTCAACCTATGGAACTATGTCAAAAGTTCATTGTGGCCTGACTGAGTAGTTCATTATGTGGCCCTCAGCGTCATTGCTTTAGGACAAGTATATGAAGAATACATGCGTTTGAACTCTGGATTATCTGTGCCTTCATACGTCCAGATGCAATGCTATGGGAAGTGCTGTGCATGTAATATGGACATTTAGATGCTGCAAGTCTCTATAAGTCTCCACTTATAAGTTTTCAATTTCCTGAGGCTCCATCATTTTTATACTTTTTTGTATAAATTCAGCTATACAATGGAGGAGGGGTCCACTTTAGTTTGATTTTGATTCATCTTTGTGGCAATGTAAAAGTTTCCATGTAGAAAAAGTCTAATGTTGTGCAATGTGCAGACATGAAAGGAAACCACATTCTCATAATTTTGTATCCCATCCATCTTTTGTTTACAATAAGGAAAAAAATCTTTTGTCTTTGATTGTTCTTCAGTCTCTGCGGTCGGGTTTAATTGTACTTTTAATTTCTAAATGATTGCATACAATTTGGCAGGACATCAGTATGTTACACAATAATAATATTTGGTCATCTCTTTTTTTATTAAATTGAGTTTGCAATTTTAAAGCACTACTTTTAGCAATAGATTCTTTTGTTTTTTTTGCTTTCTCCAATGGCAAAAACATGGGGAAAATCAAACCTTACACAGAGACCGAGGGCATTAAAATCAATAGCATTTCCATCTATTTTCATATCCTAAACAAGACGTTACCTTTATTCAAATCTTTCATATACAGTGCCATCGTGTTCGTCAACAACTGAGGAGGGAGTGCACTCATAGGACTACTTTTTTACATAAATATATGTGTTTGAAGCTAAAAAATAATTTTCTTTGTTGGATTTCATTAAAAATTTTTCACTATTTCATTTTTATATACTCTTTGTTTCCTGTATATTCAATTTTGATGTTGATCTGTGGTCATAAATTAGCAGAAAAACTAAGATAAAAGGATTATACACTCTCCCATCAGAATGAGCTCACTGACAGATCCTCAGTTAAATGATTCTGCAGCCAATAATAGGCACTGCGATACAGAGACTTCAGAAGGCAAACGGTGCAAAATTATTAAATAAGCAGTCCCATGTATATATATTCTTATTAAATGTGTGTATATGCATGTAATGTAGTGTGAGTGTATTAATATACTCACCTACCGCTGCTCTCTCGGGTGTCCAACGCCATTCTGCTCCTTTTCTCAGTGACGTCAGCAGTCTTCAGACTCTCTGGTTCACTCTATGCGTGAGCCAGAAATCTATTTTACAATGATGGCTTCATTCTGATGCTACATAGACTTACATTATAAAAGTCACTTCAGGGTCACGCAGAGCGTAGTGTGACCAAGAGAGTCTGCAGAGGAGTGACATCACTGAGAAAAGGAGAGGAAAGGCGATGGACACCGGAGAGAGCGGCAGTAGGGGAGTACCGTATATTAAAAATATTAAATTTAAAAATATATACATGAGAGTACCTCTTTAATGAAATCCAATTGAAAAGTGATTTTTTTTTTCGCTCAAAATACATGCAATTAAGAATAAATATTCCCTAAGGTAGACAACCCCTCTTTGATATATATATATATATTTTTTATAATGTAAATCAATAGCAGTCATTAATCAACCTAAAAAAAAGTTCTGTTTTTATAATAGAAAGAAACATTAAGACTCATTAAGACTGTCTTGCTGGAGTACAATGCACCGAATTCATTAAACAGCACATGCCACTTAATAAATTTGGCACAATTTTTGAGTGGCGTGTGCCTGTACGAGCTGCACCAGAAATGCTACTCCAGTCAGGGACTGAAGTTGCATTTCTGCCGTACAAAGACACCTGCAATTTTGATGAATGGATAGGCTTTGTGGACACAGTTGTCCCGCCCCGGCTCCTCCCCAGTCCTGCCTATTTTGGTGGAACTGTTTCAAACTGGAGAAATTGCCAAAAGTTACAAAACTTCTGCCCATTAGCGCGTAAAGTCTAAAAGGTTCTCTCCTATATTTGAGAGGACGATAATCACTCTGCAGAAATTGCCCATCTTTATTTATGTACAGTAACAAATTATATTGTGTTACCGTGTTAGCCAGAAAAATCAACGTACCGTATTTTGCGGTTTATAAGACGCACCGGATTATAAGACGCATCCCAAATTGTCAGGAGAAAAATAGGAAAAAAAACTTTTTTTTTTTAAATAAAATGGTGCTTCTTATAATCCATGCATCCTATAGCTTACCGGGGGTGGTGGCTGCAGTGAAGCGAGGTCCCACGGTGGCTGCTGGCAGGGGAACAAGTGGGGAGATGCTGCGGACCCCAGACTGGGAAAAAGGGGTGTTCGAATGTGCGACGCTGTGGGGGTTCGGTGGTGCTGGGGCTCCGCCGACATTTTGTGAAAGCCCAGAGCCCCTGCACTTCCATAATTTACTATGCGATGGACTCTGGGAAAATGGCTGCCAGGGGCGGCGCATGCGCAGATGGAGATCTTGGCGCTGAGATCTCATCTCCCGAGATATTGCTGCCGCTTTCACAAAATGTCGTAGAGTCCCCGCACCACCGAATATCCACAGCGTCGCACATCCAAACACCCCTTCATCCCAGCCTGCAGCAACGCTCCACTCTTGCCTACTCCAGCAGTGACCCTGGGTCCCTGCTCCACCGCGGCCGGTAAGGTATATTCGCATAATTAGATGCACCCCCATTTTTCCACCAAATTTAGGGAAAAAAAGTGTGTCTTATAATCTAAAAAATATGGTAAATACTTTTATGCCCAACGATGACCAAAGTATTCTTGGAGCGATACCTTATCACTGTATATAACTGTATCACTCCGAGATACTTTTGTCATCGTTGGACATAAAAGTATCTACATCAGTCTAAATGTATACACTTACTTAAAAGTATCAGAATATCTGATCACATCAGGTCTGCAGCTATAGATTAGAACCCATAAAGTAACCAGATGAATGTTTACAAGACTTAACAGATTAAATAATGTCCCTACATGGCTCTGACTAATCAGACGAGTAGTATTATTCCACTTTAGTAGACCATCTGTTTTATTACTATCTTGCGCCTCTCATTTACTCTGGATTTTGGGACGATTTTATCATGGAAGCAATAGTTCAAAGGAGGATAAATCAGTCAGCATAAAGGGCTTTAAAAAACATGTGTTCAGGTAATGAGGACATAAATTATGCTTTCAAGACAAACAAATGAGTAACTGAACTCTGCATCACAAGTCGCCTTCATGTCCTACATAGAAATTGTGTACCACGTCATAGTTCTAGAATCAGAATTCAGACGTCCATATAAACCCATTTTACATAGATTTCTTAGTGCATTGGAATTCACATTATACGAGGTCACTAACCTACTTGAACTATGTGACAGAAACATAAGAGTTGTCTCTTAAGATCAGTTTTAAAGTGTGGACCTTTGTCTTCAGATACGCTCTGCACAGATGGATGTGACCGGTGACAGACACAGGATAGCAAGGTTAAACTGAAACTAGTCATACTTCAGTTCGTCTTCAACTTAGAGTTATTCCAAGTATTTCATTAATTTTCACAAGTACAGCAAATGCATATTTATGTTAGCATACAGACTAAATCCAACATGACTCTTCTTTCTTGTACCTTTATATCTTCTTTTCATCTCAATCTGTCCCTCTGAGAATCCAGCTTTACATACTGTAGATAATCTTCGGCCATATGCATCAAAAGAGCGGCATTTGTAGTAGCACATCAACGAGTTGTCTGCTGCAGGCATCCTTTGCTTGTGTTGGCTCTGCTGAGCTCAGTTATTACAAGCTCCATTGTGGAGGAGTGCAGGACAGTTGAGCTCTGCTGAAAACCAACTAACAGAACAGTGATGTTATAATACGCAGGCAGCTATACTGATGTAGATGATTAGTGAATGATTACAGTACAACAGAAAAAATCTCTGCCAATGAATACAGTTGGCGTTTGCCCTACAGCTTTTCATTCATAGCCGTTAACACCAATAGCCGTAATGTTACTTACTGATGCAGGTCACAGATCCATTCAGGGTTACCCTTCACTGTCTCAGGCCATAGCCAAACTTGTTCTCTTAGGCCACAGTATCATTCAGCATTACAGATCACAGACCCTTTCTCTGTGTCAGGCAGCACTAAATTCTCTACAAGTGACTGCAGGTCAGGTAGTTTGGTGCGGGCAATCTCTGCTGATCACTTCAAGGTATAGTTCTCTATACTTTATCAGGGGCGCCTGACTTATACTGTAATATAAGTTTAATGATGTATCATTTTGTAACTTGGGTGTCAAGGTATAGTTAGGTGTCATGCTTTGTGCATCAAAATATCTTAAAACGTTAAATCTATAATAATCAGGTAATGGTCAGCAACCAATTGATATGTCAAGAGCCACTTCTCTCTAGAGGAAACTCCTCCAGCAGGCTCTCCTAGTTTGGTAGTCACGATCTCAGAGGACTCAGAGCATTTACTGTAGTTCTCGATCAATCTACTGTCAGGACTGACTCTGGCATCAGGTCATCTTCTTGCACTAAGTTACCAACAGGCGCAGTCTCTGGCTCATGTCTATTAGCTATCTCTGATTGACCAACTAACTCACTCTCACTTCTGGCACTTCTTAAGTCTTTTTGCTTGCTCACATTCAGTTGTCATGCTTTGCAGCCTGAATGCTGCTCTTCTCTCTGATATAGGAACGATGTATATCTTCGTACCGTGTTAGCCAGTAGATAGAAAAATATTTAGAAAAATATTTAGAATTGAGAATTACCCATCTCAATTCTAAATATTTTTCACTCTTCTCTCTGGTAATTTCTGACCACTGAAAGTTTCTTCATTTGTCTGGACTGTCTCTCTCCCTTAATTACTCTCCGTCCTGCTTGGGAGCTGACTTGCACCCTCCCTCAACAGTAGCTATACCCACACACAAACCAGCTAACCGGCTCTAGCTACAGATTGGCCATGGGCACACACTGCCCTTCCTTTTATATCACTATGACCAGAACTCCTTTACTACAAGACACATGAAGTGACATCACTGTCATCTGACACCACCTAGACTACGCCAAGGGTGCATCACAGATTGGTGTGTATGGGGCTGCAAAGCTTCAAATTACCAATGATGACCCCTTGTGTACTGCCGGAGCCTCAAAACCTGACCAAAGTGCAATAAAATATGGTGGTGAAGCCTGATGAGTTGCACTTTCTTCTACATCATGTTGACTGCTTAGGGGAAGATATGGCACCAGAACGCTCTATGGTAAGAAGTCTAGTTGGGGGAAGCAGAATAATGGTGTAGACAACATTCTGCTGGAAAGCATTGATGTGGATTTTGCTTTGAAATATTCCGCCCACTCAAACATTATTAGGATTGCCTCAATGGCAAATGGCAGAGGTCTCTTTCGACAGGATAATTTGCACTCCCACACTTAAAAAAAAAGATCTGTCACGGTTTCATAACTGACTGTGGCCTAGGAAAGCTGTGAGTAACAGCTCAGCTACCCTATGTTATCTGGAGTGTGCTGGACTGTTGGTTGTGCGAGAGACAGCCAAGCCATCCAATCTGATCTTGGGTCATGCTAGGTTGACGGCATTTTGATTGACAGCGCTGCTGCTCTATCTGGTTTAGTCTGTGGGCGTTTCCTCAGGTGCCTCCTGTCTTTAATCATTTGCTAGGTATTTAGCTGGCTAGCTGTTAGTAGTCAGTGTCGATTGTAGCCGTGCATAAGCTGGATTTCAATGCATAGCTCTGTGTCTTTTTCCTCTGACCCTGTTGCCGGGCTTTGGATTTGTTCTGACTTCTTTTGTGGATTCCCCCTTCTGCTTATGACACTCTCTGACTTTAGGTATCTGACCCTGGAATTGGCCTCTGACTATCCGTTTGTTGTACTCCCTGGGTTTGACGTACCCTCCTGGCATATTACCTCGGACTGTTTCCTGACCATGCCTTTGACTAACCCATCTGTACTTCAAGTCCTCCTTGTATCTGACTTCGGACCTTCTGACTACCCTGTGTCACAGGTTCAGGAATGACTTGAGGTATATCTATTCAAAGAGTTAACTTGACCTCAAAACTCCCCAAATTCTATTTCAATTAAGAGTCCATATGATATGCTAGAAAATGATCTACATGGAGGCTCTACTTCACAGTTTACAGAATTTTCAATGATTTGCTACCAATGTCTTGGTACAGTTACCGCAGGTCCTGTTTAGAGGTCTTGTGAAGTCAATACCTTGATGTGCCAATAATATTTTGGCTGCACAAGAGGACCAACACATACAAGTTTAGTAGTGAATTGACATATTACATGAATTTCCTGTAATAAAAACCTTATTCAGAACCTAAATCATATAGGATAGTTGATTATAAGGGGCAAAGATTTCACAAAAGTCTGGCTTGAATACTGGGCAAATGACCTGAATTAGCAGTCCTAGAGGAATATATGTTACTGCTAGTTAAACAGGTTGTCAGGTTAAAAAAAAGTTCACACCTGTCTGTAGGATAGGAGATACCTTGCTAATCAGTGGTTGTCCCACTACTGGGACCTATACAGATGGGCAGAACAGGCAGAAGTGTATCTAGGTTTTCTGGCACAGAGGGCAAGAATTCAGTTTGGCGCCCCCTCCCCCTAAGCAAATATGTGATTTGCACACTAAGGCCGGCGTCACACACAACGACAAAAAATCGGTCCGTTTTAGACGGTCGATTGTCGGATCAAAATGCAAACATCACACATCCTTCTGGCATCCGATTTTCCTTCAAAGATGCGATTTAGTCGCATGTGTGTGTACCTTGTAACATCCGATTTTCATCCGACTTGCGAGAATTTCTCGCAGGCTTGCAAAACTGACATATAATGGATCCAAAAGAATAGTATTTCAATCACAAAAAAAAGAATAGATATATACACATAGAACACATATATATATATATATATATATATATATATATATACATGTCATTGTGACATGTATATATACATATATTTATAGTTCCTAGACTTCTACATACTGTTATAGCCGCTAATTCAATTGCCGGCTTTTGTGAAATCACAGAAGCCGACATGAAATGATACATTGTTTCCACACAGTTAGCCATGTCATTTCCTGTATTTTGATATTTGTTTAGAACTTACAATTACATGAGTGTATTTGTGCAAAATTTCAGACATGTAGGGGTTAATTAAAGGTGTAAATTTGTTGAAAAAAAATGCGTGGGCTCCCGCTGTATTTTCTCCACCAGACAGACAAAGCAAGCGAGTGGGGGCAGATAATAACAGCCTAGGGAGGGTACATTTTTTGGTGCCCCCCCTGGCTACTAACATCTGCCCCCAGACACCCCAGAAAGGGCAAATCTATAATTAGATTCGCCCTTTCTGGCACTTTGCCCGTCTATTCCCATTGCCCTGTAGCGGTGGCGAATGGGTTAATAATCTCACCTTAATGTCACCTTAGTATTGAAAGGTGACCTTAAGGCAGGTTAATAATTGAGAGCTGTCAATTAGACAACTATCAATTATTAATCCTATTGTATGATAGAAAAATCAAACACACACATTTAATAAAAAAGAAGTTTAATGAAATAATCACACAGTTTTTGACAATATTTTATTTTCCTGCTAAAACCATTTCCTGTAATAAAAATAAAATAAAAAAGCAAAATGATTCTTACCAATCCGATGTACAGTCAGGTCCCACGGTGTAATCCATCAGAAAGGGTTAACAGGTTACAGGTCGCAGAGAGCTAATAATGCTATCTCAGACCTGTATTCCCCTGAATGAATAAGTTACTCTCCCAGCGAAAGGAGAGGAATAGATTCATGAATGGAGCTTAATTGATTTATTACAACTTTCACTTCAGTGACCTGACCTAAGGTGAAAGTGGACACAATCAATTAAGCTTCATTCATGAATCACATCCTCTCCTGTCGGCAGGAGATAAGCTCATTCATTCAGGAGCTATCAGATGAGCACGCAGGATTACTTGCGCTGCTTATCTGATTGCTAGTAGTTAACCCTTTGTGAAGGATTACATCGTGGGACGTGACAGATCGCCAGATAGGTAAGAATAATGTTTTATTATTTTATCTTTATTTTAGGAGATCAAGGGCTTCGCACGGATTAAGAGTAAAATAAAAGATGGTCAAAAAAGTGTTTTTATTTCATTAAAATTATTTATTCTTAACCCCTTCATGACCCAGCCTATTTTGACCTTAAAGACCTTGCCATTTTTTGCAATTCTGACCAGTGTCCCTTTATGAGGTAATAACTCAGGAACGCTTCAACGGATCCTAGCGATTCTGAGATTGTTTTTTCGTGACATATTGGGCTTCATGTTAGTGGTAAATTTAAGTCGATAATTTTTGTGTTTATTTGTGAAAAAAATGGAAATTTGGCGAAAATTTTGAAAATTTTGTAATTTTCAATTTTTTAATTTTTATTCTGTTAAACTAGAGAGTTATGTGACACAAAATAGTTAATAAATAACATTTCCCACATGTCTACTTTACATCAGCACAATTTTGGGAACAACATTTTTTTTTGTTAGGAAGTTATAAGGGTTAAAAGTTGACCAGCGATTTCTCATTTTTACAGCAAAATTTACAAAACAATTTTTTTTAGGACCACCTCACATTTGAAGTCACTTTGAGGGGTCTATATGGCAGAAAATACCCAAAAGTGACACCTTTATAAAAACTGCACCCTCCAAGCTACTCAAAACTACATTCAAGAAGATTATTAACTCTTCAGGTGCTTCACAGGAACTAAAGCAACGTGTAAGGAAAAAATGGACATTTTAATTTTTCCAACAAAAATTTTCTTTTAGCATCAATTTTTTCATTTTTACATGGGCATCAGGATAAAATGGATCCTAAAATTTGTTGGGCAATTTCTCCTGAGTACACAGATACCTCATATGTGGTCATAAACCACTGTATGGGCGCACGGCAGGGCTCAGAAGGGAAGGAGCGCCATTTGACTTTTTGAATGGAAAATATGCTGGAATATTTAGCGGTTGCCATGTCACATTTGGAGAGTCCCTGTGTGCCTAAACATTGGAGCTCCCCACAAGTGACCCCATTTTGGAAACTAGACCCCCTAAGGAACTTATCTAGATGCATAGTGATCATTTTGAACCCCCAGGTGCTTCACAAATTGATCTGTAAAAAAAAGAAAGTACTTTTTTTTCACAAAAATTTTCTTTTAGCCTCAGTTTTTTCATTTTCACATGGGCAACAGTATAAATTGGATCCTAAAATTTGTTGGGCAATTTCTCCTGAGTACACAGATACCTCATATGTGGTCATAAACCACTGTTTGGGCGCATGGCAGGGCTCAGAAGGGAAGCAGCGCCATTTGACTTTTTGAATGGAAAATATGCTGGAATATTTAGCGGTTGCCATGTCGCATTTGGAGAGTCCCTGTGTGCCTAAACATTGGAGCTCCCCCACAAGTGACCCCATTTTGGAAACTAGACCCCCTAAGGAACTTATCTAGATGCATAGTGATCATTTTGAACCCCAGGTGCTTCACAAATTGATCTGTAAAAAAAAGAAAGTACTTTTTTTTCACAAAAATTTTCTTTTAGCCTCAGTTTTTTCATTTTCACATGGGCAACAGTATAAATTGGATCCTAAAATTTGTTGGGCAATTTCTCCTGAGTACACAGATACCTCATATGTGGTCATAAACCACTGTTTGGGCGCATGGCAGGGCTCAGAAGGGAAGCAGCGCCATTTGACTTTTTGAATGGAAAATATGCTGGAATATTTAGCGGTTGCCATGTCGCATTTGGAGAGTCCCTGTGTGCCTAAACATTGGAGCTCCCCCACAAGTGACCCCATTTTGGAAACTAGACCCCCTAAGGAACTTATCTAGATGCATAGTGATCATTTTGAACCCCAGGTGCTTCACAAATTGATCTGTAAAAAAAAGAAAGTACTTTTTTTTCACAAAAATTTTCTTTTAGCCTCAGTTTTTTCATTTTCACATGGGCAACAGTATAAATTGGATCCTAAAATTTGTTGGGCAATTTCTCCTGAGTACACAGATACCTCATATGTGGTCATAAACCACTGTTTGGGCGCATGGCAGGGCTCAGAAGGGAAGCAGCGCCATTTGACTTTTTGAATGGAAAATATGCTGGAATATTTAGCGGTTGCCATGTCACATTTGGAGAGTCCTTGTGTGCCTAAACATTGGAGCTCCCCACAAGTGACCCCATTTTGGAAACTAGACCCCCTAAGGAACTTATCTAGATGCATAGTGAGCACTTTGAACCCCCAGGTGCTTCACAAATTGATCCGTAAAAAAAAGAAAGTACTTTTTTTTCACAAAAATTTTCTTTTAGCCTCAGTTTTTTTCATTTTCACATGGGCAACAGTATAAATTGGATCCTAAAATTTGTTGGGCAATTTCTCCTGAGTACACAGATACCTCATATGTGGTCATAAACCACTGTTTGGGCTCACGGCAGGGCTCAGAAGGGAAGGAGCGCCATTTGACTTTTTGAATGGAAAATATGCTGGAATATTTAGCGGTTGCCATGTCGCATTTGGAGAGTCCCTGTGTGCCTAAACATTGGAGCTCCCCCACAAGTGACCCCATTTTGGAAACTAGACCCCCTAAGGAACTTATCTAGATGCATAGTGAGCACTTTGAACCCCAGGTGCTTCACAAATTGATCCGTAAAAAAAAGAAAGTACTTTTTTTTCACAAAAATTTTCTTTTAGCCTCAGTTTTTTTCATTTTCACATGGGCAACAGTATAAATTGGATTCTAAAATTTGTTTGGCAATTTCTCCTGAGTACACAGATACCTCATTTGTGATCATAAACCACTGTTTGGGCGCACGGCAGGGCTCAGAAGGGAAGGAGCGCCATTTGACTTTTTGAATAGAAAATATGCTGGAATATTTAGCGGTTGCCATGTCGCATTTGGAGAGTTCCTGTGTGCCTAAACATTGGAGCTCCCCACAAGTGACCCCATTTTGGAAACTAGACGCCCTAAGGAACTTATCTAGATGCATAGTGAGCACTTTGAACCCCCAGGTGCTTTACAGAAGTTTATAACGCAGAGCCGTGAAAATAAAATATCATTTTTTTTTCTCAAAAAATGATTTTTTAGCCCACTATTTTTTATTTTCACAATGGTTACAGGAGAAATTGGACCCCGAAAGTTGTTGTCCAATTTGTCCTGAGTACGCTAGTACCCCATATGTGGGGGGGAACCACTGTTTGGGCACACGTCAGGGCTCGGAAGGGATGTAGTGACGCTTTGAAATGCCAACTTGATGGAATGGTCTGCGGGCATCTTGTTACGTTTGCAGAGCCCCTGATGCGCCTAAACAGTAGAAACTCCCCACAAGTGACCCCATTTTGGAAACTAGACACCGCAAAGAACTTATCTAGATGTGTGGTGAGCACTTTGAACCCCCAAGGGCTACACAGAAGTTTATAACGCCCGGGCATGAAAATAAAAAAATCATATTTTTTCCACAATCAGGATCTTTTAGTCCCCAATTTTTTTATTTTCGCAAGGGTAACATGAGAAATTAGACCCCAAAAGTTGTTGTCCAATTTGTCCTGAGTATGCTGATACCCCATATGTGGGAGAAAACTACTGTATGGGCACACGTCGGGGCTCGGATGGGAAGTAGTGACCTTTTGAAATGCCCACTTGATGGAATGGTCTTCGGGCGTCATGTTACGTTTGCAGAGTCACTGATGTGCCTAAACAGTAGAAACTCCCACAAGTGACCCCATTTTGGAAACTAGATCCCCCAAGGAACTCCTCTAGATGTGTGGTGAGCACTTAGAATCTCCAAGTCCTTCACAGAAGTTTATAACGCAGAGCTGTGAAAATATAAAATCATTTTTTTTCCACAAAAATAATTTTTAGTCCCCAATTTTTTTTCCCAATGTTAACAGGAGAAATTAGAACCCCAAAGTTGTTGTGCAATTTTTCCCGAGTACGCTGATACCTCATATGTGGGGATAAACCACTGTTTGGGCATACGTCGGGGCTTGGAATAAAGGGAGCACTGTTTGACTTTTTGAACGCAAAATTTGCAGGAATCAATGGTGGCGCCATGTCGCGTATGGAGACCCCCTGATGTGCCTAAATAGTGGAAACCCCTCAATTCTAACTCCAACCCTAACCCCAACACACCCCTAACGCCTACACACACCTAACCCTAATACAAACCCTAATCATAACCCTAACCCCAACACACCCCTAACCCTAATACCAACTCTAACCATAAACCTAACTACAAGCCTAACCCTAATTCCAAACCTAACCCTAATTCCAACCCTAACCCAAATTCCAACCCTAACCGTAATTCTAACCTTAGCCCTAATGCTAACCCTAACCCTAGTTCTAACCCTAAGGCTGGGTTCATATTGCGTTTTACCAGCCCGTTCAACACGTAGCGTTGACCGGCTGGTAACGGTATATCATAACGCGATCGCGTTATGCTATACCCGCTAGCGCAGATGAATCAGCAGATAATCCGCCGCGGATCAGCAGCGAAATCCGCCGCGGATCAGCAGCGAAATCCGCCGCGGATCAGCAGCGAAATCCGCCGCGGATCAGCAGCGAAATCCGCCGATGATCAGCAGCGAAATCCGCCGCGGATCAGCAGCGAAATCAGCCGCGGATCCGCAGCGAAATCCGCCGCGGATCAGCAGCGAAATCCGCCGCGGATCAGCAGCTAAATCCGCCGCGGATCCGCAGCGAAATCAGTCGCGGATCAGCAGCGAAATCCGCCGCCGATCAGCAGCGAAATCCGCCGCGGATCAGCAGCGAAATCCGCCGCCGATCAGCAGCGAAATCCGCCGCGGATCAGCAGCGAAATCTGCCGCCGATCAGCAGCGAAATCCGCCGCGGATCAGCAGCGAAATCCGCCGCCGATCAGCAGCGAAATCCGCAGCGGATCAGCAGCGAAATCCGCCGCCGATCCGCAGCGAAATCCGCCGCCGATCCGCAGCGAAATCCGCCGCGGATCAGCAGCGAAATCCGCCGCCGATCAGCAGCGAAATCCGCCGCGGATCAGCAGCGAAATCCGCCGCCGATCCGCAGCGAAATCCGCCGCCGATCCGCAGCGAAATCCGCCGCCGATCCGCAGCGAAATCCGCCGCGGATCAGCAGCGAAATCCGCCGCCGATCAGCAGCGAAATCCGCCGCGGATCAGCAGCGAAATCCGCCGCCGATCCGCAGCGAAATCCGCCGCCGATCCGCAGCGAAATCCGCCGCCGATCCGCAGCGAAATCCGCCGCCGATCAGCAGCGAAATCCGCCGCCGATCAGCAGCGAAATCCGCCGCGGATCAGCAGCGAAATCCGCCGCCGATCCGCAGCGAAATCCGCCGCCGATCCGCAGCGAAATCCGCCGCCGATCCGCAGCGAAATCCGCCGCCGATCAGCAGCGAAATCCGCCGCCGATCAGCAGCGAAATCCGCCGCGATCAGCAGCGAAATCCGCCGCGGATCAGCAGCGAAATCCGCCGCCGATCCGCAGCGAAATCCGCCGCCGATCCGCAGCGAAATCCGCCGCGGATCAGCAGCGAAATCCGCCGCCGATCAGCAGCGAAATCCGCCGCGGCATCAGCAGCGAAATCCGCCGCCGATCCGCAGCGAAATCCGCCGCCGATCCGCAGCGAAATCCGCCGCCGATCCGCAGCGAAATCCGCCGCCGATCAGCAGCGAAATCCGCCGCCGATCAGCAGCGAAATCCGCCGCGGATCAGCAGCGAAATCCGCCGCGGATCAGCAGCGAAATCCGCAGCGGATCCGCAGCGAAATCCGCCGCGGATCAGCAGCGAAATCCGCCGCGGATCCGCAGCGAAATCCGCCGCGGATCAGCAGCGACATCCGCCGCGGATCCGCAGCGAAATCCGCCGCGGATCAGCAGCGATGCCGCCGCGGATCAGCAGCGAAGTCCGCCGCGGATAAGCAGCGATATCCGCCGCGGATCCGCAGCAAAATCAGCTGCGGATCAGCAGCAAAATCCGCTAGGAAAAAAAAAAAATCTTATATTTTTTTTATTTGTCCCACCTAATGATAAAGGGGGGGTTCATTTACTTTTTTTATTTTGATCACTGTGACAGTTTATCACAGTGATCAAAATAAATTTTTGACACTGGGGGGCGCACTGCGAAATCCGCCGCCGATCAGCAGCGAAATCCGCCGCGGATCAGCAGCGAAATCCGCCGCGATCCGCAGCGAAATCCGCCGCGGATCAGCAGCGAAATCCGCAGCGGATCCGCAGCGAAATCGCCGCGGATCAGCAGCGAAATCCGCCGCGGATCCGCAGCGAAATCCGCCGCGGATCAGCAGCGAAATCCGCCGCGGATCCGCAGCGAAATCCGCCGCGGATCAGCAGCGATGTCCGCCGCGGATCAGCAGCGAAGTCCGCCGCGGATCAGCAGCGAAATCCGCCGCCGATCAGCAGCGAAATCCGCTGCGGATCAGCAGCGAAATCCGCCGCCGATCAGCAGCGAAATCCGCCGCGGATCAGCAGCGAAATCCGCCGCCATCAGCAGCGAAATCCGCCGCGGATCCGCAGCGAAATCCGCCGCGGATCAGCAGCGAAATCCGCCGCGGATCAGCAGCGAAATCCGCCGCGGATCAGCAGCGAAATCCGCCGCGGATCAGCAGCGATGTCCGCCGCGGATCAGCAGCGAAGTCCGCCGCGGATCAGCAGCGAAGTCCGCCGCGGATCAGCAGCGAAATCCGCCGCGGATCAGCAGCGAAATCCGCCGCGGATAAGCAGCGATATCCGCCGCGGATCCGCAGCAAAATCAGCTGCGGATCAGCAGCAAAATCCGCTAGGAAAAAAAAAAAAATCTTTATTTTTTTTATTTGTCCCTACCTATGATAAAGGGGGGGTTCATTTACTTTTTTTTATTTTGATCACTGTGACAGTTTATCACAGTGATCAAAATAAATTTTTGAACACTGGGGGGCGCACTGCGCATGCGCCGGCCGGCGGGCGCACTGCGCATGCGCCCGCCATTTTCCAATATGGCGGCGCCCATGAAGAGGCCCGGGCGGACGCCGGGCCCGATCGTGGGACATCGGTGGATCGGGAGAGGTGAGTAGGGGGGTCGGAAGGCTGGGGGGGGGGATAGGAAGTGGGGGCAGTGGACCAAAAGAGGAGGGGAGCTGTAAGTGACGGCGGTGACCGATCGCTGCCATCTTTCGGTGGCGGCGGCCGATCACCGCCGTGACTCGGTGTGGGGGGGGTCAGGGCTCGGTCTCCAGCCATGGCAGATGCTATTGCAGCATCGGCCATGGCTGGATTGTAATATTTCACCAATTAAATTGGTGAAATATTACACATTGCTCTGATTGGCTGTTTCACTTTTAACAGCCAATCAGAGCGATCGTGGCCACAGGGGGGTTAAGCCAACCCCCCTGTGGTGAAGCACAAAGGGTCCTGTAACTGCGGGTCGGGTGACCTTTGAGTGACCCCGGTCTCCCGGCCCGCAGGGACGAGATCCTTTCATGACGCCACATAGGCGTCATGGGTCGGATTGGCACAGGTTTTCATGACGCCTACGTGGCGTCATGGGTCGGGAAGGGGTTAAAGTGTGTGTGTGTTTTTTTATTTACTTCAATAGGATTAATAATTGATATTTGTCTAATTGACAGCTCTCAATTATTAACCTGCGTTAAGGTCACCTTTCAATACTAAGGTGACATTAAGGTGAGATTATTAACCCATTCGCCACCGCTACAGGGCAATGGGAATAGACGGGCAAAGTGCCAGAAAGGGCAAATCTAATTATAGATTTGCCCTTTCTGGGGTGTCTGGGGGCAGATGTTAGTAGCCAGGGGGGGCACCAAAAAATGTACCCTCCCTAGGCTGTTATTATCTGCCCCCACTCGCTTGCTTTGTCTGTCTGGTGGAGAAAATACAGCGGGAGCCCACGCATTTTTTTGTCAACGAATTTACACCTTTAATTAACCCCTACATGTCTGAAATTTTGCACAAATACACTCATGTAATTGTAAGTTCTAAACAAATATCAAAATACAGGAAATGACATGGTTAACTGTGTGGAAACAATGTATCATTTCATGTCGGCTTCTGTGATTTCACAAAAGCCGGCAATTGAATTTGCGGCTATTACAGTATGTAGAAGTCTAGGAAATATAAATATATATATATATATACATGTCACAATTACATATATATATATATATATATATATATATGTATTCTATGTGTGTATATCTATTCTTTCTATTCTTTATTAAAGCTGTCAGTGTGATTTTACAGTATAGCCGGGGATGAATTGCCGGCTTTTCTAAAGGACACCGATGCGATTTCATCGCAAGTCACACAGTGTGGTCCGTTTGTAATCAGATTTTTCATCGCTCCCATAGACTTGCATTGGCGATAGTCGACCCACAATCGGTGACAGTGGCAGCATGCTGCGATTGCACACGGACGTTTAAAACGGACCACAAAAAATCTGATACTGGGAGCTGCTCCATAGATTAACATAGGGCAGACTGCAATACGATTTTTCATCACATTGCAGTCGTCCGATTCTGTCGCCAGTGTGACGCCGGCCTTATAGTCACGTGCCAATGATCTGATCGCCCTAACTCGATGTTCAGAGAAAAACTGAGAGAGAGGCCAGGGTCACACTTGCGAGAAATTCGCAGGAGTCTCGCACCTCAATACCCGGCACTACCACCAGCATTCGGGACCGGAGTGTGCGGCTGCATGTATTTCTATGCAGCTGAACACTCCAGTACGAGTGTCGGCAGCAGTGCCAGGTATTGAGGTGCGAGACTTCTGCGAGTTTCTCGCAAGTGTGACCCCGGCCAAACAGGAAGAAAAGCTCATTGTCACGTTACTTAGAATGAAAATCACATAAGAGTGAAGTGGCCATTTGATGACTGATGGAAGCTGCAAATAGAGCTGAATCCTGATAGTAAGGAAATTATAGGCTGTTAGGATTGGCATGCAACAGTACTTAATTTTATAATTAACCCCTTAATGTCCGGATGTATTTTTGTTTTTGCGTTTTCTGTTTTTTGCTCCCATTCTTCCCAGAACCATAACTTTTTTATTTTTTGGTAAAAATGGCCATGTGAGGGCTTGATTTTTTGCGGGACAAGTTGTACTTTTGAACGACACCATTGTTTTTAACATATAGTGTACTGGAAAACGGGAAAATAATTCCAAGTGCGGTGAAATTGCAAAAAAAGTGCAATTCCACAGGTTTATTAAAAAAATTTTCTATGTTCACTAAATGTTAAAACTAGCCTGCCATTATAATTCTCCAGGTCATTACGAGTTCATAGATACCAAACATGTCTAGGTTCTTTGAACATGAAAGGGGGGTGATTTGAACTTTTATATATTTTTTTATTTTTTTTAATATTTTTAAAAACATTTTTTTTACTTTTTGCATGCTTTAATAGTCTCAATGGGAGACTAGAAGCTGCAGTTGTCTGATCGGCTCTGCTACATACAGGTGATGATCAGATCGCCTGTATGTAACAGAAATTATCACTTGTTACGAGCTCCGACCACCGGGCGGCAATCATAGCAATCCAGCTATGACAACCATAGGGGTCTGCTGGAGACTTCTGGTTGTCATGCCAACCCATCGGTGACCCGCGATCACGTGATAGGGTCACCGATGGGAGGGATTTCCAGCACGCTTCCGGAAGCACGAGTTAAATGCTGCTGTCATAGATTGACAGTGACATTTAACAGGTTAACAGCTGCGGGTAAATGGCGACTCCACCCGTGGCTGTTAGAGGCACATGTCAGGTGTTCAAAACAGTTGACATGTGCCGGGAAAGATGTGAGCTCAGCACCGGAGCCCACATCAAAGGGAGGGATTTAGACGTGGGCGTAATGTTACGCCCAACGTCGGAAAGGGATTAAAGGGCTTGTCCAGGTTTGAGATGAAAGTCTGCAGTCACTAAAGCTGGCTGCATGCTTCTGAATTCTCACAGTGCATGCACTGCACACTTTTAGGATTCTCCCTTGCACAAGAATGAGATATGAATACTTTTGGCTACATTTCGACTAGTCCGCCCTCACTCAATTCATTTTCATTGCGTGAGGCCACGCACGTCTAGTCGAACGTGACCACATGTATGCAAATCGGCAGCACAAGAGAATCCAGACTGTGTGCAGTGCGCACTGTGAGAATTCAAAAGTCTACAGTCACATAGAATGACTGCAGACTCTTCACAGACTTGGACAACCCCTTTAATGCTCATAACATAAATAAAAATATGAGAATTAGTGTCACAAAAAAATTTACATCCAGGTACCTGATAGATGACGTTGTCTCTGGAGTCGTTCTCTTTCTTTTCTTCTTCATCTTGTCCCCCATGATGAGTTTTCTTATCCACAGCCGTCTCTGCAGACTTCCATCTTCTCCAGTCTTGTGCAGCACATCCCCACACAAAGTCCTTAAAGATAGCAGTGTCATCATAATGCTAGTGAATAAAAAGATCTGTGCAACGCTGTGATCCTGAATAAATAATTACTCCTCACTATATTCCCTTCACAAAACATGACAGTGTTCCTCTTATGGTACATGCCCTTCACAGTGTCCTCTCCTTTCCATAATGTGCCCTTCACACTGAGTCCCCTTTAGGGCCCCGTCTCTATGCTATGCTCTCTCACTACACTCCCCATCATTGGTATGCTGTGCACTTACCCTGTGCCCCCATGCCAACCCCCACACTACTCAGTCTCTATTCTGTGCCCAATCACACTTTTCTTCCCCCCATACTGTCTCCTTGCACTATTCCTCTCAATAGTCTCTTCACACGTTTCCCACTCCCTCCTCATACATTTACCCTCTCACTTTCCATCTCCCCCAGGCCCATTAAAGTAAATACCCTCACACACACAGTAAATACACCCAGTGGGTCCCAGTGGTCGAAAACTCACCTATCAACAAATTATCACCATACCTGTAGATAAGTCTAACTTGTTCTCATCAGACCAGTCCTTTAAGAAGATTGGGACCATAGTCATATTTGCACTTATAGTATGCTCATGTGAAACTTGCCCTACACAGAAAGTACTTTGTTATCATTTGTAAGAATTGCATCTGTTTGCTTTCTCTTGGCTGGGGCTTCCTCCTGTACGATATAAGTAAATATGTATTATGTGAGTGTTTACCGCTCACCCAGGCATTGATTTAAAGATGTATTCTATGTGCTTAGAATAATCCCAGACTTCCTCTGTGCGCTCAGTGTTAGCATCACCGTCCTCGTGTAGTGATCCAGACCTATTCATAAATCGAGAAACATTCTCAATACCTTCACAATGAATGGAATTAGTGAATCATCACAATTATGTGAAATCAGTGCGGAGGGGGCGAAGCCTGAGACGTTCTTTGTTCCTTTTTATCTCATAGTTTAAATTGGGCTTAATAGAAGTCATACTTAGAGTATAGATTGTAAGTATAAATACACAGAAACAGACCATGACCACACAGGTGCTTGGCTTATTACAGTCAGGCCAAGTTCACACGCCGCAGATTGGTCGGCACACAAATCCGCAGTAATTTACAGTATAATAGGTTTTTCAAATCCCGGTCACGTGTTGTGGTAAAAAATCTGCATCAAAATGAAAGCACAGTGCGGATTTCAAATCTTCAATATTCATTATTATGGGGATTTTCATTGCGGACTACTCCCTATTCTATGCTTAACCCCTACACGATGGTGGCCAATTTCAGTTTTTGATTTTTCGTTTTTTCCTCCCCTTCTTCCCAGAACCATATCTTTTTTTTAATGTCCATATAGACATATGAGTGCTTGTTTTTTTGCAGGACGAGTTGCACTCTTTAGGCTTCTTTCACACTTTAGTCGTGTGACCTCCGCCCAAGTTTGAAAATGGCAGATCCGTCAGAAAAGTGTAAAAACGGATGTAAAACGGATCAGTTTTCTGACGGATCAGCCAAGAAGTGTTCACCCGGAAATTATGAAATTTTCGTTCTGGAAAATGTAAGTTTGGAAGTCCGGACCGAGGAGAGAGAGAGAGAGAAAGAGAGAGAAAGAGAGAGGAGAGAGAGACCCCAGACAGGTTTAGCAGCATTTTCAATGGGTTTCTATGCGGGCGACGGATCTGCTGGCAGATTCCGTCAAAGACGGATGCCAGCGGATCCGCCGCCCATAGGCGGCCATTATGCAAAATGGCGGATGCTGCGGATCCGCCATAGTCCGCCATTGCATTGAACGTTTTTCTGAAATGACGGACGCCAATTTTTTGGTGGATCCATCAAAAAACGGACCTAACGGATGACCATCCGTCAAAATCCGTCACTAATGCAAGTCAATGGGAAAAAAAAACGGATCAGTTTTTTTCACATTTTGACGGATTTTGACTGACGTCGCACGACTGAAGTGTGAAAGAGGCCTTAATGACACCATTCATTTTACCACACAGTGTTCTGGAAAATGTTAAAAAAAAGTGAAAAATGGGGAAAACTAGCGAAAAAACGCAATTCTGACATTGTTCTTGGGAATTATTTTTATACATATTTGTGGTAAAAATGACAGCGAAATATGACTTCTGCTCATCAGTACGATTACAGCTATATCAAACATGTCCAATTTTTTTATTATTATTTTAGTGGTGGAAAAAAAAATCAGAAGTTTGCAAAAAAAAATTTGGAGGGTTGTGCTGCCATTTTCCAAGATCCGTAACGTTTTCATTTTTCGTTCGATGGAACATGCCAGTGCATTCCACCCGCGATTGTTAGAAGCAGGTCCTGGCTGTAACCACACAGCCATGACCTGCCAGGTATGGGGCAGACTCACCCCGTGAGACCCTTTCATGCACCCGCTTCCGACTTGCGCCATACATGTATGGCGGAAGTCAATAAGGGCTTAATAGAGTAAAGTGAAATCCGTAGCCAAATCCACAATAAAATCTGCAGGTAAAACACATATGGATTCTGCCTGCAGATTTATTGGGGATTTGTCCCCAAATCGGCAGCATAGACTTTCCAAAATGAGTGAAAATAGTCTGAGTACAGTACTAAAACTATGTTCACACTAGACGTTTTTTCAGCTTTTTTTATTGCAAATTTTCAGCTGTGTTTACATGGGAGACTCCTGCATCCTGCTAGTGCATTGGTAATCTGACCTGGTATTGGTAAGGCTGTATTTTTTTCTGTGATGTCTTTTGAAATTTTGCTCTATGTTAGCCATTTTTAATTTTAGTGTTAAGACTCGCAAGTGTGGGGACCCTTGATGTGATTTGTGAGCTTAACTATTTTGGTCAAAATATTAACCAATACAATACCCCATGTAATGTATTAATCTTATACATTATTTATCTTTTATTATTGCATCTTTTTCCATTTTTATGCAGGGTGCAGCCATGCCCTTTAGTGTTGGTTGGATAAACTGAGGAGTCTGTCCTTATGGGGTGCACTTATATAGTGCTGGGCAGCCCGACAGATCTAATAGTATGGGCATCATCAATAGGCTGTAAGCCAGACACTGTGCATCACACGTACCTGTGTGACTGGTGCCATATGCAAGCCTCATCTGTGCATGTTTAATACTACACAGTCACCCTCTCCAATGATTTGGTAGGTGTGTGACTGGCTGTTTCTATCAGTATTTTGCACCTATGCTGCCCCCGCCTTTATCATGGTGGTCTGCTGCATCCTGCTACTGCATTGGTAATCTGACCTGGTGTCGGTAAGGCTGTTTCTTTTTTCTTTTTATTTCCTTTCTTCTGCGTTTCACAGTACCAGCAAAGTCCATGAGATTTCAGAAATCTCATGCACACACATTGTTTTTTTTGTGTATTTTGTACTTTGCATGTTTTTTTGCACAGCAGAGTATGTCACTACTTTCAGCGAAAATCCGCAGGCATCAGGTTTTGCAGCGTTTTTTGTTCCAAAACCTGATTAAATAGAATGAGATTTTTTTTGCACTAAACTTTATCAGCATGCACAAGAGACAAATGCAGCAGGACAAAAAAAGCGCAAAAACTCAAGAAAAAACAATCAAAACCTGCTTTTTTTCAGCAGCTTCTTTCCTGCCAAGAGAGCAGGTTTTGCTGCAGAAAAAAAAGTGCTGAAAAAATGCCAAATGTGAACATAGCCTAAGAGTTCTGTCTTGAAATGGGCCATGACCAATCATTATATAACCAGGACAGATTTTATCAGCTGGAAGGTTTCTATTGAATTCATACAAGACATACAACATTTGACATCTTCATCATTAACATAAAATAAATATATATACATTTCCACCCAGTTTGAAATTTATCCCCTATCCATGGCTACACCATAATATCCTGATCTCTAGGGGTTCGACTGCTGGGACTTCCACTGATTCTGAGAACCAAGGTCCTGAAGTGCCCCGAGCCCGTGTTAATGCAACGTGGTCAGTAATGCGCTCATGTTCTCCATCCACTCTTAATGGGAGTGGCGGAAATAACTGCACTCAGCTAGATTCTGGCACTCCCACAAGAATGAATGGAGTGGCGCATTATTGACCATCGTCCACACAGTATCCCACTTCAGAACCCCTTTTCTCAGAACCAGTAGGGTCACATTGGTCGGACCTCCAGCAATCAGGAATTTAACTCCTATCTTCAGATACTTAAGAATACCCTTTAAAAAAAAAGTCTCCTTATTTTATACTTTTGTCTGTGTAGCAGTAGTCGTTGCCTAAGTACTAACGTGTCTAGCAAGGTCCACTATTACTTACCCTGCCATTGTCCAGCCCAATATTATTTACACCCTATATTATAATCAATGCTGTTTCTATCCTCGTTTTTTCATTTTGGCCAGTGAATGGCTCTTACATGTCGCTATCATATGTCAGGACCTAAAAACCTGGCATTGATTGCCATGGCAACCCCTGTTATCTGCCTATGTGAAATTTAACACATGGGCTAGAAAGAAAAAGCTTTTATTAGTTGTTTGGCCTGCTCACTTTAAACATTTGGCCCAGTGAATTTAACAAGCGTCCGTCTGCAGGAGAGCTGAGCCATTCCATCAGTCATATAGAGATGTAGAACAAGTGATCAGTAATGGGGCCCGCACCAGAAGTTTCATGAGAAAATCTCCTTGAAATCTAAGGGTTTTTATTACATATTAGGACATAATATTTATTATGTCCTAATATGTAATAAAAACCCTTAGATTTCAAGGAGATTTTCTCATGAAACTTCTGGTGCGGGCCCATTACTGATCACTTGTTCTACATCTCTATATGACTGATGGAATGGCTCAGCTCTCCTGCAGACGGACGCTTGTTAAATTCACTGGGCCAAATGTTTAAAGTGAGCAGGCCAAACAACTAATAAAAGCTTTTTCTTTCTAGCCCATGTGTTAAATTCACATAGGCAGATAACAGGGGTTGCCATGGCAATCAATGCCAGGTTTTTAGGTCCTGACATATGATAGCGACATGTAAGAGCCATTCACTGGCCAAAATGAAAAAACGAGGATAGAACATATAAGCCTTAGAACGTCTTAAAATTAGGTGACTACAACCTCACATGAACAATACATGTCAAATCGCACCATGTCCTTAATTATTTACCAGAAGCTAAACCAAAATCCAAACGCAGAATGTGGAAAACTAAGTACACCCCATAAGTCAATAGCTTGTAGAACCACCTTTAGCAGCAAAAACTTAAAATAAACGTTTTCCGAATAACTTTATCAGTCTCACATCATTCTGAAGAAATGATGGCCCTCTCTTCCTTACAATGGTTCTTGAAGGATTTGTCTATTTTCAGGAAAATGGACCCCAAATTGTGTAGATTACTTAAAATAACAAATCCAGTAGATAAACACCCTCCCTGGGTCCGGCCTCAGCTACTTGCCGCTGCTCGGGTCCCAGAGTTTTGGCTGCAGTGGTGACATCACAACAACAGTGCTCATCAGCGCTCTAGCCAGACACTGAGCTTGTCACTGTCACGTTCTGTTGAGGTGACTTCAAAGCTGCATCCAAAACAAGGGACTAGAGCAACGGTGGGGAGCTGGATTTGGACCCAGGGAGGGTGAAAGGCCTTTAAAGGGTTGTCTGGTCTTAGGGTACAAGTCTGCAGGAGGAGGATGTGAGGATTCTCCGGTGTCAAGAGTGGGTGGGCACATGAAAAAAAAAGTATAAGATTTGCATACATACAGTCACGTGCCGACTAGACGTGATTGACCCCACTTATTGCAAGTGGTGCTGGATATATCTAGTTGGAATGTGGCCGGAAGTAAGCAAGTCACATACTGGCAGTCACATGACCACTCGTTACAGGCGACGGCACTGGAGAATCCTCACAGTGTGCACTCATAGAGTGACTGTAGACTTCTAGCCTAAGGCCAGACAACCCCTTTAAGTTAATTAAGGTTTGTAAGAATTCATTTTGCGCAGTAATTGCAACTCTACAGCATTTCAGTAGTTGATGTCTTGACTGTGACTGGGCCATTAGAACACCTTGATTTTTTTTCTTCTTCAGCCATTCTGATGTAGAATTTGCTGGGGTGCTTGGGATCATTGTCCGGTTGCATGACCCAGTTTTGGCCATGTTTGAGCTTTTCGATAAATGGCAATCACATTTGATTCTAGAATACATAGGTATACAGAGGAGTTCATGGTCAACTCAATGACTGAAAGGTACCCATGTACTGTGACTGTAAAACAAGCCCAAATAGCCAACCCCCCTACTGCCGTGCATTAGAGTCGTTATGATGTGTTTCTGCGGATATGCTGTGCTTGGTTCTCATCAAACGTGGCACAGACCAAACAATCAATTAAGATAATTTTATTCGGAGCTTCTGACTACTATTTACCCTCCTAATTGCAATGCAAACAGTAGGGGTGTGCTTAATTTTTCACACACTGCTTCTCCACTTTGGCATTATTTTTGTTAAATACTGTAATTTGTCATGCATTGTTGTTTGTCTGAGGTTGTGTTTACCAAATTTTAAGACCTTCTAAGGAGGACCCTCTACGTATTTTTTTTATGTCCTGATACGTAAAACCATAGAATTCAAAGATAGTGTACTTACTTTTTCTCATGACTGTAGCTTAAAGCAGAATCAAAGTCTTAGATTAAAAGGTTAATTTCCATCATAGACATTTATGGATGTGTCCATCCTTATCAAATTTTGTTAAAGAGGAATTCCAATTTTGAATATTTATGACAATTCAACGGGATATGTCATAAATATATTATAGATGCAGGTGCCATCTTTCTACAGTGAGAATGGAGGAGTCTTGTTGTGTGCTGCTGTGAGGAGATGGTCTGAATTACCATACAAATAAATAGGAAGTCTAACCACCTGTCCTCCGACAGCAGAAGCTGTGTTACACACCTATTCCAAGTATCTCGGGCTTCGCTCCCTTCTCCAGAGTCCTCTGCCCTCTGTTGTGCTCCATGTTTGGGTTTTTCAGATTGCCCGGCGTCTATCAATGAGAACATCTCTCTAGACATATTTAAGGCTCATTGACAAACACCTATTTCTTGGGATTGAGTCTCTAGACCCCTATGTTTGGTGTGCCTCATCTTCTGTGCTTTACTTGCTTACATCCCTACTGCATCAACCCCCGGGGTCCATGTGCCCACCTGGACCTGGAGCTTGTAGGATCCACCTCACCTGGTGAGCCTAACAAGCTGTTCTTCCCTGAGATACATGCATAGCCCATTGGTGGGATCTGCATCTACTATATATTCATAGAATATCAACAGAAAATGCCATATTGTGGGTCCTGCATCCAAAGGAAGCCACACCCAAGCAAGGAGTAGATGGAGAAGCCGGCCTCACATTTGCATGCTCTTTCTGTTCATTTATTTGGGTGTCCCACTCCCTATACACTTCAGATTCTTTTTGAACAGCCTTTCTTCTTTTCTTCGTACTCTCATTCACTGTGTACTGGACGATGGGCATTATCTCACCATATCACGTCTGCTACTAACTGCTGCACAAATTTTTTAGTTCAGCTGAAACCACCTTGCGTCAAACATGGTAATATCAGAAAAATGATTGATATAAGTAAGGCGTAGGAAATGTGCACAGTATTTACAGATCTATTACCGAACATACATCACTTCCGACAGCTCTGACAGAGGAAGTCTTGTATTAAACATGTTGTCTGCATGTCATATTATTTCTGTCTGCAAAAATGTCACCAATTTAACTTGACCATGTGACATGTGAATAAAACTTTCCCAGAAGATATAAGCGAGATGTCACATATTAGAATGTTACTTACTGTTACTGCTAATTGCTCTCTGACATTTTTATTCTTTAGTGCACTTGAAATTGTTGTGAAATATTTTATGGATATGTCGTATGTTGACTGACACAAAAGAGTTCTTGTTCCAAGAGGCACAAGACTAATTTGAAATGTATCGTACCATTTCTGTACAGATACTTGTGTGTCCATGTAATATCTGTTACAGGGACACACAAGCCATATAAGTTACTGTATTAGTTTATTTAACTCACTTTTACAGCATATTACAGACATCATCATCACTGTCCCCATAGGGGCTTATAGCCTAAATTCCCTATCAGTATGTCTTTGGAGTGTGGACTGAAAAGATGATGGTATTAAAAACTTTACTTGACACATAAGATGGTTGCAGTGGTGACATAGAAGCGCCGTGGTCTGGCCTCCTATTTTTCTACAGTGGTCCTGCAGGTAGGAAATTCCCTTAAACCCTGCACACTTTGAGTACTGCCCTGGAACATGGTCTAATGTACACACTTAAAGGCATGTGCTCAGACTCTCCAGGATGGCTCTAAGCCCAGTAGTTTTATCCTGCGGCCTATGCTTTTTTCAACAAGCAGGTGACATGCTGTCAAGTAGCCATGCCTTCAGCTGCTGCCCAACTTGGCCGTAGCAATCTAATGCTTCCTTCCTCTCAGCTGCCAAACACTTGCTGTCATTATGACCATCTACTGCCTGTTAAAGAGATTAGGAGCACAGTGGAAAATAAATGTGGTAGATGTATATAATAAACCTACGATTGTGCAGTACACCATAAGAATCCAAATAATATTATTGGGCTATGATGGTGGAAGAAACATGGGTAAGGAGAAGGACCAACCATAGAAGCGCAGAGAAATCAGATATTATAACATACAATGAATCTTTATTGGAGATCAGAAAGACAACAATAGGATAACAAAACGACCATGTAAAATAAAAGGGTTGCACACCCAGGACAATATAAAACCTGCAAAATAGTAGGGAGACATATTTTCATAATAAAGTGCAATGCCAATAATTGTAAATGACCAGATATGATATTACATAAATTGTATTTTACATTGGGGCATATATAACAATGTCAGAGTGCAGAAATGCCCTTTGTAAAGTGCTGGTGCAAAGATCTAGTATACTAGTATAAAGGCTGTTCTTACTGCTAAGTGCTAAAGTAGATAGAGTCTCCCACTCCTGAGTGGCGTCCACCCCCAAAGATTCTTTGTGGTTTTCCTGAAGAAGAAGTTTTAATTAGTGATGAGCGAGTATGCTCGTTGCTCGGGTTTTCCCAAGCATGCTCGGGTGATCTCCGAGTATTTTGGCGTGCTCGGACATTGAGTTTTTGTCGCCGCAGCTGCAAGATTTGCGACTGCTTGACAGCCTGAATACATGTGGGGATTCCCTAACAAACAGGCATTCACCACATGTATTCAAGCTGTCCAGCAGCCGCAAATAATGCAGCTGAGGCGACAAAAACTAAATGTCTGAGCACGCCAAAATACTTGGAGATCACCCAAGTGTGCTCTTGAAAACCCGAGCAATGAGCATACTCGCTCATCACTAGTTGTAATACTTTGAAATGCATCAAAAATAAACCACTATGCCAATATCTTCACTTGAATCCCACTCCTTTACTGATCACACATGAGTAGCGCAGAATACCCGCTATCTCCTTTCCTACAAAATAATGGTTAAAGAGAACCTGTCACCATAAATAATGCTATTAACTTGCAGATATAGGGTTAATATGTTGGCCGGTGCCCGCACTCAGCCGGATGCAGCGGGGAGAAAATTAACTCTATTCTCCCCGCCAGCATTTGATTTTAGTTATGGAGGCAGGGGCGATGCTAGTTCAGTTATTGCTCTGAGTATACAGAGCGGTGGCTGTAACCTCCCCCCTGACCCTGACTGACAGCCGGCCCCAGTGCAGAGCGAATGTCAGTCAGGGACACGGTTACAGCCGCCGCTCTGTATGCTCAACGCAATGACTGAACCAGCGGCGCCCCCGCCTCCATGACCGAAAGCAAATGCTGGCGGGGAGAATAAAGATTATTTTCTCCTCACTGCATTCGGCTACGTGCAGGTGCCGGACAGCATAATAACGCTATTAACCTGCAGATTAACCGCATATCTATAGGTTAATAGCGTTATTTCTGGTGACAGGTTCCCGGCTTAAAATAAGAGTGAAATTAAAGGTTTGGAATGGACAAGATAAAGTCTTGACCTTAATCCTGTAGAAATGTTTTGGAAGAATTTGAAGCAAGGAAGAAAATCAACAAACGAGAGAGTAGAAAGAGTTGAAGCAAATTTGTAGGGATGAATTGGCTAAAATTCTCACAAGCCGATGTGGAGGACTAATCAGCAATGACTAGAAACGTTTAGATGCTGCACAAGGAGTGGGGGGTCACACCAGATAATGAGGGGAAAGGTTAACATACTTTTGCCACTTACAGACATTTGATAAGATTTTTCACTAATTTTTCTCTTTATCTACTTTTAGCTCTTCTATGAAAATCTGATGTACGGTACTTTTCGGTCCAATCCATGTTGAAATAGGAAGCGTTTCCAAACTTTCACCGCTGTAGAACGCTCTTGGAACTTATTTGTAGAGTTTCGTAATGTTCCTGTTTCCAATACGCAGGTCGGAGTGATTAATTGTCTTGCTCAATAAACCAGGGACAAGTTTGTCTGAACATGTATATGTTGCTGTTTAAGTCTGACAAATTATGAATAAATATTGTCCTGCGTCTATGACTCACATTGTAGCTTTGATACGTTGGCTAACCCCTACCTCACATCTACAAATATTCCTATATCCAATTTCTAGAATTTCATATTATCAAAAGGAATGACCTGGATTACACTATGGTGAGTATACAGAACTGTTAAAGTTCTTGCAAAGATTCAAAAAGAATACAGCAAGTTGTACATTAACTTGTATCCTCCTGGCTAAGTTTATTTTATTCCTCCGAGCATAGCTGGTTTACACAAAAGCTTTTATGTCCCAAGGTAAACCATTAGTAATTCTTACCCATCTGCTTTTGTGCAGCTTTTTCACTTGATTGAATTGAAAAGCATTGATAGATTTAACAGTTCACTGTCTCAAAAAGCCAAAATAACTGCCGAACGGAGAACCCCGCTCAGTTTTTTAGAGCAGATAAATCATACAATAACTTTCACTAATTACAAAATAATCTACGGTCGATTGAAAAGCTTCCAACAACCGTCCGAGGTGAAGAAGACTGTGTTCACCCACGACTTAGGTAGAGGCAGTGTTGGACTGGGGTGCCAAGGGCCCACCAGTAACATTGACTTTGGAGGGATCCACTTTTCACTTGTTCACAAGTTTACCTATATCTCTATATAATAATAAATACTGGGTAGGTTGGTTAATGAATGAGATGTTATTTTTTTCTGTACAGAGTGAATCAAGAGAATTATGCCAAGTACTGCCCATGCAGTGGAGTTGGGGGTCCAGGTCTGGACAGTGGCCCGCCGGGGGATTCCCCTGTTCCCCTATGGGCTAGTTCGAGCCTGGGTAGAGGCTATTTATCCCAAATAATTCTTTGTTTTTTAATGTATAGGAGGAGAAAGGTATTCTCAACTGGTAAAAAGTCTTTGCGGTACTCAGAAATAGGACGTAGCGTTCAATAGAATAGAGAAAATACTTCGGCACTCAACTTGGAAAATCGTGCAGTAATTTTATTAATTAGACCCAAATGGAAAAACAGATAATTGACTTCCAACATTTCAGCCACCCTCGGCCTTTTTCAAGGTATTTCTGTCAGTCAAGAGGTCCAAATGTCCTGCGTTGTGACTTCGGTGGATGAGGAGTTACAACGCAGGACATTTGGACCCCTTCACTGACAGAAAATGTCCGAGTGTGGCAGAAATGTTGGCAGTCATTTTTCTGTTTTTCTATTTGGGTGTAATTAATAAAATTACTTCATGATTTTCCAAGTTGAGTGCCAAAGTATTTTGTCTATTTTATTGTTTTTTGATGTGTCACTTGGCACAAATAAAGTTTTCTTTACTAAAGTCACAAAATTGGTGAAATTTGCTTTTCAAGACTTAAAATTGGTATCAAATTGTAAGGGTATGTGCCCACGATTTGCAATTGCTGCGGGTTTGATACTGCGTATTTATGCAGCGTCAAACCCACAGCGGCCAGATGTGAAAGCTGTGATAGTCCACGGACGCCCGTGGATCACCCGCAGAGACTGACATGCAGAGCATCTTTCCAGACCACAGCATGTCAAAAGAATGTATTGATCACGGTTCAGTGAACACATGCGGATTTACCTGCATTCAATAGAAGGCAGCACTTTGGACGCAGTGAACATGCTTTGCGTCCAAAGCGCTACTAGTTCAGATTGTGGGCACCAGACTTAAAGGTAGTTGGAGCACCAGGCTACTTCATCATTTCAGTAGAATGCAATGTACTTGATTCTTGGATTTATTTTGGGTTCTCAATCTTATTTATACATTTACTCATCAAGAAGAAATTAGATGTCTAAAATATTTCCTAATCTAGAAAAGTAATCCTACAAATTTGTCCAATTGCTAAATTATTGATTGATAATAATCCAACAGAATCCAAAAATATAAAATGGATAAGTCATTTTATATCCTAACATAGTATGTTAACTTCAATTCTTAATTCTCTATGAAAGTGAAAACGTTCAAGGACATATTGAATTAATATCCCCATTTTCAAAATTCTCCTGTCTTTCAGCATGAATTAGTAATCTGGGCTGATACATTTTTCCATAGTCTATGATCCTTCTGATCTATTCTCTGACTTCTTCAATTTGTCACTTTTATAAGTGTTTTCTCTGTCAGGTTTATTTTAAATGGAATCTGTCAGTAGAATCAACCCTCCTAAGCCGTCTATATAGACATGCAGGTCATAAGATGATGAGTAACATAACTTTTATATCTGTGGTCATATGTCTAATTTCAGAGGAATCCACATTTTTCTTAATATGTAAATGAGCCGGTCATTAATCTCCCCGAGAATCTGCCTCCAGAGATTATTTTAAATGAAAGGTAGAGTTACCAGTGAGACATGTAATGACTGACTGTCTGCTGTCCGGATCTACACTGGTAACACTCCTTTTTGACTTGAAATAAGCTCTGGAGGCAGATTATCATGGAGATCAGTGTCCGGACCATAGATCTTGACAGCTATTTACATGTTAAGGAAAACATGGATTTTTCAGGAATGACGGTACGTGCCCACAATCAGGAATTGCTACGTATTTATGCAGAGTCAAACGAGCAGCGGCCAGATGTTACAGCATAGTGTTCATGGGGTTTCAAGAAATCCCACCCACTATGTTGTATGTGCGTCTGCGGATCACCTGCGGACACTGACATGTGGTGCATCTTTCAAGACCGCAGCATGTCAAATTCTCTTGCGGAGACGCTAGCCTCCGCAACAGAAATTTAATCAACAGAATGTATTGAATGCGGTAAATCTGCTGCTACTTCCCGATCGTGGGCACGTACCCTGAGACTTGGAATCGCAGATATCAAAGTATCATTTTATTCAACTTTCTATGACCTACATGTCCATATAGAAGTCTTAGGAGGGTTAATCCTATTGACAGATTCCGTTTAGCTTCTCTTCTTAATTAGGGACCACATGCACATCGGAGAAAAGTTGGCTGAACCCACTGTTTTTAACAAGACTGGCCAACCATATAATGTGCATGAGATGTTTTCAACTCTCCCCAAACAGATGATTTTGGAGGAAAGAAGGATTGGGCTTGTTGAATTTCAGCACTTGATGCGTTTGTTCTCCGGGTAGATAAGCCACCACCAAAGATGTCGTGCAAGGACATTCTCCCCTCTTTCTTTTGAAAACACAAAATTGCTCACCTGAGTCATGAGAAATAGCTGTGAGCAGGATGAGCCTTTAGCCAATAGCTATCTATGGCGTATGGCCACTTTTATACCTCTACTTACTGTACTTTGTCCATTTCAACTCTATCTTCTCACTATGTTTCGAAAGCTTGCAATTTGTTACCATCTTTTCAGTTAGCCATTAAAAGGTATCAACCACTGAGGACTCTCAATCTAAATATTTTTCTATGTTTCTGATGTCACTTGTAGCTCTATTAATGCAAAGGACTGAAACGTATTGGTAGAAACTGTATTCAATTTAATCATACTGTATATGGAGCTGAAAATATTCACATTCATGAACATAGCAAATGGTTGATTTATGAGAAAACTGGTCATTAGGTGAAAGATATATAGTGAGTGACATAGACAGGGATTTGTTTTTAGAGGGGGATGTGCACTGACACTCATAGCACCAGTTATTGTGCAGGTGAGCACTGGTAAAAGGAATGAACTCTAAACTTTGAGTATCATCTCCTTGTAAATGCCAGGTGTGCCGTTTCAAAAGTCTCAAAAACATCTGATTTTGGGGCTTTTAACATACAATAGACTCAAGGGTCTAACAAGAATGGCAGCACAAACAAAAACATCAACCTAAACATTCTTGGGATTGAAAACAACTTCTCCAAACAAAAAGAATTAACTTGAATTGTGTAAGGGAGCTTGTGCACCAGGAAAAGACAAACTGCAAATCAGTGGCACAATAGAGTGCAGACAACCATGCACAAAACCCGAGACTCATCAGTCCTTGTCACAAACAGCAATGAAACAATAGATCCTATTCTATTGTGTAAAAGCTAAAAGTTGTAGATGTGGTAACGACATTAAAAATGGTCAAGTGGCTAAATGCCACCGTTACACATTACACTATGTACAGTATATCGACAGGTTAAGCTGGCACTCTAATATGTATGGGGCGCCGGCCATCTGATGGTCAGGGGAGATGCAGGAACGTCCAGTTTCAGACTGCCAATCACATTGTTTTCTTGAAGATAAGCCGCCAGTTGAAGTGTCAGCAGGTGGCTTTCTCATAGAGAACACAGAATTGAGAAGAACAGAACAAGAGTTTCTGTGTCTGGGAAAGCTGGCTAATAGGGCTGTCGTTGAACGATCGGCCGAAGCATAGTTCTGTTGACAGCCATCTAATATGTATAGGAGCCTTAAAGGAAATCTGTCACCCCCCGGAATGTATATGACCTATTAATATGGGCATACAGGTGATAGAAATGTTACCCTAGTCCTACCTGTATCCTCATATTAATGGTCTTGATGCTAAGAAATGTTATATTCATTCTTTATGTTAATGATTTCTTCCAGGCTCCGAGCCGCGCAGCGCCAGGAAGAAATCCCTGTCTCCTCTCCTCATCAGAATGTCACCCCCTCCTTCCATGTACATCAGTTCTGGTGCCGGAATCCTGTGCCTGCGCCCTGTGCCACCTCAGAAATACATACCTCATCCTCCCTTCTGTGGGAGCTTAATTCAGGAATCTTCTGCATTAGTGACTTCCGCTCCAGTGACCTCTGGTGTGCGCACCGATAAGGTGCTCTCCCCGCTTCCTCCCTGCATAGTCATCGCCATGTACACATGGTTCCTAGTGATGACTGTGCAGGGAGGAAGTGGGGAAAGCACCTTATCAGGGCGCATGCCGGAGGTCACAGTGACTCGCCGGCGCCTGCGCAGAAGATGCCTGAATGCAGTACCCTTAGAAGGGAGGATAAGCTATGTATTTATGAGGGGACATACACGCAGGGTTCTGGAAGCAGAACTGACGTACATGGGAGGGGGGTAGTATTGTAATGAAGACAGGAGTCCGAGATATCTAAAAAGAGAATATAACATTTCACCACAAGACCAAGAGGCATACAGGCAGGACTAGCTTAACATTTCTATCATCTGTATGCCCATATTAATTGGTCATATACGTCCCAGGGGGTGACATATTTCCTTTAAGGGTGCATTTGCACTGCACATTCTGTAATATTAAACAATTGGGAGTTGTTTATTAGCCTGTTTACACAGGCAGCCCACACTTTAGAAGTGCACTGAACACACTGCAACAGATTGTTCAATGCGAATAGACTGACTTTGTTCTCAGCAGCGCAGGTCCTGTTTACACAGGCAAATCACAAGACCATTTCACTCTACTAAAGAGTGTTTTGCTCTTTTTGGGGGTGATCAGCAGCCTGTTTAATCTGTATGATGTTCCTAGGAATACTCCTCCACCGTAATTGTGCAGTGTGATTGCACTTTAAGTGACTTGATTATCTCGCTAATCATATGATTTGGGCTTGGTGTAAGAACATAAAACCATGACTGATATAGCCGTGATTTTGGCAGCATGAATCTGATGACAGGCTCACTTTAGGGGTTGGCTCATCTTCCTAAATGGGTAATATTGAAAAGTGCTTGTAAAAAAAAAAAACAAGCAACTTTACAATTTACCTGTTATTAAAAATCCTCTACTTTCTTCAGAAAGGAGATTTTTTTTTTAATCCATATTTCACTGCATGTTGCCTAAGTTACTGACCACCTCTTCAGTATATCAGAGGTGGCCAGTCTCCTAAGCAAGGAGAACAGTGCTTTCAAGCTTTTTGCTCTTCTGAAGCTGGCCAAAACACTACAGCAGATCCGGTCAGCTTCAGTGTCTTTGGGCCAGCAGTCATGTACCTGGTCCAAACTATCAAATCACCAAGAGCCCACGGCACCCCGGCAAGCAAGAAGATTGGGGGGCAAGAGAATGGTGTGCTGTAGGAAAAGAGAAATGTGACTATCCCTTTAATGTAACGTAAGCTTTGTCATTGTTAGTTTGTTCACCGTATTTTATATTTGCATCTTGTACACAATCCCTTCTCATGTACAGCACCATGGAATCAATGGTGCTGCAAAAATAAATAATAATATGGTTCCAGAGATACAGGCCTTTCTATTTATCGCAAATTTTATGGTCTTTACAATCAGGTGGGGCTCACAGGATTCCCTAAGGGAGTATCTTTAAGTGTATCTACAGTATAACACTACCCTTTGAGCTTTGCCCCTTTTATAAAGACCATAAAAATTTGCACTTAATAAAAAGTCCCTTATTTCTGAAACTGTATGGTGGATTTAAAAAAATAATACTGTATACAGGGGGGAAGCAGTGATAAAATAAGTGCAAAAACTATCCACTTTTTATTTACCTTGTGACAAAGCTTTTTTTACGATCTAATTTGGGTCTATTCCCAAGTAGACTGTAATCTGTACAACATCAAGGCAGCAAGTGCTGAAATCCCGTACAGCACACCCGCAGGGTAAAAGAGGAATTACATGGTCCGAATATTACACAATATACTAATCCTCCATAAAGAGGTGCTCTTTGCGCTGCTTTTTGCTCTGGTGATCTAGTGAAGGTCCTGAATCAGAAAGTCACATTTATTCATAAATTATTTACTAGCAGGGTATTTAAAAATGGGTTTTCAATCTTAGACAAATTGTATGACCATTTTTTAACTTTTCATAAATAATGTTATAAAAAATATATTTTAATCAATTTTTAACAAATTTATTTAAAATTTTCATATCCTGGGTTTGCATTTTCAACATATGATATGACCATGAGAAAACTGTTTACCATGTAATATTTTTTTTTTCCACTCAGTGTCCAGTTTCTTACCAGTAACATCCAGGTAATACATGTTTATTGGCCTATATAAGTGTCACACAGTTGCTTTGGTGACACAACACGCCCAAACAAGTCCTGAAATGATGCTCCGCATTCAGTACATATGGTGCTGACGGTGCAAGGGGTCACATGATAGTGTCCTGTATACACTGGCAAGTATGTTCTGACAAAGTGCAGGTTACTCTGCATTTCCACGCAGCATTTACAGGGTAGATCGTTCTCACTGGAGGGATGAGTCCCATTCTGTTATTGCCAATTTCCATCTTCTTTCAAATATCTATAGAAAAAAAAAGTGTCCCTTACGATTCTGCACAATTTACAACCTCGGGGAACAAGTCACAGGTTACTTAGCTGTAGAAATAAAGCTGTCGGTGCATAGTCACACAAGCTCTAGATTCTAAGAGGGTTTTTTTTGCTTGTTTTATAGTCTTCCCTTACTATTTTTTTATATTTTTTTTAATTAGCCTCAAATATAAGAGAAATTTTGAATTACATAAGTTAAAAAAATATATAAGGCATCCACAGACTTGAGCACAACTGCAAAAGAACATTATAGCGGTGCCAGAAAACCTCTTCAACACATATGCAGCTTGTTACTATATAAACTTACAGTAAGTTTTTTGTTTGCTTTTTAAAGGCTTTTATGTAATTTTTTTAGAGTATAATAACTGCTAATGTTTTGCAGCTCTAGGCGTTTTTACACCTGCCTTTCCACTTTTCTGAAAGAATAGACGGGGCTTAGAGAGAGGGGTCTGATCAACCATAGTCTGACAAATCAGTTCTTTCGGTTCATTGTGTCGTAAAAAAAAAAAGACCAGGCAACATGAATTTCCAGGTCAAGTATAATTACATCAAAAACCAAACTAGGTTTTTTTTATATATATATTTTAATGGTTAAAAAAAATGTCAGCAATTAAATTAAAAAAAAAATAAAATAGTTAATTTGTCAACATTGTCTGAAATGCATAACGTTTTTATTTTTCTTTCGAATGAATAGTGCAAGAACTTGTTTTTTGTGCACTGAGGAGATGGTTTTATTGATATAAATTTGGGGTACATAGGATGTTTTGATCACTTTTTATTTCATATTTTTTAGATACTGGATCAACAACAAAAATGCCAATTCTGGTGTTTCAATTCTTTTTCTATTTCAGCATTTACTGTATGGGATAAATATTTTTATATTTTATCAGCTCAGTCAATTAAACATACGGCAAAGCCAAATATGTTAATTTTATTATTTTGTTTTTACATTTTGCTATTTTTGTTTGGTGGAAAGGAGGGGAGATTGAAATCTTTATTTCTTTTTTTTACATATTTAAACAAATATATATATTTTTTTCTTTTTATTTTATTTAGTCGCCTTACAGGATTTGAACCTGTTATATCTTGATCACCTGCTCACTACTCTACATAGCATTGCAGTGTATTGCAAAATTACAGTACTGATCTCCTATGAAGTCCAGCCACAGGCTTCATAGGAGAGTTCATGTGGAAGACACGGAGGCCTTCCAGCAGGCCCCTTTCTGACATGTAAGCCAATTGACAACCCAAGGTCACATTGCATAGGGTGCCAATGGCTATCAGACGTGACAGTCCTAACGTTGAAGCCTCTTAAATGCAGCTGTCATGCTTGACACCAGAAATTGAGAGGTTAAACGGATGCAATCCTAGCTAGCTCAGTTACTATAGGGTGCCAATACAGTAATACAGCCCATGAGGCATGAAGTGTGCTCAACTCCTGAGCCCGCTCCATTCAGTGAGAGCACACAACCGCTGTACATGTATGGTGGCCATCGCCAAGGGATTAATGGTGTTGTACAATTTGATTTATTTTATTACAAATGGGATTACTAGAGTAAAATAACAAAAGAAGCAGTGCCTAACCCTACCAATCCCAGTGCTTGCCTATGTTTCCTTGGTTCCTAACCAGTCTGTGTTCACCCAGCTCCAGTGATGACATCATGTGACCCCTGCAGCCAATCACTAGTCAATGTTACAGTAAGAGATTGATTGACTCGAGTGTTAACACGTCCTCACTGGAGCTAGGAGAATAGATGAATATTAATTTTTTGTTTTATTTATTTTATGAAATATTACAGATTTGAACAACCTCTATAAGTTTTAGTCTTTTAAAGAGAGCCTGACAGGTGATACATACTGCCCAAACCGTGGGCAGCACGTATCGGCCACTGGCTGGACAATCACATCCATGTATGTTTGTCTCTGAAACCATGAGGCATTTCAGAGAAAAACATACTTTTCAAAGCTGCCAGGGACCGGGCCGGCTATTGACTAGACGTACAGGCAGGTCCCTGGCGGCTTCTCCCGACAAGTAAAAAAAAACCTGTCAGCAATTGTCAGCGGGCGGGGAGAAGCCGCTAGGTACCCGCCTGTATGACTAGTGCACACTGCGTCAGCCATTAAAGGTATGTTTTTCTCTGAAATGCTGCACAGTTTCTGAGTCAAACATATATGGCAGAAATCGTACCGCCAGGGGCTTATATATATGCTGCCATGGTTAGGGAAGCATGTATCAGCTGACAGGTTCCCTTTCACCCAAAACATGAGTTGAGGACAGCCAGCCAGTGGCTTTTATCGCATAACGTTATGGTTATGCTGGTGACTAAAGACCCCCATACAGACGTGAGCCGAACAATGCTACCATTTTACTGACAGCCATCTCAGCAATCTTCCACATACACAGGATCGCTCAATTGGCTGAGCACTCCTGAGTTCTCTACGAGAAAGCTGCTAAAAGACATGTCTGCTGGCGGCTTACCTCTGGGACAATAAAAGCGAAAGCTAATTCAAAATTGGACATACCATATGTTTAACTCCCCCAACAATCAGTTAGAGTGCAGCCCTATGTGCATTAGAGTGTTGGCCGAACCTGTCAATATTGGCAAATGAGGGTAACATCAGTCAAATGTGTAAGGGGGGCTTTAGTGCTCAGCATCAGGTAAAATTATATCCAAACCCTAGAAAGATGTAGAAGATAATAATCAGCATACAATTCTGCACCAACTTTTAGGTGAAAGATGACAGTGACCAAACTGTGACCTTTGTCCGCTCATCATGACCTCCTGAGTGTGCAGGGATATTTATTTGCTTCATTGATCTTTGAATTCTACCTATGATTTTCTTGAGTGGATATCGTGCTTACAAAGTTTTCTTCCCTGTGTCTAAAAAGTGTAAGTATTACTGCATAAAGCCCTCTGTCCTCCTGACCCCAGTCTATAATATGTAGCAAGATCTAGGGAATACACATCAGGATTTCTGTTTTTAACATACATTTTCTGCATAGCTATAAAACTGCAGTCTATGGAAGTGACACCCTACATATAAATAATGTTCTAAACTATTGATATCTGAGCCTGGAAAAATGTAGCCAGGAAATGTAAAGAAATATGGAAAGATTAAAGTGTAAACCGGCTGCATTTTTCTCAGAAGTCACAGATCTCAATGTGTCAGCAGCAAAATGCTCAATATCAGTTATTATCAAAGAGCACAGAGAGGGGCCAGAAGACCGTAGTGTCCGATTCCTCATACTCCTGCACTGATTAGAAGCACTTCACCATCACATTAAATGGTGCAGGTTTCTGAAAATCTGTTCAGTTGAGAGCCTCTAAAGTTTTCCTGCTTTGATCATCTCAGCCGTTCAGTGTTGGCCACTCCCCTCTGGTACTCTGGTATGTATATATATACACATATATATATAATATAAATATATATCAACAACCAATTTGGCCACTTCAGTATCAGCACTACCACTGTCCACCAAACAATGTTTCAGTCTATCTTTCAGCCAGCCACTATCTCACCCAGCTCTCCCATTCACAGGAGTGGTCACTTTTCCAAGGGCTCCTCTGCTCTTTAGGAAAGAGCCACAGTCAGACATCTTTGGTGGTAGCTTATCTCTTATAGCAAAAGGATGCAAGGTTCAAAATCAGACATGCCAATCCTTATTCCCCTCGACAATCATCTGTCACTGACCCCCATATGCAATGGACTGCCGATGGAAGCTTTGGCTATGGTCAGATTTTGCCAACATTAGTCTGATGTTTATGTAGTACAGCTGGAAAGAATCGGGTTAAACCCGAGCTCTGTAGTGTTTGATTAGAAGCACCTACATGGTTTCTCTAAGAATCAGGAAGTAGATTCAGGGAAGCTGACCAGCCAAGATGTGAGCTGTAGTTGAGAGCGACGTCTCTCTCTGAAAGGAGTGACTGAGGAGTCAGTCATTCTGCTGGATGTAGCAAATCCGGAGGCAAATGTTTTAGCTCGTCAACGCACAGAACGTGGGCACCAAACTGGATGTATGCTGGAGCTGAAACGTGTAGGAAAGCCAGAATCTCTTTCTGAGAAGCATCTGCACAGGCCATATGTAGAGAACCGCAAGTATCAGTGGTTGCTATGTACAATAGCTAATTTGTTTAACCGAGCTGGAGCTAGCACAGCCATGTATGAGTAGCCAGGGTCGTATAGATTGTAAGCTTACGAGCAGGGCCCTCACTTCTCCTGTAACTGTTAAAGTATGAGTTACTTTTTGATGTCCTTATTATTTGTCCATGTCCCCGCTTAATTGTAAAGTGCTGCAGAATATCTTGGTGCTATATAAATAAAAAAAAATATTTTTAGTGTCTGTTCTGTTTTCTTAGCACCTGGACAAGGCTAGGGATTTATGTTTATGGGTTTGTTTCGGTTCTGTGCAACCTGTGGAAAGCATTAAAAATTGCATGTGTTTGAACCAAAACTGTATTGCCTATGTTTAAGCTGCTTAGGACTAATGCCTAACGCCTACCAGAGAGAGTGAAACCCTACAATTGGTGCTTGAAATACGGGTGTGAAGTCCCAGAAAGGAAAGGTGATTGCAGTGTAAGGCTTGTATGTACTGGATAGAAGCAGCTACAGTGTAGCAGATGCTGTCTGGAAACATGGCGAAGCTGTCTGATCGGAAGGTGACATTGCTTTGGTGTTAAGGCATCACTGGTGCAGTTCAGGGGTCCGCTGAGAGCTGGGCGCCATCTCTTTAAGTGGAGTTGTGTGTAGGAGAGATGAATACCACAATATCAGGGCCGGTAGGCTGCAGCAGTGGCTGGCACAATTCCTACTTTGCCTACCCTGCCTGCAGTGCTGTTCCTCATACTGGTGAGGGACCTCAGGAGTGCCAGGCAGGTGACTGAGAAATGGTGTCCGAGTGACTGGACTGCAGGACTCGAGGAGTTTGGTGACCCTGGAAAGGGCCACACTTCAGCATATGCTAGTCCCTGGGGAGGGAGTATGGTGTATCGATGGCGACGCCAAGTACTATCACATGGCCCAGGTCTACATACACACAGACTGTTGCTCTGTGTCCCACCAAGTGGGAGTGGTCAAGGACTTGTTACATGCTATGGGACTTGTGGGCTGAAGTGGTAGTGCCCAGTAGTCCAGTATGCTGCCAGGAGTTGGCTGTGGTGACAAGGTCACATGATGTGATGTACATATGATGTGTGGTGACAGGGTCAAATAATGTGAGGGGTGACTTTCCTCTTGCTGTACTGGATAGAGAGGAGGATGTGGTGTAATAATAATAATAATAATCTTTATTTTTATATAGCGCTAACATATTCCGCAGCGCTTTACAGTTTTGCACACATTATCGTCGCTGTCCCCGATGGGGCTCACATTCTAGATTCCCTATCAGTATGTTTTTGGAGTGTGGGAGGAAACCGGAGTACCCGGAGGAAACCCACGCAAACACGGGGAGAACATACAAACTCCTTGCAGATGTTGTCCTAGGTGGGATTCGAACCCAGGACCCCAGCGCTGCAAGGCTGTAGTGCTATCCACTGAGCCACCGTGCTGCCCTGTGTACTGAACTCATACCAGCATCAGTGCAGTGTGTAGGACCGTGTACAGTGTATAGGACTGTTGGTAGAATTGTGTGCAATGAGTTTGCAGCCCTATGATGTGTCGGCATTGGTAGTGCATTGTGTGTGAGGCTGTGTGTCTGCAGAGCAGTATGATAATGTGCAGGCGGCAGAGCATGTTTGTGTGTAGCCCAGCTGTGTCTGGAGCCACATGTTCCCAGGAGGATGCAACCAAGGTAAACCCACAATGACCCATATGCACACAACACATCTGCACTTTTCCCTATATCCACCAGAGGGAGCCCTTCCGCAGTATATTTAAGATAGTGTAGACACGTGAGTTACCTCAGAACGGCAGTTACCTCAGAACATGAGAGAACGTCTTAGAGAGCAGTGAGAAGTTGTCAGTTTTTACCTCAGACGAGCAGAGGGAGGGAGAGAGTTACTGAAAGCCTGAATACTTCAGCGTATACTCAGTTTACAGCGTGGAGTCCAGTAGTAGTGGGAAAGATTGCCACTTAGCCTGGTCAAAACTGAGCCAACTGAGAGTACCTTCAGTGAGCGAGCGTGCCGACGCTTTGAGAGCGGTGAAGAGAAGGAAAAGCTGCCATCTACTGCTAGTGTGTGCTTATGTTGAAGGTGAGAGTAGGACGAAAGGCGAGTGGAAGAAAGAAGAGAGTGACAGAGGTTGAAACAGCATTGATCGCTTACCTCTACTCTGCACTACCGGACACCAGGTCCGAGCTTGCTAGCATCTACACGACTAGTAGGAGAAACCGGAGACCCTGCTGGACTTCAGGTCGCAGGGGCCCAACAGTGTTGATACGTAGCCGGGGACAGGAAGACAGGAGTCTGGTCGGCCAACCATTAGAGACACTGTTCTGTCCACAAGAAGGCTTCACCACAAAGTCAGCCGGGCGTATATGAGAAGACAGAGTTAGACTTCGTTCTATACAGGTCAGAAACTCACACACATAAGGGAGTACGGAGGCCCTACACCTACTCAGTGGGATTACTGGATGTGCATCCTCCACCCTGACAGCTTCCCGGGACGTGCCTGCAACTACCATCAGTAAAGGTACAGAAAGAGACTTTCTTGTGTGTGTCTGCCATATTGCTCCTGCACCCCTACACCGCCATATACCCTGAGGGATCAGTCTTGCCTGTGGAAGACTTAACACCTTGCTGCCCAGTAACAACCCCTCAGAGGATCTACCCTGCAGCGCTGGTCACCCTGACCAGGTACCACAGGTGGCGTCACGAACAAACTGTACATACTTTAATCCCCTGTAAATATCCCCTTTTATTGAGGTGAGCCCCCAGGGCAACGGACCGAGCTGCGCTACCCGTGACATCCCCCATTGAAGTGAACGGGCTCAGTGCCGAGTACCCCACAGGCCCTGGCTACGGGCGACTCATTTGCATGATGTGCAGGTGGCAGAGGCTGTGTATGTGATGAGTCTGTAGGATGCAAAGCTCTGTGTAAGCTGTAGATAGCAAAGTCATGTGTGAATGGTGGTCCCCAGAAAGCTAGGAGACAATAATCAGTTTTGGTAGAGTGACCCCCTGCTGGCAATGTGGGTTGGCAGATGGTACCCAGCCCTCTGCTTTGAGCACATTGGGTGATATGTAGTTTAGCTGGGAAGGACAGGGTGAAACCCCAGCTCTGCTGTGGTTGATTAGAAGCACCTGCATGGTTTCTCTTTTTCTCTAAGAATCGGGAAGTAGATTCAGGGAAGCTGACCAGACAAGATGTGATCTGTATATGAGAAAGACGTGACTGGGTGTAGCAGAGACAAATGTGTTAGCTTGTGAATGCACAGACTGAGGGCACCAGACTGGATGTGTCTTCAAGCTAAAAAGTGTTGGAAAGCCAGAAACCCTCTCTGAGAAGCATCTGCACAGGCCGTATGCAGAGAACCAACATATTAGTGGTTGCTAAGGACAATAACTGTTTTGTTAGACCGAGGTGGGGCTAGCACAGCTGTGTATGAGTAGCCAGGGTCTGTTCTGTTTAATTAGCACCTAGACGAGGCTAGGGATTTATATTTATGAGTTTGTTTTGGAGCTGTGCAATCTGTGGAAATAAATACTGCACTTTTGTGGACCAAAACTGCATTGCCTGTGTGAATGTTACCTAAGGCCTCTCTACCAGAGACTGAAATCCTACAGGCCGTTAAAGGGAATCTGTCAGTAGAATCCTGAGCTCTGTTTGTAGGCAAGTAGGTCATAGGAAGCTGAATAAAATGATACATTGCCTATCACTCCGTTTTCGTGTCCGGCTGATACTTGACTCTGGTAAGGTCGATTCCTGGTTAACCCGTTCCCCTTACTCCTTCTCATCCCTTCTCCCTTAATAAAGACCAGCACAACCGTTCTTGGGTGTAAAAAGGCCACAGCAGCCAATTTATTGATAATTTGATAACTAAACAACCCCTGGTGAGGTCCTCGAAGCTAAAAGGGGGGAAGGGGTCTGGTGGTTCAACATTGCGGGGCATTGCCCCTCCCTCCCAACCTTACTTCTGGCCACGAGACGTCCTGGACACCAGATGTAGAGCACCTCTGTGATGCATTGTGACATGTCACCCATCCCCCAGCCTGTCTTGCCTGCAATGATCTAAGTGCCATGCCACTGCATCCTGCAGTATGGAGGCAGATTATATCCCAATGAGCGAGCTAAGGGATATCCCAGAGAGCGATAAAATAGTCGCAGGAAGCCAGCAAAGCGTTGTCCCGTTAACCCAGGAAGAGATGACCTCACAAGGAGCCAGAAGAGAGCTGCCAGCACTTCAACAGAAGATGCACATACAGTAGGAAGCATGTGAGGATAGCGAAGGAGGAAGTCTACACCATAAATGTGAACCAGTTACAACCCTAAAGATCTAAAGCCGGGAAGTTGGGTGCTGATCAGAGTCATCAAAAAGAATCATTGGTACAAACCCAAGTGGGAAGGACCTTACTAAATTTTTCTGACAATATCTACTGCTGTCAAAATTGCTGAAAGACTCTCTTTTGATACATCTATTATACTGTAAATTGGTCAGACAGTTAGTGATAAATCAATTGGATCCTATTTTTAAGACCATTAGAAAGGGAAGGCCCATCTCAACTGTGGTGAAGAAATCCCCCCACCACCCCCCTACTTGGGTAATCAAGCAAATCACCTTAAGAAAATGGATGTTTTAGGGATATTTATACTGAGGCTACTGCAGATAACAGCAGGAGGGGGAAGGAAAGTTGGTGTCTGGGAGGGGGGCAAATTATGATAATTTTAACTTAGATTGGGCAGCCACAAACCTCACCTTTGTAGAAGGACAAAGTGCAACAATAGAGGTGGATTTCAGTACTCTTCTAGGGGGACACTACCATAGGATATGTGATACCCGTCAACAGGCCTCAGGCATGAAATGGTCAGAAAAATACATATGTTGGATAACTGCTAACCAACCCTACCACCGTAGGTGCCCAGACATCAAACAAGTCTTTTGGTCAACAAAGTACGAGGATCCTGAGTATAGGTTAGAAGGTTATCAAAGACTACAAGATAGACTGTCTATCAGGATGTCACTTAACTCGCCATGCAGCAACAAAACCAACTGTAATGGGTTATTGATCACCTTGAAAAATCCTCAAGTGACTGATACAAGGTTATATGCTGTAGTGGTAGATGTAATGGACAATGATCCAATAGGACATTTTTACTTAGTAGTACAAAAGCCTCAAATTGAGGCCACTCCAGAAATAAAAGCAATGACCCCGAAAGGAATTGGCAATACAACTGAAAGTCTGAACAAAGAAAATTGTGCCTCCTATGCTACACAATTAGGAACAGTTCCATTCTCATTAAATAATACCGCAGACCCTGAAGGTTTACAGTGTATAATTAAGCTATTCAATAAGGCCTACAAACCCCAGGATTCAGAGGGAAAGTGTAAAACTCTTGACTTATTGTTTCCTCCAGTGGGGAGACCTAAATTCCCACTACATGTCATCAATTACGGGCAGCACGGTGGCTCAGTGGATAGCACTGCAGCCTTGCAGCGCTGGAGTCCTGGGTTTGAGTCCCAGGACTCCCAAGGACAACATCTGCAAGGAGTTTGTATGTTCTCCCCGTGTTTGCATGGGTTTCCTCCGGGTTCTCCGGTTTCATCCCACACTCCAAAAACATACTGATAGGGAATCTAGATTGTGAGCCCCATCGGGGACAGCGACGATAATGTATGCAAACTGTAAAGCGCTGCAGGATATGTTAGCGCTATATAAAAATAAAGATTATTATTATTATACATTGATAGCTGTTGTGAAGAAACCAGATTGCATCTTAATTTCCCAGACAACCATGTTTTTGTAAACCCACAAGAATTGACTTTTTATCTGTATATTGGCTTGTGGATTTAAGTGTTTATGTCTGGTGGGTCAAGAAGACAGACTTGCATACCATTTAACATACTATGTAAGTCTGTAATAATGACTTGTACATAGTGTGTGTTTATCTGTGTTTATTGTGAGCTCATATGCTAATTGTGCATTGTATTCTATAACCAGTTTGTTGACTTCGAAGGTAGATAGGGAAAGGCTGTGAGGATGAACTGAAGCACACTGGGTAATTCTAAAAATAGCTTACATGTCTCAGGTATAAAAGCAAGAGACAGAGAGAGCAGTTCAGATCTCACCTCATCACACAGAGCTACCAGTCGGACATTCTGCACAACACTTAACGGACGAAGACAGGACTGCAGCTAATTCATCATGGCAACATCATGAGGGACACAGATCTGATCCAGTGACCATCTCTGAACCCTGGATATGTTTGAAGAAAGCCAGGTTTTGGGACCCGCTGGTCGCCTGCTTCCATGGAGATGGTCAGATAAGCCAGGTGGTGACTCTCGTGTCAACTGGCTTTGGACCTTGTATGGCAGTATGGACTGTTATCTCGCTACGCTTGTTGTTATCTCTTCTCTGTGTGTATATCACAGGTGAAATAGCGATCCTGGGAGCTCTGACGTTGTGTCAACTGGCTTTGGACCTTCTACGGACTGTTCTCGGTCATCTCCCTACGCTTGTCAATATTTCTTCTCTGTGTGTATATCACAGGTGGAATATCGACCCTGGGAGCTCTGACGTAACATCTATCATCATCCAGGCGAGTCAGCGGAAGTGTGAGGCCCTGTAATGTGCACCATGTTGGGGGTAATTGCTGGGATTGTTTTGTTTACTATTGGGTGTTGTGGTTCAATAAAGTATTGCCACACTGTTTTACCCTAACCCTGCGTTATCTGTGAAGTGTAATGCCCACGTTTAACAGGAGAGCAGGTGTTAGGCGGGACGATCCCTGGTCCATGCGGTTTCGGAAAGCAGACTTGGGTGCCCGCCGACTCCCCCAGTTTCTCCACACTTGGTGGCAGCGGTGGGATACTACTCAGCCCGGTCGAACTGGGGGAGCTGCAGGGGGCTGGTGTTCTCACACACCGTCCAGTGCTCCACAGCCAGGGAGGCATACAGACAAACCCAGCAGACCATTGATGAGGCATGCAAAGCAGGTTTCGGATGCTACTACGTCCAACCACACCAACTCGGAATTGGGAAGAAGACCAGAATCGATATATAACCTCAACAAGAAACAGAAACTACAGATGTTCCAGCTTCAACAGATTGAATGGGAGTTAATCCAGGAACTATGGAATGCGGAGGAAGCCATGCGTGGACTGAATGGATACCAGTTGCTACTCTTCAATTAAGTGTGGAGTTTATTGTCGTAAGGAGGACTTGTAATATGCTCTGAGGAAGCTGGATGATACAATGTTTTGTGTCATAAAGGTGAGACCTCTTACATTCGTGACTGTGCATAAAGACATGTTGTGGACTGCTCCCCATAAGTGGAGAAGGATGACCGTAAGCCTATCATGTCTGGTTAATTAAGATGGTGGAGCAATATGAAGAAACCAGATTGTATCTTAATTTCCCAACCATGTTTTTGTAAACCCACAAGAATTGACTTTTTATCTGTATATTGGCTTGTGGATTTAAGTGTTTATGTCTGGTGGGTCAAGAAGACAGACTTGCATACCATTTAACATACTATGTAAGTCTGTAATAGTGACTTGTACATAGTGTGTGTTTATTGTGAGCTCATATGCTAATTGTGTATTGTATTCTATAACCAGTTTGTTGACTTCGAAGGTAGATAGGGAAAGGCTGTGAGGATGAACTGAAACACACTGGGTAATTCTAAAAATAGCTTACATGTCTCGAGTATAAAAACAAGAGACAGAGAGAGAAGTTCAGATCTCATCTCATCACACAGAGCTACCAGTCGGACATTCTGCACAACACTCAACCGATGAGAGACAGGACTGCAGCTAATTCATCATGGCACCATTATGAGGGACACAGATCTGATCCAGTGACCATCTCTGAACCATGGATATGTTTGGAGAAAGCCAGGTTTTGGGACCCGCTGGTCACCTGCTTCCATGGAGATGGTCGGATAAGCCAGGTGGTGACTCTCGTGTCAACTGGCTTTGGACCTTGTATGGACTGTCATCTCGCTACGCTTGTTGTTATCTCTTCTCTGTGTGTATATCACAGGTGGAATAGCGACCCTGGGAGCTCTGACGTTGTGTCAACTGGCTTTGGACCTTCTACGGACTCTATGGACTCCCTACGCTTGTCAATATCTCTTCTCTGTGTGTATATCACAGGTGGAATATCGACCCTGGGAGCTCTGACGTAACATCTATCATCATCCAGGCGAGTCAGCGGAAGTGTGAGGCCCTGTAATGTGCACCATGTTGGGGGTAATTGCTGGGATTGTTCTGTTTGCTATTGGGTGTTGTGGTTCAATAAAGTATTGCCACACTGTTTTACCCTAAGGCTGTGTTTCCACGATCAGGAAACACAGCGCTTTGGACGGAGCGGAAAGTCAGCTCCGCCCAAAGCCCCGCCCCCATGTGAACGCGTGGCGAATCCATATGTATTCATTGAACACATCCGGAATCACAGCAGGGCTACATAACCCTGTGTTATTTCCCTTGCGGTGCCGCAGCGTCGCCGCAAGGGAATAGGACATGCTGCGATCTAAAAAGACGCGCCGCATGTCCGTTATCGCAGGTCTGCCGCATGCGTATTTTAACGCATAGTGGAGACGGGATTTCTTGAAATCCCCTCCACTATGCTGTAACATCTGGACGCTGCGTGTTTGACGCTGCGCCAGCGCACAGCGTCAAGCACGCAGCAATTACTGAGTGTTTCCTGACCGTGGAAACACACATTAAATCTGTGTTGTCTGTGTAGTGTTATGCCCACGTTTAACAGGAGAGAGGGTGTTAGGCGGGACGATCCCATGTCCATGCGGTTTCGGCTAGCAGACTTGGGTGCCCACCGACCCCCCGTTTCTCCACAGCTGTGATCCGATGTCTTATTCCATAGAAATCCACATTTTCTTATAAGTAAATGAGCTGTTTAGGACTATGGGCCGGACACTGGTTTGCATGAGACTCTGCCTCCAGAGCTTATTTTGAATAAAAGGGGGCATTACCAGTGTGATCAAGCCCCAATATCAATGCTGCATCCCTCTGTAAGACCTTTTAAAAAATTTTAATTTTTCAGAGTCAGTTAAATCTCTTTTTTGACCGATTGTGCCTGAGGATGAGGAAAACAAGCTGCGCAATAATGCTGCACACCATGATAAAGGTTGTTGTATTCTTAGGCCTCACCCTCCCTCATTAAGGGTGCATTCACATTGTCTCTGCCTCCGTTCAGTGGCTGTGTTGGCATTTACATCCAAAACGGGGTTTGGACGTATGCGCCGACGGGGCTATAGACTGTAATGGTTACTGCAGAATGAACATAAATGCTGCCATGCATCGTTTTCGAAAGTGTACGCCTACAGGAGGTTGACACTCAGGCGTAGTAGACTGCGTCTGGGTGTCTGCCTTCAGTAGGCGTAGACTCCTGAAAATTCTGCACATCCGACTGCACGTTCACTCTTCATCCTTACAGTCAGTGGCCCCGTCGACACATATGTCCGAACCTCGTTTTGCGAGTGGGTTTTGATGTATGCCCTGATGGGACCACCAAACGCAATGTGAAAGCACCCTTTCACGAATACACATCACCTGAACTGCTTCATCCAATATTCAAGTTTATACAGCTTGAAGTTGAAAAAACCTGCATAAAAATGATGATATGGTCAAAATACTCACTTCCCTAATTATTGTGCACATAGTGTAGGGCCCCCGCCAATCCCGAGATCCTGAAGTACATAGTTTGAATGAAGCAATTGGGGTGCTGTTCTCAGCTATCTCCCTCTGTCCCATACATAATTGGTGTGCTGGTGTGCATCGCTATATTCAAACAATGCCCTACAAAGCCTCAATCTTTTATTAATGTGAGTCTCAGTACCCAGCAATCATAAAGTTCCCTGGATAGGTGTTAACTTTGTAAATTGGAACAAACAATGCTTCATGTTTGCACTGATGGCTGTGTAAGGGTGTAACGGGGGATGTCATATGCTGCTCCCTCTCAAAACAGCATTTATATAAAGTATGTAATTTTATTGCATTTTTGTGATTGTTATATGTAAAACTACATAGAATTTTATAGGCACTAATGTACTTGGTTTAATTTTATGTACTGTGATTAATGTATAATGTGATTTATGTATAGTATATAGAGAAAGTTGGAGAATATATCTGAGATAAATAAGCTGTTAGCAGGAGTTCAAGGCCAGAGGGTTGGAGGGCATGAGAAGTACGGACTGTTTGGCAATATGAGAACGTCGACAATTGTTGTCAGCGGGCATTCCTGTAACATCCAGTGCCTACAGCCCGAACTAGGCACTGGGAAGCATGCCTTATTCCCTTCCAACAAGTGGAAGCCGGAGGGGCAAACACATGAGAGAGATGAGACGGGACTCATGGAAACTGTGAAGCCGGATGGAGTATTTCGGGGCCGAGGGAGCCATTAAGCGAAGGGATATCTCAAGTGGAACAAATAGTGAACATGGAAACGTACTGTGTTGTAACTGCAATTGAACTCAAGATTCTAAGTAAAGTGGAACTGTTTGTTAAGAAGAAAGTGTCCCCTGATTTGTGTGCGGATGTTTGTCTCCACGATTCCAGATCCAGCGGAGGCCTGTGGCCGAAACATGAGTGTACTGCACCACACGCACAGCACATGCGAATCAGAACACTATTCATTTGTAGGGTGACAGGATGTGGGAACACAGCAGCCCCTCGCCCTGTGCACCTTACAGCTGATGCTGTGGATTTTAATATGCTGGAATAAAAGGAAGCTTTATGAGAGAAGCCGATCGTGATACTGGATTTTTTTCTCTATTGTTACTTTTAAAGAAACATTACAACATACACAGGTCTTGGCAAAGTTTGAAACTACTGGATTCCAAAACAAAGTCTGCACTGATTCTGTTATGTAACAAAGAGGCTTTTGGTTCCCCCAGAGGCATCAGGGTGACGGCAGCCTCTGTCCTCCCTACAGTTACACCACAGTCCCCATATAATTTAATAAGTATCCCCAAAGGTCATGAAAATCACAGCACTGTGGGACATAAGCGAGGACTTTATTGTACTTTATATTATATGTTACATTTTTCTTTTGCTTTTCTGAGGCACCAAAAATTGTCCTTGCTGAAAAAGTGATTTTCTTTTAACTATGCACCAAGCATTCCTTTGTTATGAGTTACCATATTTATGTGAAAGTCAGTAGCTATTAGTCAGCATGCTCGGAACGTGAGGATGAACCCACTGCCTCTGTTTATAGTGCCATTTGGCCCAGGCACCATCTGCAAATCCTTTTTACAATCCCATGGAGAAGGGGCCACATTCCCACTTCTTATTCATATTTCCGTTCCTATAAAGATGGCCCAGAGAACACTTACAGCGGTGGTACTTAGAAACCATGTGGCAAAAATTACAAAAACCACAATGAGGCTCCTGTACACGCGCTGCCCAGGTCGGCCCTCACTGACCTCTCACACAGTCGTTTCCTACAGTTTATTTTTTTGGCACACTGATTTGAAACGTGTTGTGACCTTGTGTCTGACGTTACGGTGTGTGTCCTGTAGGTATGCCGGCCTGTCATCTCTTATTTAGGTATTAAATGGAATCTTCCTTTCTTACAGGAAATTAAAGCTGCTTATACTATAGTTCTCTAACACATGTGAAAAATGCTCTCTAGGAGAGACAGAAATAGTAAGGACATCCCTGTCATTGATAGATACTGACAGTGAAAGCATCAGTGCCAAATTCCAATTTGGTGCAACTTTCCAGAAAAAAAATTTGAACTATCTTACAGAGAAGGTCTATTGTACGTAAAATGGTATCCTGGATTTTATCAATGAAAATAAATGTATAGCCTCATATCAGTATGGGTTTATGAGGGATCAGTCTTCCTAGGCCTCGTTCCTATCTATACAGCCACTTGGTGTTATTTTCTCTCTGACATGACAATGAAATGCTGGAGGCAAATTGATGAAAAGTTTGGTTTGAGGTTATTCACATTAACCGGGTGCATCAGAACCCTTCAAAAATCAGGATCAGAAAACATATTTTACAGTAAAAACTGGAGGAAAAAAAGGAGTATGACCACTAATACCGTATTGATATCAGTTGTCATCGATAAAGGCAAAAAAAAACTATCATAGAAGCCCAAGGTGTAGTGAAACCTGGTTAATCTGATTAGCTTCTATGAGGAGGATAGATTTAAGCCCCTCATACACATTACGCTACTGTTGGCCACACCTGCCAATATCGACGAGTTCAGCCAACTGATATTCAGAAGAGATGTCAGTCCGGCATGTCCGATGTGGGACTGCGGGTCACTTTGTTATCCTAGAGATAAGCCGCTGGCAGAGATGTCTGTCGGTCGGCTTTCTCACAGGTGGAACGAGCACTCATGTAAATGGGAGAGTAATTTTATTCATGCATCCAGATGTCGCAGAGCTGGACTCGTCGTGGGACACTCGTGATTAAATGAACTACATCGGACAGGAACTATTTGTGTTGTTTTGTTATTTTATTTTTTCAGTAGACCGAGGGCTTTGCTTGGATCTGGGCGTGCAATAAAAATATGGAAAACTGTGTAGTGGTTTATTTCATTAAAATACTTTTTTCTGGCTGTCTTTTTTAACCCTTTAACTATAGGATTAATAATGGATCGGTGTCTTATTGACGCCTCTCCATTATTAACCGGGCTTAATGTCACCTTACAATCAAAGGTGACATTAACCCCTTATTACCTCATATGTCACCACTACACGGCAGTGGGAAGAGAGGCTAAGCGCCGGAATTGGCGCATCTTAGAGATGCGTCATTTCTGGGGTGGCTGAGAGCTGGTGATTGTAGTCAGGGGGGTCCATGGACCCTCTCTAGGCTATGAATATAAGCCCGCAGCTGTCTGCTTAGCCTTTCTGGCTAATAATTATAAGGGGATGCAACATAATTTTTTTGGGGGGCCCCTATTTTAATAGCCAGTGAAGGCTACGCAGAAAGCTGCGGGCTGATATTCATAGCCTGGGAAGATCCATGGGTATTACCCACTTCCCAGGTTATAAACACCAGCCCTCAGTCGCCAGCTTTCCCACTCTAGAATAGAAAATTGCGCGGGAGCCCACGCAATTTTTTTTCCATTTTTTTTTTAATTAAACATATTGCGTTTAAGGTCGGAGTCACACTTGGTAGAGACTTGCACAAGTCACGCACCTCAATATCCGGCATGTATTTCTATGCAGCTGAACACTCCGGTCCGAGTGCCGGCGGCAGTGCCAGGTATTGAGGTGCGAGACTTGTGCGAGTTTCTCTTAAAGTGTGACCCCGGCCTGACACAGATTTTTTTCTATCTATAGATCGATCTATCTATAAATAGATGTCCTCCCTCTTTCTGAAACTGAACCTGTCAAAAACGGAACTCCTCGTGTTTCATCTCTCTACTAACCTACCTCTGCCTGATATTGCCATCTCCGTGTGTGGTTCCACCATTACTCCCCAGCAACATGCCAGCTGTCTTGGAGTCATACTTGATTCCAAGCTTTCATTCACCCCCCACATCCAATCACTGGCTCGCTCTTGTTATCTCCACCTCAAAAACATCTCTAGAATTCGACCTTTTCTTACTTTTGACTCTGCAAAAACTCTTACTATTTCTCTTATTCATTCTCGTCTGGACTATTGTAACTCTCTACTAATCGGTCTCACTCTTGCCAAACTCTCCCCTCTCCAATCTGTCTTGAATGCTGCAGCCAGAATCATATTCCTCACCAATCGTTATACCGATGCCTCTACCTTGTGCCAGTCATTACACTGGTTACCCATCCACTACAGAATCCAGTACAAACTTATTACCCTCACTCACAAAACACTCCATGGCTCAGCACCACCCTACATCTCCTCCCTTGTCTCAGCCTACCATCCTACCCGTGTCCTCTGTTCTGCTAATAACCTGAGGTTAGCATCCTCAATAATCAGAACCTCCCACTCCCGTCTCCAAGACTTTTCACGTGCTGCGCCAATTCTTTGGAATGCACTACCCAGATTAATGCGATTAATCCCCAATCTCCCCAGTTTTAAGCGTGCCCTAAAACGCATTTGTTCAGACCGGCATACCGCCTCAATGCATTAACCTAACTATCCCTGTTGGCCCATTCAAAAAATTTTCTACCATAATCAGATACCTCATATTATGTTCTCAACCGCTTTATGCATTTAATAGCCCTCTGTGTCTGTACTGTTACATACTTAGGCTGATAACTGGTTCATGCAGAATTACATGAACACCCGTTTCGAACACTATGGCTGGTCCGAACAATGAAAGCAACTGCTACCATCCACCTTTCGTGTCTCCCCTTTTTCCTCATAGATTGTAAGCTTGCGAGCAGGGCCCTCATTCCTCTTGGTATCTACTTTGATCTGTGTTTATTGTTATGCTGTAATATCTATTGTCTGTACAAGTCCTCTCTATAATGTAAAGTGCTGCAGAATATGATGGCGCTATAGAAATAAAATTATTATTATTATCTATAGACCAATCTATCTATAGATAGATAGATATGGGATAGATAGATGGAATGAGATAGACAGATCTATACATAGATAGATCTATAGATAGAAAGATGGATCGATCTATAGATAGATAGATCTATCTATCCCATATCTATCTATCCATCCCATATCTATCTATCTATCTATCTATCTATCTATCTATCTATCTATCTATCTATCTATCTATCTATCTATCTATCTATCTATCTATCTGTGTGTGTAATAGAGTATGTGTTGGACAAATGTAAAAGAGGAGGTTGGACCAGAAATGACATCACAAAACCTTTTTTTTTTTGTTAAATAATATATCTTTATTTAGCTTACAAAAAAAAGCATACAAATCCGCATGAAAAAAACCGCATCAAAAACAAAGTTGACCAGCCAGTGACCTCTGATGCAGATTTGGTGCAGATTTTACCTGCGTCAAATCCTGAGCAAATACTGAGCCAATCCTGACCGTGGCAACATACCCTTAGGGATCACTAAATGTCCAAAAGTATATCTAGATGACATACTCAAAGAAAGTGCAATCTTCTGGATGAAAAGACACCATGCCAGATATAAGTGCAAAAGCGCCATATTAGAAACTGTCAGACTTTCTGACAACCACGGTATGTCATGTCGGATCTCTAATGGCAGAATTCCAGACTTTATATGCCGATGAGCGATCTCTCGAGGAGGAACATTGCTGGATTGACCTACACTGCAAATTTTCATGGGCGCCTCCCATCTGTCACCTGATGTAATCATCTAATTTTGGGAGTATCATCCGCACTAAATAGCAGCATGTGACCACCCTCAATCTCACCAGTAGACACAAGGACCTCGTTGCACCTCGATATGACAATGGAAGGTGATCAAACACAGATTAAGTTGATGTTCAGTCGTACCTGTTGTACACATAGTGAGTCAATATGATTACACATGTTTCGTTTAAACTTGTTCCAATACTTCATTGAGTCCATCCGGATATAGACTGCGCAGTTTATATATCCAGTGGGACTCTTTAGCATTAAGGACTGATTTTCTGTTCTTAGTGTCAATGGGAATTTGTTGTAATTGTACAACAGGTATTGAATTAAAGTTTTTATTGTGTTTAAGGGCGAGATATTTTGACAGGCTTTGTATCAAAAAACCTTTTTTTCACATTAGGACGTTCATGCGGACTCGTAGGGATTGTGTACATATTGGACACCGCAATCACGTTATTACCTAAACAACAAAGTCTGAACTACAGGACAATTCTTTAATTAAAACAATGGACAGTATTATTTTTGATTTTCATAAATTTTACCCCATGATCAATAAGATTGCAACACCGGAACCGGTTCTTCCCACATTTAAACACTCCCTTTCTGGCATCTTTGGAATGTTTTCCTTTGTTACCAATGGGAGTTTCAGAATCACTAATTAATTTTTGATTTTTCAAAAGACTAGGTGCTACACAGTTCTTTTTATCATTTTCCCTCTACAGAATATATTTCTATCTATGTGGAATTAATTTTTTTATTTAATATTGGATCTTTTTTGAGTAGATACCAATACTTATTAAGAATATTCCGAATAGTTTGGTTCCCCTTATTGTATGTGGTTATAAAACTGTATTTCCACCGCGATGTTTCATCATCACTGTTAGAATTTTTACAATGATTACTGAGACAATCGCCTTGGGTGAGATATGTTGGTATGCCGTCTGGACAAGTGGTTTGGGCTATCTTTTTTTCACTGAACCTGGTTTGTAGAATATGTGACTGTTGAATGTAATCTGCAATAGAACAGTTTCGTCTGATGCGGCGGAGTTGGCTAGATGATATATTCTTTTTCCATTTTTAGCAGTGTGAGCTGAAAAAAATCTAAATATCCATTCACATCGACAGACTCGAAATATGTTCTGCTCATCATGGACGGATTTGTGAGATACAGTTCTAAATCTAAGGACACAGAGATATCTGTGGTGAACGAGAGTCCCCAACAATTTGTTTTGACTTCCTCTACAAAGATATTGCCTCTGATTCCGTGCCACACCAGGAATTGGTTAATATTTTGGCCAAAATACGAAGCTTGCGACCCAGGTCAAGGCGTTTGGTGCCCTACACAAACCTTATCTTATGCGTTTCGAATATTAGGCAACCACACCCCCATAATTGGTAAGCACCTGAGTGGTATTTTGAAGTTGTGCTGCCTCTGCCGTTTATTATGGGGGCTTGCTGCATCCGGCAGTGCATTAGTATTCTAAATAGGTATTGGTAAGTATGGCTGCTTTTTTTCTGTGATGTATTTTGAATTTAATGCCGTTTCAAATTAATTGCTTTTTTTTATAAAGCCCTAAAAATCCCATTAACCTCTTAACAGCATGTATTGCCTGCCATTAATGTCATTGTGTGTCCACCTCACTTATTGGAAGAATTACCACAAATTTGCTGAGTAGATTCCTCACTGCAAAATCCTCAGCAATTTACAAAACAATACCTGTGGACATGGATTATCGAAATCCTATCAAAATGTAGCATTAAAATTGGACATGCGACGATCAACACGGCAATCAACGTTTCAAATCTGCAGCAAGCTCACTCTATAGAAGAGGTCTCCAACCTTCCTGACCTTGAGAGCCACATTCAGCTCTGAGAGGGTCACGAGCCACGTCCATCTTCTGCCCCCCTCACAGCAGTGGCAACCAAAGCCCCCATTATGGGTGTAATGATAACCAAAGCTTTTCCACAGAAATCACCCCGAAGCAGAAGATCCAAGGGTTCCCACAATACCCCCATTCAGTTTTCTCCCAACACACTGTCGCATCCAGGTTCAAGAACCTCCCCTGACAGGTAGTATCATCCTGTCTCCAGCGTACCATACTGAAATTATCGCCAAACCTCTAAGAACAGTATATGTGCATCCAGATCTGCTCTTCTGCGCAGGGCTACTCACAAAATTCACCATTTTGAGATGTGGTCTTCATACCTGTTTTCTAGACCTGGAGCTAATGCAATAAGCTGGCAGACAGCCGCGAGCCACAATTCATGGCAACGCGAGCCACATGTGGCTCCCGAGCTACAGGTTGGGGACCCCTACTCTACAGCTTTTTCTCCACAAATTTCATCCTTGAAATTCATTTGGTTAAATCAGTGTCAAAATAGGTAGCAAAAAAAAGTTTTCCATGTTGGGACCTTGGGAAATGAGGAAAAAGTACAAAGTCTGTGAGGTTGACAATACCCAATCTATGGCATAAGAGCTCATTCAGACATCATTTTTAGCATAGAGTTCTGTGTTTTTCACCTGTCATAGCCTTTGGACCTTTTCATGTGTTTTTATGAATCGGTGGTCTGCACAAAATCATACCAGACATGTCCAATTATGAAAGAGAACGGACAGCACCTCCAAAAATATATATAACTGAACATGAAGTTCGAAGTTTAACATTCTGATGATCAGACTGCATAAAGCCCACTGCCACATCACGGCAAACCTCTTAGTGGGTCCCTATCGCCCTAACGGAGCGGAGCCGTGCGCCGACCACCGCAGCAACAATGCACCAGCAGGGCGCGTGGCCTGGTGCCTCACCGCGCTCATGTTGTAAGGCTGGCTTCACACTTGCGTTTGAGCAACCTGCGCCTGTCTGCGCACGGCCGCTGCTAAGCTCTGCCCCTGGCCGCGCCTCCTCCCGGCGGCTTGGCCTATGGGCGCATGACGCCGCATGCGACCTGCGTACCCTATCTTTATCATTGGGTACACAGGCCGTGCGTAGGTATGCGTTTGGCGGCGCATGCGTCCTTTTGACTGGTGCGGCAAGCGCACCAAAAAGCAACATGCAACATTTTGGTGCGCTCGGCGCACCGTCAAAAGGTCGCATGCGCCGCCAAACGCATACCTGCGCACGGCCTGCGTACCCAATTATAAAGATAGGGTACGCAGGTCGCATGGGGCGTCATGCGCCCATAGGCGGAGCCGTGCGCAGACAGGCGCAGGTCGCTCAAACGCAAGTGTGAAAGCAGCCTAAGACAAAGTCCCCATGACTCCAGACCGTGCCACCCCGCCAGCACATAACCACAGCAACAATGGCCGCCACACAACACCAAATGAAAGGAGCCATGAAACTCCCCTTCCTCAAGATCTCCAGTGAGAGCAAAAATAGGCAGACCCCCTTTTTTGCAGTCTCCTGCTAATTTAAAATCACCTGTGCCAAATGGGAGGAGTGCACATTCGAAAAGAAAAAGGACAGATCATGAAATATGCTAAAAAAGAAAATGGACAGCACCTCCAAAAATAATAATTTTATTTCTATAGCGCCAACATATTCCGCAGCACTTTACATTATAGAGGAGACTTGTACAGACAATAGACATTACAGCATAACAATAAACACAGATCAAAGTAGATACCAAGAGGAATGAGGGCCCTGCTCGCGAGCTTACAATCTATGAGGAAAAAGGGGAGACACAAAAGGTAGATGGTAACAATTACTTTCATTGTTCGGACCAGCTCATACAATGATCTAATGCCGCTAGGCAAAAATAGATATAACTGAACAGAAGGTTCTTCGTTGAACATCCTGATCAGACTGTATGAAGCCCACTGCAACGTCAAGGCGAACTTCTCAGTGGGTCACTTAGTGGGACACAATGTATTCAATATTTTGATAAATATTCAGATAAAAGTAGTTTGAGCTGTTATGTTTTTAAGTTGATCACTTTCATTTTTTAGATATTAATAATCAAACATATGAAAGTTTTTTAAAAATGTAATTATTAAGGCTAAACCAATTCAGATTATTAAGGCTGTCACGCAAATTTTAGATATAAATCAGCCACGTTCGAATTTAATTTAATGGCCCTTGTACATATTAGCCTATATCCGCCATGGACAATTTTCGTTTTTTGCACTTCCATTTTTCCTTTCTTTCTTCCAAGAGTCATTACTTTTTTAATTTACCTGCACTGCAGCCATAAGAGGGCTTGGTAATTTGTGGGACAGCTGGAGTTTTGAATGACACTATTTATTTTACCATATATTGTACTGGAAACAGGAAAAAAAATGTGTATGTGGTGAAAAGAAACCAAACTATTCCACCATTGTTTTTTTCTTTTTACTGTGCTGCTTTGTTCTGTAAAAATGACCTAACAACACGATTCTCTGGATCAACATAATTGTGGTAATAACAAATTATAGTTTTCTGTTTTTGTACTTACAGTAAATGGTGAAAACAAAATCAGAGATTTGTAAAAAGAAAAATATTTGGTTTGTGTAACTTCCCAGGAGAATGACGATGATGGCAAAACTGTCCGTCAGCAGGTTACGTTTGGGCGCTGTATATACAGTACACATTACTGTGTTGACGATATAGGTTACTATGGGGTGTATGGCATAAACTGGTTACTAAGTGGGGCATTGTAAATACAATGAGTATGGTATATGCTGATTATGTTGTATTGTTGTATGTTGTATTGTACAACCCCTGGCAAAAATTATGGAATCACTGACCTTGGAGGATGTTCATTCAGCTGTTTTATTTTGTTGAAAAAAAAAACAGAACAGACATGGCACAAAACTGAAGTCATTTCAAATGGCAACTTTCTGGCTTTAAGAAACACTAAAAGAAATCAAGAACAAATAATATGGTAGTCAGTAATGGTAATTTTTTTTAACCAAGCATAGGGAAAAAATTATGGAATCACTCAATTCTGAGGGAAAAAATAATGGAATCATTAAAAACGAACAATCAAAAAAAACCTCCAACACATCACTAGTATTTTGTTGCACCACCTCTGGCTTTTACAACAGCTTGCAGTCTCTGAGGCATGGACTTAATGAGTGTCACACAGTACTCTTCATCAATCTGGCTCCAACTTTCTCTGATTGCTGTTGCCAGATCAGCTTTGCAGGTTGGAGCCTTGTCATGGACCATTTTCTTCAACTTCCACCAAAGATTTTCAGTTGCATTGAGATCTGGACTAGTTGCAGGCCATGAAATTGACCTTATGTGTCTTTTTTCGAGGAATGTTTTCACAGTTTTTGCTCTATGGCAGGATGCATTATCATCTTTAAAAATGATTTCATCATCCCCAAACATCCTTTCAATTGATGGGATAAGAAAACTGTCCAAAATATCAACATAAACTTGTGCATTTATTGAAAATGTAATGAGAGCCATCTCCCCAGTGCCTTTACATGACATGCAGTCCCATATCAATGACATCTTTATAAATCTCATTGGAACGGCACCAAACAAAAGTTCCAGCATCATCACCTCGCCCAATGCAGATTCGCGATTCATCACTGAATATGACTTTCATCCAGTCATCCACAGTCCACGATTGCTTTTCCTTACCCCATTATAACCTTGTTTTTTTCTGTTTAGGTGTTAATGATGGCTTTTGTTTAGCTTTTCTGTATGTAAATCCCATTTCCTTTAGGCGGTTTCTTACTGTTCGGTCACAGATGTTGACTCGTTTCCACCCATTCGTTCCTCATTTCTTTTGTTGTGCATTTCCTGTTTTAGAGACATATTGCTTTAAGTTTCCGGTCTTCATGCTTTGATGTCTTCCCTGGTCTACCAGTATGTTTGACTTTAACAACGTTCCCATGTTGTTTGTATTTGGTCCAGATTTTAGACACAGTTGACTGTGAGCAACCAACATCTTTTGCAACATTGGGTGATAATTTACCCTCTTTTAAGAGGTTGATAATCCTCTCCTTTGTTTCAATTGACATCTCTCGTGTTGGAGCCATGATTCATGTCAGTCCACTTGGTGCAACAGTTCTCCAAGGTGTGATCACTCCTTTTTAGATGCAGACTAGATCTAATTTGATGCAGGTGTTAGCTTTGGTAATGAAAATTTACAGGGTGATTCCATAATTTTTTCCCTCAGAATTGAGTGATTCCATAATTTTTTCCCTATGCTTGGTTAAAAAAATAACTATTACTGACTACCACATTATTTGTTCTTGATTTCTTTTAGTGTTTCTTAAAGCCATAAAGTTGCATTTGAAATGACTTCAGTTTTGTGCCATTTTTTTCAACAAAACAACTGAATGAACATCCTCCAAGGCCGGTGATTAAATAATTTTTGCCAGGGGTTGTACATACAGGTCACTATGGGGTGTATGGTATATACTAGTCGCTGGTATACTGTGCCTCCGTAAAGCCTTGAAGGTTTGTGTCGATGATCCGGAGTAGCAGCACTTTGGACTCAGCTCACCTGCACTGCTTCCATAACGCTACATTCTACATTACCAGCACAGTGGATAGTATTTCTATAAATCCCATGCCCACTGTGCTTCTATTTAAGGCTGTGTAAACTCACCCCGATTCGAGATTACGAGCTGCAGCATGTCAATTATTTGCAGCGGAGACGTTAGTCACCCCAAGTCGCCACTCTGCCACACACTCCCAGAGTGGGTGCTCCTCCATGAACCCACTAGTTGCCGCTCTTCCGCGCACCCCCGAGTGGACGCTCTTCCGCGCACCCTCCTGATTGCCCACTCCTGCATACACCCGAGTGGCCGCTTCTGCGCACAGTCCTGGGTCCCCGCTCCTCCTCGCACTCCGAGTCTCCGCACAGCCCCGAGAAGCCACTCCTGCGCACACCCTCGAGTGGCTGCTCCTGCTCCGCACCCCTGGTCTCCACTCCTCCACGCACCCCCGAGTCTCCGCTCCTCCGCACAGCCCCAAGTAGGCGCTCCTGTGCACACCCAAGTGGCAGCTCCTGCGCACAGCCCCGGGTCCCGCTCCTCCCCTGGTCTCTGCTCTTCCACGCACCCCCGAGTCTCCGCTCCTCCGCACAGCCCCAAGTAGCCGCTCCTGCGCACAGCCCCGAGTAGCCGCTCCTCCACGCACCCCCGAGTAGCTGCTCCTGCGCTCACCCCCGGGTCTCTGCGCACCCTGGTCTCCGCTCCTCCGTGCACCCCCTGGTCTCCGCTTCTCCGCGCACCCCTGGGTCTCTGATCCTCCGCGCACCCCCGGTCTCCGCTCCTTGCCCACCCCCAGGTCTCCTCTCCTTGCCCACCCCCGGGTCTCCGCTCCTCCGCGCACCCCGGTCTCCGCGCACCCCGGGTCTCCGCTTCAGCTCTGCGCACCCCTGGTCCTCCGCATACCCCCTAGTCTCCGCTCCTCGCTCAGCCCTGGTCGCTTCTGCTCCGCGCACCCCTGGTCTAAGCTCCTCCGCACACCCCCTAGTCTCCGCTCCTCGCTCAGCCCTGGTCGCTTCTGCTCCGCGCACCCCTGGTCTCCGCTCCTCGCTCACTCCGGGTCGCTTCTGCTCTGCACACCCCTGGTCTCCGCTCCTCCGCGCACCCCCTAGTCTCCTCTCCTCGCTCAGCCCTGGTCGCTTCTGCTCAGCGCACCCCTGGTCTCCGCTCCTCGCTCACTTCGGGTCGCTTCTGCTCTGCGCACCCCTGGTCTCCGCTCCTCCGCGCACCCCCTAGTCTCCGCTCCTAGCTCACCCCTGGTCTCCGCTCCTCCGTGCACCCCCTAGTCTCCGCTCCTCGCTCACCCCCCCGTGTCTCCGCTCCTCGCGCACCCCAGGTCTCCGCTCCTCCGCGCACCCCCTAGTCTCCGCTCCTCCGCGCACCCTGGTCTCCGCTCCTCCGCGCACCCCTGGTCTCCGCTCCTCCGCGCACCCCCTAGTCTCTGCTCCTCGCTTACCCCCCGTGTCTCCGCTCCTCCGCGCACCCCTGGTCTCCGCTCCTCCACGCACCCTAGTCTCCGCACCTCCGCGCACCCCCTAGTCTCCGCTCCTCGCTCACCCCAGGTCTTTGCTCCTCCGCGCACCCTGGTCTCCGCTCACCCCTAGTCTCCGCTCCTCGCTCAGCCCTGGTCGCTTCTGCTCCGCGCACCCCTGGTCTCCGCTCCTCGCTCACTCCGGGTCGCTTCTGCTCTGCACACCCCTGGTCTCCGCTCCTCCGCGCACCCCCTAGTCTCCTCTCCTCGCTCAGCCCTGGTCGCTTCTGCTCAGCGCACCCCTGGTCTCCGCTCCTCGCTCACTTCGGGTCGCTTCTGCTCTGCGCACCCCTGGTCTCCGCTCCTCCGCGCACCCCTGGTCTCCGCTCCTCCGCGCACCCCTAGTCTCTGCTCCTCGCTTACCCCCGTGTCTCCGCTCCTCCGCGCACCCCTGGTCTCCGCTCCTCCACGCACCCCTGGTCTCCGCACCTCCGCGCACCCCCTAGTCTCCGCTCCTCGCTCACCCCAGGTCTCCGCTCACCCCCTAGTCTCCGCTCCTCGCTCACCCGGGTCGCTTCTGCTCCGCACACCCCTGGTCTCCGCTCCTCGCTCATCCCTAGTCTCCGCTCCTCCGCGCACTCCTGGTTTCCGCTCCTCGCTCACCCCGGGTCTCCGCTCCTCCGCGCACCCCCTAGTCTCCGCTCCTCGCTCACCCCTGGTCTCCGCTCCTCGCTCACCCGGGTCTCCGCTCCTCGCTCACGCCGGGTCTCCGCTCCTCCGCGCACCCCTGGTCTCCGCTCCTCCGCGCACCCCAGGTCTCTGCTCCTCCACACACCCCTGGTCTCTGCTCCTCCGCGCACCCCTGGTCTTTGCACCTCCGCGCACCCCTAGCCTCCGCTCCTCTGCGCACCCCTAGTCTCCGCTCCTCGCTCACCCCCGGTCGCTTCTGCTCTGCACACCCCTAGTCTCCGCTCCTCCGCGCACCCCCTAGTCTCCACTCCTCCGCGCACCCCTAGCCTCCGCTCCTCCGCGCACCCTAGTCTCCGCTCCTCGCTCACCCCCGGTCGCTTCTGCTCTGCACACCCTAGTCTCCGCTCCTCCGCGCACCCCCTAGTCTCCACTCCTCCGCGCACCCCTAGTCTCCGCTCCTCCGCGCACCCCTAGTCTCCGCTCCTCGCTCACCCCCGGTCGCTTCTGCTCTGCACACCCCTAGTCTCCGCTCCTCCGCGCACCCCTAGTCTCCACTCCTCCGCGCACCCCTAGTCTACGCTCCTCGCTCACCCCGGGTCGCTGCGGCTCCACACACCCCTGTCGCGCTACAGGCATGGAGCCTCCGCTCTCTGGGTCAGGACTAGTAGGATGGATCGGTTGTCAGACGTCTCTCGTCCTAACCCCAGGCCGCCGTCCAGGGCCGTGTGTGGAGGCTTCATCCCCGGCGGCGGAGGAGAAGGGACATTGTAAACTATCCCAGAGCTAGAGGGGGGAATGGGCGGTAATGACAGGGGGAGGGGAGCGCACTACAGCCCGGGCTGCACTATAAAGCCATTGACACGCTGTGTGCAGACACTGACAGAGCGCAGTGCCCGGAGTAGTCGGGACAGGGGCCGCACCGGAGGAGGGCGCTGTGCTGCACGGGGAGCGTTACGTGCTGCAGGTAGGGGAGTGCATGGAGTCCTGGGATGGAGCGACAGCAGCCGGAGCCTGGAGAGCCTTCATAAGGCGCCCTGCTATGTGACTGTCACACCGGACTGAGCACCCCGAGCGGCACAGCGGCCCCCGCACTGGAGCTGGTGGATTGCGGTACTGCACACCTGTGCACACTTGGGGAATCGTCATTCTGGGGAGCAGCCCATGTGGATTGTGGATCTCCGCTGCCTCAGACAAGTCCTGCCCGCCGCTCCGCCGCCTCCGCCCTCTCCTGAAGCTTTCCCTGGGGCTTTGTTCCTTCCTGTCCCGCAGTGGCTCCCAAGGTGCTGCTGCTGCTGCGGTGGTGGTGGCGGCGGTGCTGGCGGCGGCTCCTCCACCCAGCCGGCCCCCCTGGACCCGGAGAACGGGGGAGCAGCCGGCCCGAGCGAGCGGGCACTGAAAGCTGGACGCATCAAGAGGATGGTGCGGCTGGCGGCGGAGCTCCTGCTACTGCTGGGACTTGTGCTGCTCACACTGCACATCACGGTGCTGCGAGGGAGTCCTGCCAGCCCGGCCAATGCCAGCAGCCAGCTGCAGGTGAGTCTGCTCCGGGACCCGCACTGAGAGAGCAGGGACAGAGGAGTATGGATGCTGCGGCTCCAACACTGGCTGCAGTGTGAACAGGGACTGATAGGAGTGACCGTACTGCGCTGCCACAGAATAAGGACTGTAAGTGATGGATGTGTCAGCAAGGGCAGATGGCTACAGGTCAGATACACTATGTATCTATAGGTCAGGTATGTATCTATAGGTCAGATATCTATATCTATAAGTCAGTATATATATCTATAGGTCAGATACACTATATATCTATAGGTCAGGTATGTTATCTATAGGTCAGATACTCTGATAGGTCAGGTATGTATCTATAGGTCTGATACACTATATATCTATAGGTCAGGTATGTATCTATAGGTCAGATACTCTAATATGATAGGTCAGGTATGTATCTATAGGTCAGATACTCTATATATGATAGGTCAGGTATGTATCTATAGGTCAGATACTCTATATATGATAGGTCAGGTATGTATCTATAGGTCTGATACTCTATATATCTATAGGTCAGGTATGTATCTATAGGTCTGATACTCTATATATCTATAGGTCAGGTATGTATCTATAGGTCAGATACTCTATATATGATAGGTCAGGTATGTATCTATAGGTCAGATACTCTATATCTATAGGTCAGGTATGTATATCTATAGGTTATATACACTATATATCTAGGTCTGATACAATATACATGTATATCTGCAGGTGAGATGAGGTGTGTAGGTCAGATACAATGTATATGTCAGATGTGTATCTATAGGTGAGATCTGTGTATCTATACTCAGCCGATGTGCTGGAGTATGAGAGAACGGATTTATTTTAATCTGTGTTTTCAGTCCAGTTTTACCATTATTGTTACAACTGTTTTGCAAAAAATCTAAGCTTTACCCATATGCTATCAGTTTTGTTTGTTTATTTTATTTTATTTCTGCAGACAATCTAATTGCAAAAGAAAATAAACTGGACCAATGCACATGCCTAGAGACTGAGTATGTGTTCTGTCCATGGAAAAAAAAAAAAAAAAAACTATCCCATTCATGGCAGACGAACACAAAGTGTGATAGTCACAATAACTCATTCAATCGTCTCCAGTTTGGGCTCCGTTCACTTCTGTGCTGGAGGCTGTGTCGCAGATCTGGCCAGAAAAGCCTCTTGTACTTAATCCAGTAAAAGAACGGACAAGGTGACCTAAACCTGATGGCCCCTATTATAGTCAGCGGGGTCCGTCTCGCGCTGTTACGTGACTGATCCGACGCTGCGATAATGATAATTGTTCTGTTTCTGTGATGGAACCAAAAAAACTGAAATAACATCAAACGTGAACACAGCCATAAAACTAATACTTATTGAAAAAAAAATCTCATAGGAATGTAGAGACAGTTGTCACCCCTGACCATTACAATTAACGATTTGTGACTATTGCTGACAGCTGGCGTCTTCTATCTACGCGTATGTTCTAATGATCGCTCTCGACCGGTGGGACGGTATTCCATCACCACAACTCTCATCAGACTTCTGGAGCGTCCCTATGTATAGAATCTAAGCTTTTCTTGAGTAGGGGGAATCTGGCTGTAGACGGGCAGCTGAGCGGTTTTTGGGGATGTCGTAGAGCGACCTGTCTGAGCTTTGGTTTTTGTGTAGATGTGTGATTTATCACCAGACTGGTATATTGTCCTGTATTCTGATTGCTACTTTGCTGTATGCTCCGCTTTCTCTGACCACACATAAGATGATTTCAGAGGATTCCTCTTTGGAGATCAGGACCCTGCAATTGGGGTAAATAATTGTGCGCAAATGCCAATATGAGCCGGAAGGGATTAATACTAGGAATCGCGTGTCCTACCACAGAGCTGATTTTGGAGGACATCAATGCTCTAAGATCTAGGTTCAGGCTTATGTAAAGCAACCTTTGGGATATCAGTGTGATCAGTACTGGGAATCCCTAAGGCTACATCACTGCTCCCTTCTGAAAAATTCCCTTGGTAAACCTTTTAATTTCAGACCCAAAATCAAGTGTCGTCATTTCTCTCATGTATGTGTTAGATGCTGTTGGGCTTAGTGAAAATATTCGTGATCCATCATTTTATCACCTTCCTACTTAATATCTGGACATTTTATATATAATAATATATAATAATAATAATTTTTCTTTTTTCCTTGTGCAACCCTATGAAACATTGGACTTCAAAAGTTGACCTTGACTTCATGTGTCCTTTCTACCAGAACATGGTCCTGAAAAAGTGTTTTCTAAAATCCTGTGGTGATACTACTGTATATGTGGCAAGATGAGACTGTCAATGCTCCGTCCAGGGGACACGCTGTAGATGTTGGTAACATGGCATCAATAGATAACCCGATCTGGACCAAAATATGTAGGCTGTAGCCCATCATCTTGACGACGTGATGCCACTTCGGTCATCTTCAGTCTCAGATCTCTCATATCCTCTGTAAAGGAATGTGTGGGTTTTTGTTTTTTTCTTGTGAAGTAGTTACTAACCATAGAGCATTGGTTTAGGTCGTCAGGTATGTGTTTGTCCCTTCACCCCTCCATTTAGGATGAAAACATATTGAAGCAATTGTAACAAGGAAGTTGAAAGGCACACGGTGGGGTTCTGCTGCTACTGTGCGCTCATCTTAAGCTTCGGGCAACAGTGTCACAGATTTAGGAAGCACAACGATCTATTTAATATAAAATCCTGTGTTAATAATCTTTGATATAAAAAAATGCACTATGGATCGCCAATCTGTTAACTGGGCATGTACCTTTTACATTTGTGCTTTTATGACAGCAAGGTGCATGTCTGCTTGAAGATGTTTGTAGACCCTCTTCCATTGTTCTCAAGATCTTTTGCAAGATGTTTTAGAGACCCTGTTCCTCCTTTTTTCTTGTGAGCCAATTTATAAAAATTGAATCCTGCATTAGTTAAACACTCAAAGTGTGTGTATATACTGTATATCTATCTCAGTCCCAAGACGGTATTGGTTCTCTCATGCGAAATCCCACCAGCCTCTATAATCAAAGTTTTAGGCCAGTTTCACGTGTGTGATGCAGTTGTTTGCAGTCAGTCCATGCATTGTGGCCGGTATTCTGTGTGAAAATGGCCTTTGTGGGAAACTTTAAAGACAGTTAATGTTGCCTACAGATCTACTAATTACGGTATTTCATGGAACCTCTTTAATCCATATTGGCTAGAAGTAGTAAAGCTCTTACAAGACTGTAGCCTTTTATTTCCTAGTGATTCGTAGGGTTCAGGCAACAAGGTACTGGTATCCAACATCAAGATGGGAGTGGGTTTTTAAAAAAAATATATATATTGGTAGAGTTAGAAGACCCCCTAATGTAAGGATATATAACTTCATGAAGCTCGATATCCTGGGTCTAAATCTATGTCCCAGGAAAGAAACTTCTCTTTTTAGATGCCACTAAAAGCATAACATGGTCATCTAGGTTACCCCATGTTAGGGTTTGTGCGCACAACATCTCTTTCTGGCAACTTCGCTCTGAAACTCACCTAAAACAACAAGCAAAAGATTGAACCTATGCATTTCTATGTAGAAAGTAGTTGGTGTTCATATGGTCAGTCTTGTATCGTCTCTAAACCACTTCAGGTTGCAATATGTAAAAAAAGGGACCTGACCATTTTTATGGTGCCTAAGGAAGGTGCCACGAGCTAAATAAAGTCTAAAGGGAGCCCAAACAGACAGATGGAAGACGCCAGGCAAAAATACTAGAATTTCCTGAAGGGAGTTCTAATTTAAAAAAAAAAAAGTAGGTTTGACGTCTTATGCACAATACCCTAGGGATGCCATGCTGGGTGTGTATGGCCGGTGGCTTGTCAAAGTCTCATTTAGAATAATCCAAAGCAAGGTGAAAAGCTGATGATCGTTCGGAAGCAAAATTGTCTTTGGTGCCATATGTGGAAAGTTTGAATTATACAAGATGAAGATGCAAAGAGATGAAGATTTTGCGTTTAAAAAAAAAATAAAAAATCCGTTGGCGGTTCTGAAGTCCATGTTTGTGTTGATCAAGGTGACTTCACCATCTTGACCATTTTATGCAGTAGATCAGACCATATTAAGATCAGCAAATGAATCCCCCTGGTGAAGCGTGAATACGGCTCCTGGTGTGTATACTGTATCGATCACACCAATACACCCTGACATTCATAACAACTTCTACTTAAAAATCCTCCCTTTAGTCGTGAATGGTTTAAATTATCCTCTTCAATGTAACTGAATTTGAAAGCTTGGCATTGTAACTCTATCTCCTCGGGTCCTTTCAAGTAAACTATTTTGGTTGAAGCAGCTGTATAAATTGTAATGATAACAGATATTAGCATGACCATATTTATTATGTATACATGTATATAATCCCATATCAGCTTTAAGGATCTTGTATATAATCAGATGTTGGTCGCGCACGGAATAGACAGAATCGTTGTGTAATTTCATGTTCCATCGTGAACAATTTTCTGCTATGAGATCAGACTTTTTTTTTTTTTTTTTTTTCTTAGAATTGTTTTTAGCATCAGTTTTTGCCCTGGACTGATCCAGGGGGCTGATCAAAAAATGTTAATTGCATTGCGGTTGCCTGACCGGTGCCCATCTTCGTCATCGGTTATCTCTGAAGCAAAACCATTTGGCCAGACACAACCAGTATATGGGAATTCAGCCTTAATGGGGTTATCTGGTGAAAGAACAAGATATCACTTATTCTATGAATAGGCGACAACTTACGGAGCAATGGGGGTCTGACTACTAGGATATGGCAGAATGGATCTCTTTTACCTGTTAGGATGGTGTGGCACTGCACATGCTCCAATTCAGTATGGTGCTGCGGTCAGCCCTATAGAGAATGAATTGGGCATCGACTTGCAGCTCCATTTTGTAACTAGTATACAGTGCCATCTTCTGCCAGCAGTTGGACTCCTACGATATGTTAGCTATCTCCTATCCTATTGATAGGTGATATCTTGTTTTTGACGGTCATCCTATTGTAAGATCCTAAAATGTCATGGAGTAGTCAACTTAATGCCAGAATTTAAAAAAAAAAAAAAAAAAAAAAAACTGGCCAGCAGCATCTTCACCTACCATAACTCTTTACATAAAGCCCTATTACAGCTTGGAACTCCCCACTACAGGTCAGCGCAAACCCTTACAAACATTGGCTCTGGTAGATATGTCCCATCACTATTTTTTCCAAATCATTGGTGGCTAAATGAGCAAAAATCTTCTGTTTGCTGAGATTATGCCTCCCGATGTCCTTATCAGGTGATGTACACACGTGGTCAAAATTGTTGTTACCCCTGTTTAATGACAGAAAAGCCCACAATGGTGACAGAAGTCGCTTGAATCTGACAAAAGAAATAATAAATCTATGAAAATGAATACATGAGAGTCAGACATTGCTTTTCAACCATGCTTCCACAGAATTAAAAAAAAAAAAAAATAAATAAAACTCATGAAATAGGCCTGGACAGAAATGATGGCACCCTTGGCTTAGTATTTTATTGCACAACCTTTTGAGGCAATCAAGCGATTCCTGTAACTGTCAATAAGAGTTCTGCGCCAAGACAGGTATTTTGGCCCACTCCTCAAGAGCAAACTGCTCCAGTTGTCTCATGTTTGAAGGTTGCCTTTTCCAGAAGTTTCAGCTCTTTACAAAGATGCCCAATAGGATTTAGGTAAGGGTTCATAGAAGGCCATTTCAGAATAGTCCAATGTTTTCTTCTTAGCCATTCTTGGGTGGTTTTAGATGTGTGTTTTGGGTCATTATCCAGTTGCAAGACCCATGACCTGCGACTGAGACCAAGCTTTCTGACACTGGGCAGCACATTTCTCTCTAGAATCCCTTGATAGTCTTGAGATTTCATTGTACCATGCACAGATTCTAGACACCCTGTGCCAGATGCAGTAAAGCAGCCCAAGAACATAACAGAGCCTCCTCCATGTTTCACAGTAAGGACAGTGTTCTTTTCTTGATATGCTTCATTTTTCCGTCTGTGAACACAGAGCTGATGTGCCTTGCCAAAAAGTTCCATTTTTGTCATCTCTCCATAGAACATTCTCCCAGAAGCTTTGTGGCTTGTCAACATGTAGTTTGGCAAATTCCAGCCTGGCTTTTTTTTTTTTTTTTTTTTTCCCCCAACAGTGGTGTCCTCCTTGGTCTTCTCCCCTCAAACTCAAAAATATTTCCCGGATCCGCTCATTCCTCAACCATGAAACCACAAAAACACTAGTGCACGCCCTTATCTCCCTCCTCGACTACTGCAACCTCCTACTGTCTGGCCTCCCCTCTAGCATTCTGGCACCACTCCAGTCCATCCTACACTCTGCTACACGACTAATCCACCTGTCTCCCCGCTATTCCCCAGCCTCCCCCCTATGCCAGGCCCTTCACTGGCTCCCTATTGCCCAGAGGCTCCAGTTCAAAACCCTAACCATGACATACAAAGCCACCCACAACCTTTCTCCTCCATACATCTGTGACATGGTCTCCCGCTACCTACCTACACGCAACCTTCGATCCTCTCAAGATCTCCTTCTCGACTCCCCCTCATCTCTTCTTCCCACAACCGCATACAAGACTTCTCCCGGGCTTCCCGCATACTCTGGAACTCCCTGCCGCAAAACATCAGACTTTCACCAACAACGGAGACCTTCAAGAAAAACCTGAAGACCCACCTGTTCCGACAAGCCTACAACCTGCAATGATCCTCAGTGTACTGAACCATCGTACGACCAGCTCTACCCTTTCCTAGTGTATTCTCACCCATCCCTGCAGACTGTGAGCGCTCGCGGGCAGGGTCCTCTCTCCTTCTGTACTTGTGTGTCCCTTGTCCAGCACATGTTTATTGTACCTGTCTATATTTTTCCCCTTTTCATATGTAAAGCGCCATGGAATAAATGGCGCTATATAAATGTATAATAATGAAGTCCACTTTGGCTCATACAACGATGTATGGTGAGATCTGACACTGATGTTCCTTGAGCTTGACGTTCACCTTTAATCTGTTTAGAAGTTTTTCTGGGCTCTTTTGTTACCTTTCGTATTATCCATCTCTTTGATTCATCATATCAATTTTACTCCTGTGGCCACGTCCAGGGAGGTTGGCCTACAGTCCCATGGAGCTTAAATTTCTGAATAATATGTGCAGCTGTAGTCACAGGAACATCAAGCTGCTTGGAGATGGTCTTAACTTTTACCTTTAACATGTTTGTCTATAATTTTCTTTCTAATCTCCTGAGACAACTCTTTCCTTCGCTTCCTCTGGTCCATGTTGAGTGTGATACACACCATGTCACCAAACAGCACAGTGAGTATCTGTAGCCCTCTATACAGGCCCACTCACTGATTCCATGATTGTAGACACCTGTGATCCTAATTAGTGGATACACCTTGATTTAACATGTCCCTTTTGTTACTCTATTTTCAGGAGTACCATCATTTCTGTCCAGGCCTATTTCATGAGTTTTTTTATTTTTTTAAAAATTCCGTGGAAGCATAGTTGAAAAGCAATGTCTGACTTTCATTTGTTCATTTTCATAGATTTTTGATTTATTACTTTTGTCAGATTCAAGTCATTTCTGTCACCGTTGTGGGTTTTTCTGTCATTAAACGAGGGGTACCAACAATTTTTTTGACCACGTGTGTAAATTGCTTTCTGCTAAGGAAAAAGGCCAGCACTTGTCATACTATGGAACATCCTGCTAATTGTGAGTGTGTAAGGTTTTACAAAACCTTATTTTTCTGGCCTCTTGTGAACATTCTTCTCCAGAGATCCACAGCAACTGTTCAGCACCATCTGAATATGGCTTACCACAATCAAATTCTCAGTTTTGGAAATGTTCTATGAACATTTTGTTGTGGAGCCTAAAGTTGCCATAAAAGACATTTATGACTTGTTAATGGGGCATACAATAAATGTCTGGGGGCCTAAACAGATCAAAGGGGACCTATTAAGTTCTATAGAAGATCAGAAAACCTTGACTTGACCCATTCTGTATCATAGACTTCAGTTACAAACTGTGATGGGAGCTGCCCCATAAATGAACACTGGTCCGAGCATACACAGCCACTTCTGCCTTCTCCTTTTCAGGTTTGCTTGTCCCTCGAGCATAAGTTCATGGGATATTCTGTAGATCTGTCAAAAAATGTCTACATATTGACGAAAAATGGACAGTTTACGTAATATTGTTGCTTGGATTTTTTTTTTTTTCGTTTGTATAAATAGAGTGCTAAACTCTTCCATCTAAACCATTATTTTACTTTATGTGCTTCATATATATCCACCATTTTGAAGAAAAACACTGTGGTATACACATACAAGACTCTGAACTACTGTAAGAAACTTTTATGTAGTGGACCTTCCTCACAAGAATCTGTAGTTGGCATGATAAGGCTCCTGAATATCTGTCTTTAATTCCCTTTGTTTGGCTCCACTATTATTTATGTTTTGCTTATATAATGCTATCTTATTCCACAGCGCTTTACATGCTTCATCATTGCTGTCCCAAATGGGGCTCTCAATCTAAATTCTTTGTCAGTATGTATTTGGAGTGTAGGATGAAACCAGAGAACATGGAGGAAACCCACCCAAACACTGGGAGAACATACAATCTCCTTGCCGATGTTGTCCTTGGTGGGATTTGAACCCAGGACCCCAGCGCTGCAAGGCTGCAGTGCTAACCGCTAAGCCACCGTGCTGCACCATAGAAATGAACAACGAAGGTGACAGTGCGGGGTACATCACCTGTTGGACACCAGAAGCACCTGATGCACCCTCTCGAATATAATAGGGTCCATCAATAAGGAGCCTCAAAAGCCGATTTGAACAGTGCCTAATATGATCACATCACACAACTGAAGTTACTATTAGGCCGGGGTCACACTAAACATATGAAAAATCGGTCCGAGTTTCACTGCTGAGTCGCACAAGTGTTCTCCATATGGTCATCTGTGTGTCATGCGATGATTGTTATGTTACGGTAGCTGAGGAGTGCAGGTAAAAAAGGAAATACACCAGAGCAGTTGGAATCTATGAGATTGCAGTACCCTGACTAACCACCGCAACTAGAGGCAGCCGTGGAGCGTTCCTACGATGGTCCTAGACGCCTCGTCACAGCCTGAGAAACTAACTACACCTAAAGACAGAAACAGGAAAGCTATCTGCCCCGGAGCAGAACCCCAAAGATAATAGAAAGCCCCCAAACATGTAATGGCGGTTAAACAAGAGGAAATACTGACACAGAAAGAAAATAGTATGAGCAAACGCTGGGGCCCAAACTATCTAAATAGAAAAGGATAGGAAGGGTACTTACTGCAATCCCAGAAAACCCTGAAAAACACCAACTTACTAATTTCAAAATCACCTGAGATCACACGACCTCTACCACCTAAATTAGTTCTCTGGTGTAACAAAAACAGCAGCCACTGAAAAAACTGCAAAAAGCAAAAGTACAAAACACAGTGGCTGGACCAAACTGAGAGGGCAAAAGCCCCGGAGGGGACCCAGAAGGCCCCCACAGAAGTGCAGGACAAAATGCAAAAATATAGCAAAAACACACAATAAGAAATTGTCTTATCTGATAGCAGGAGATGCAGACACGACACAGCAGGCTACAAGGGAAACTGGAAAGAAGGATTCAGACCAGAACAATTGATCACCGGCAACCCTGATGGGAAAATGATTCCCTTAAATAAGACCAATCAGTAACACCTGATTCCCAATCCTCACTAGTACCGCTTGTAACCACCAGAGGGAGCCTCTGCTCAGAACTCATCTCAAACCCATTCACAACAGTACCCCCCCCTTGAGGAGGGGTCACCGAACCCTCATTTGAGCAACCAGGTCGGTCAGGATGAGTTCTATGATACGCACGGATAAGTCTCCTAGCATGGATGTCCGAAGCAAACACCCAAGAATTATCTTCCTGACCATAACCTCTCCATTTAACCAAATACTGGAGTCTTCGTCTAGAAAAACGAGAATCCAATATTTTCTCAACCACATACTCCAGATTGCCCTCAACCAAAACAGGGTCAGGAGGCACAGCAGCAGGAACCACTGGCTCAACAAACCTCTTCAACAAGGACTTGTGGAACACGTTATGGATCTTAAATGTCCCTGGAAGAAGCAAACGAAAAGAAACAGGATTAATAATCTCCATGATCTTATAAGGTCCAATGAACCTAGGCTTAAATTTAGGAGATGCTACTCTCATAGGAATATTCTTTGAGGACAACCAGACCAAGTCCCCCACTTTAAACCGAGGACCATAAGTCCTATGCCGGTTAGCAAAACGCTGGGCCTTCTCCTGAGAGAGGGACAACCTCTCCACTACCTGGTCCCAAATCTGCTGCATACGCTCAACAACAGAGTCAACACCTGGACAGACAGAAGCCTCCGTCTGTCCTGAAGAAAATCGAGGGTGAAACCCAGAATTACAGAAAAACGGAGACATCAAAGTGGCAGAGCTAGCCCTATTATTAAGAGCAAACTCAGCCAAAGGCAAAAAAGAGACCCAGTCATCCTGATCAGCAGACACAAAGCATCTTAGATAAGTCTCCAATGTCTGGTTTGTTCTCTCAGTTTGACCATTGGTCTGAGGATGAAATGCCGAGGAGAAAGACAATTGAACACCCAGTTTAGAACAAAAAGTCCTCCAAAATCTGGAAACAAACTGGACTCCTCTGTCAGACACAATGTTCTCAGGAATGCCGTGTAAACGAACCACGTGCTGAAGGAACAACGGCACCAATTCAGAGGAGGAAGGCAACTTAGGTAATGGCACAAGATGTATCATTTTGGAAAACCTATCACAAATTACCCAGATGGTGGTCATTCTCTGAGAAACAGGAAGATCGGAAATGAAATCCATAGAGATATGGGTCCATGGTCTCTTGGGCACAGGCAATGGCATCAACAAACCACTAGAGCGAGAGCAAGGCTTGGAGCGAGAGCAAGTCCCGCAGGACTGCACAAATTCCCTGACATCGCGAGACAAGGTAGGCCACCAAAAGGACCGACTAACCAAGTCTCTGGTACCAAAAATTCCGGGATGCCCAGCCAATGCGGAACAATGAATCTCAGACATCACACTCTTTTTCCATTGGTCCGGGACAAACAATTTTCCAACAGGGCAGCGCTCGGGCCTATCCTCCTGACACCCCTCCAGAGCAAGTCTCAAATTAGGCGAGATGGCGGAAAGAACTACACCCTCCTTCAAAATAACAGAGGGATCAGATAGCTCAGGAGAGTCCGCAAGGAAACTCCTCGAGAGGGCATCCGCCTTAACATTCTTAGTACCAGGAAGAAAGGAAACCACAAAATTAAAACGTGTGAAAAACAAGGCCCACCTGGCCTGTCTAGGATTAAGTCGCTTGGCAGATTCCAGATAGACCAGATTCTTATGGTCCGTAAGGACCACCACCTGATGTTTGGCTCCCTCCAGCCAATGTCTCCACTCTTCAAAAGCCCACTTCATGGCCAATAACTCCCGATTACCCACGTCATAATTACGTTCAGTAGGAGAAAATTTTCGAGAGAAAAAGGCACAAGGGTTACTTTTAGAGGTCTCTGGATCTTTTTGGGACAAAACGGCACCTGCCCCAATTTCAGAGGCATCAACCTCCACCTGAAATGGCAGAGAAACATCAGGCTGCCGTAGAACAGGAGCAGAAGTGAATCTCTGCTTAAGTTCCTGAAACGCAGAGACTGCTCAGGAGGCCAATTCACCACATCAGAACCCTTTCTGGTCAAATCAGTTAATGGTTTAACAATAACAGAGAAATTACCAATAAATTTACGATAAAAATTGGCAAAACCCAAAAATCTCTGAAGAGCCTTTAATGAAGTAGGTTGGACCCAATCACAGATGGCCTGAACCTTGACCGGGTCCATTTCAATAACAGATGGGGACAAAATGAATCCCAGAAATGAGATCTTCTGTACGCCAAAAAGACACTTTGATCCCTTCACATACAGAGCATTCTCTCTCAAAATCTGGAATACAGTTCGAACATGTTTCACATGAGAGTCCCAGTCATTAGAAAAAATCAAGATATCATCCAAATAAACAATCAAAACTTGTCCACAAAATCCCTGAAAATGTCATTCATGAAGGACTGGAAGACGGAAGGAGCATTAGTGAGCCCAAAGGGCATCACAAGGTACTCAAAATGCCCTTCAGGGGTGTTAAATGCCGTCTTCCATTCATCCCCGTGCTTAATGCGAATAAGGTTATACGCCCCCCTGAGGTCAAGCTTGGTAAACCAAGTAGCGTTTTTCACCCTGGAAAACAGGTCAAAAATCAAGGGTAACGGGTATGATATTTCACAGTAATATTGTTCAAGAGACGATAATCAAACACGGCCTTAATGAACCCATCTTTTTTGGCCACAAGGAAAAAACCGGCACCTAAGGGTGAAGAGGATGGTATGATATGACCCTTCTCCAATGATTCCTTGATATAAGACCGCATAGCGTCATGTTCAGGTACAGACAAGTTAAAAAGGCGACCCTTAGGGAATTTACTACCTGGCACTAATTCAATAGCGCAGTCATAGCTCCTATGGGGAGGTAAGGATGCAGATTTACTTTCGCTAAACACATCAGAAAATAAAAACAAAAAGTCAGGAACATCCTCAGCCTGGGGGGAGGCAGAAAAAACAGGAGTGTTGGTATTAACACATTGGCAGCCCCAACTGGTTACAGACACAGATTTCCAATCCAAAACAGGATTATGAGACTGTAACCAAGGGAAACCCAGCACTATAATGTCATGCAGATTATATAGAACCAAAAATTTGCAGCACTCCTGGTGATCAGGTTCAACCCTCATTATCACCTGAGTAGAAAACTGGGGTTTATTCTCAGCCAAAGGGGTAAAATCGATCCCCAGTAGGGGAATAGACTTCTGTAGGGGTATCAAGAGAAATCCACAACGTTTAGCAAAATCATAATCCATCAGGTTTAATAGCTGCTCCAGAATCAACGAAAGCCTGAGCAGAAAATGAGGACAGAGAGCATATCAGAGTGACAGTTAATAAAAACTTAGTCTGAACACTACCAAGACAACTGAGCGTGCAAAACGTCTTCCCCGCTTAGGGCAGACTGAAATAGCATGAGAGGCATCACCACAGTAGAAACATAACCCATTGCGCTTTCGAAACTCATGACGCTGTGCCCCAGACACCACTCCATCACACTGCATGGGCTCAGCAGCTGGCTCACAAGGCAACACCACTCCACGCATACTTCTCCGCTCACGCAAACGTCTGTCAATTTGAATCGCTAATGACATAGAATCATTGAGACCAGAGGGGACAGGGAATCCCACCATAACATCCTTTACATTATCCGACAGACCCTTCCGGAAAAGGGCCGCCAAAGCGTCGTCATTCCATTTGGTCAGGACTGCCCACCTACGGAATCTCTGACAGTATAACTCAGCGTCATCAAGCCCCTGATTTAATGCCAACAAGGCTTTTTCAGCTTGATCAGTGACATAGGCTCATCGTACAATAACCCCAAAGCCTGAAAAAATGCATCAACATCACTCAAAACAGGATCCCCAGGTGTGAGGGAAAAGCCCAATCCTGAGGATCGCCGCGCAGGAGAGAGATGATAATTTGAACCTGCTGCGCTGCGTTTCCTGAGGACTTAGATTTTAAGGCAAAAAACAATTTACAATTATTTTTGAAATTCTGAAACTTAGCTCGATCCCCTGAAAACAAATCTGGCATGGGAATCCTAGGTTCCACAACAGGCAACCTAGCAAGATATGCAGCAATACTCTGAACCTCAGTGGCAAGCTGATCCACACGGCCAGACAACTGTGCAAACTCCATTGGAGAAAAGATCCTCCCCAGCACCCAGAGATACAGAGGGAAAAAAAAAAAAAAAATGCAACAAACAGAAAAATATCTCTGACAACTTTTCTTCCTTCAAAATATTTTTTCCCCTCTGTGAGTACCATACAATTTTCAATTTTTAGGCCGGTGATACTGTTATGTTACGGTAGCTGAGGAGTGCAGGTAAAAAAGGAAATACACCAGAGCAGTTGGAATCTATGAGATTGCAGTACCCTGACTAACCACCGCAACTAGAGGCAGCCGTGGAGCGTTCCTACGATGGTCCTAGACGCCTCGTCACAGCCTGAGAAACTAACTACACCTAAAGACAGAAACAGGAAAGCTATCTGCCCCGGAGCAGAACCCCAAAGATAATAGAAAGCCCCCAAACATGTAATGGCGGTTAAACAAGAGGAAATACTGACACAGAAAGAAAATAGTATGAGCAAATGCTGGGGCCCAAACTATCTAAATAGAAAAGGATAGGAAGGGTACTTACTGCAATCCCAGAAAACCCTGAAAAACACCAACTTACTAATTTCAAAATCACCTGAGATCACACGACCTCTACCACCTAAATTAGTTCTCTGGTGTAACAAAAACAGCAGCCACTGAAAAAACTGCAAAAAGCAAAAGTACAAAACACAGTGGCTGGACCAAACTGAGAGGGCAAAAGCCCCCGGAGGGGACCCAGAAGGCCCCCACAGAAGTGCAGGACAAAATGCAAAAATATAGCAAAAACACACAATAAGAAATTGTCTTATCTGATAGCAGGAGATGCAGACACGACACAGCAGGCTACAAGGGAAACTGGAAAGAAGGATTCAGACCAGAACAATTGATCACCGGCAACCCTGATGGGAAAATGATTCCCTTAAATAAGACCAATCAGTAACACCTGATTCCCAATCCTCACTAGTACCGCTTGTAACCACCAGAGGGAGCCTCTGCTCAGAACTCATCTCAAACCCATTCACAACAGATGATGCAATTTTCTCTCATCTATGTATATGTATGACATCTGTATGGCTTTACCTTTCTCACTGATAGTCCCCCATTGAATTAAATTGCTCAATGGGCTGAAATGAGGAAAATTTGTGCGTATTTCTCGCAAGCTAAACTGATGGTCCGTGTGGTTCCCCTCCACCACCCCTCCCCCCCCCCCCCCACGCGGAATATGCCCGAGAAAAAAAAAGTGATGGGAGCTGCCCCATAAATGAACACTGGTCCAAGTGCTATGTGATTTTTTTTTTTTTTTTTTCTCGCATAGCACTCGTCCGTATTCAACGCTAGTGTAACCCCTGTCTTAATAGATCCTTGATGAGGTTGTTTCATCTTAACTAGTTCTACTTGAAAAGCGCTTGTAGAAACAAGCAAGTTTGCAATTTATCTAGCATTAAAAATCAGGATCTCAGCCAGTTGCCTAGATAAGGAGCACACACTACTTTCAGAATCTATGCTTCAGAGTCTGCTTGCTCCATTGAAAAGCTGGCCTGATTGTGGAATCGACCAGCCTAAATCTCCCCCCTTTCGCTTCAACCATGTTGTATAAGCAAAGGTGTCTGGGCAGGCAGCATGGTTACATCATTGGTCTGACCTGAGCTCTATCTTCAGCACACTGCCCCTTAGAAATGAAGAAACCCAGTGCTGCTCTTTTGAAGAACAATGTCACGTTGATGGGTGTGCACCCGCTGCATTAGAGCCTCTAATGGTAAGTTTAGGCTTGTCCTGCAGGTAGCAACCAGGACAGTGCCCGCTACTGCAGCAGCTGCCCCAGGGTCAGGGACATGGGTATGGACTCGGCGTGTCAGGCTGTATGGATACTGGTGCCGGTTTTGACATAAGATGGGTTGAGGATCACTGGACGGGTACTTGTACAGGAACAGGGACTTGTTAACAGACTAGTAGCCTTGAGACACACTAGGTACTGAAGTTGCTCAGGTACCTCCCTACAGGGGAGGGTGCCTTAAATACTTAATGCCTCCCAGCTAAAAGTTGAGGAGAGTGTGCTCCCTAAACACGTTGCCGGGAGACCTGTGCAACATGCGTGAGTCCTGGGAGCAGGAGACGCTGCTGAGCAGCCGTGGTGGTAATCATGTTGATGCCCTGCTGTGGGGTAGAGAGAGGAGCAATGCAGGGATGCTGGTGTTATAAAAAGCAGATGAGAACAGTGTTGTGTTGTGTGTTTAATTTTTTTTAAATATATATATATATATATATATATATATATATATATATATTGGACACTTGATAGCATTCAACATTAATTTGGTTATGGGATTGTGGCTTTATTGCCATCAAATCAAAATCTTAGAGGCCTAACTAAACAAATATTTTACAATAATCACCAAACATCCCAAAAAACCCTCATCCTCATGGCCTTATGACTTTTTTTTTTTTTTCTATGCTGTTTCATCAACAACTGCCAAGAATGACATGTTGAAGAGTAAAATGAGATGGCTGTTTCTGGTTGATTGCGCTGCTGCTGGATAAGTAGTCGTTCCATTTTGTGTTAGTACTTGATAGTAACCTTATTACTAGGGTTGAGCATTCCGATACTGCAAATATCGGGTATCGGCCGATATTGGCTGTATCGGAATTCCGATTCCGAGTACCGATATTTTCGTCATATCGGATACCGGAATCGGGATGTCACTGTCAGTGTCCGTCTGTCGGGTCTGTCAGGAGTCAGCGGCACTTACCTGGCAGAAGATCTCCGGCGGTCACGGGCTGGACTGCTTCATGGCCGCCATCCTCTTCTCCCCGGCGGTCACATGCAGTTTCTCGCGATAACTGCAGTGACTGCTGGGTAATCCCGGCCGTAAAGCAGTCAGTCCGATGACGTCACCGCCGGGGAAGCAGGTAATCAGCTGTGCTGCGTTGCAATGACAGGCTCTGCCTGTCATTGCGATATAGCAGAGCTGGATCGTCGTGGGACTGTCGTTATGGACTGCGTCGGACAGGTGGTATACTGTTGGTTTGTTTTTTTTATTTTTTTACAGGAAATCGATGGCGTCGCAGGAATGAGAGAGTAATAAAAAAAATGAAAACTGTGTTGTCTCTTTTATTTCATTAAAAGACTTTTTTCTTGCTGTGTCTTTTTTTTACACATTTAAAAACTTTGGGATTAATAATGGATCGGTGTCTTATTGACGCCTCTCCATTATTAACCGGGCTTATTGTCACCGTGCAATCAACGGTGACATTAACCCCTTATTACCCCACTTGCCACCGCTACAGGGCAGTGGGAAGAGCCGGGTAAAGTGCCACAATTGGCACATCTTTTGATGCGCCAAATGTGGGGCTGCTGTAGCCTGGTATTATCAGGCTGTTGAGGGCCAAAATCCATGGGCCTTGACAGTCTTTTAATACCAGGCCGCAGCAGTCTGCATTTTACTTGGCTGGTTAACAAAAATAGGGGGACCCCTACGCCGTTTTTTTTTTCGAGGGGATCCCCTATTTTTGTTAACCAGCCAAGCTAAGCAGACTGCTGTGGCCTGGTATTATCAGGCTTGCAAGGTCCATGGATATTGGATCCTTACCAGCCTGAAAAACCAGGCCTCAGCGGTCTGCTTCATCTGGCTGGTTAACAAAAATAGGGGGGACCCCACGCCAATTTTTCGAGGATCCCCTATTTTTGTTAATCAGCCAAGATATGCAGACTGCTGTGGCCGGGTATTATCAGCTGGCAAGGTCCATGGATTTTGGCTCCTTAACAGCTGAAAATCCAGCCTCAGCGGTCTGCTTCATCTGGCTGGTTAACAAAATAGGGGGACCCACGCCAATTTTTTTTCGAAGGGAACCCTATTTTTGTAATCAGTTCCCTCTGACGTCACTGATGGTGTCCCTGGCTGACCTGAAGTGAAAGTGGAAAGCAATCAATTAAGCTTTCCACTTCCTCTCCTGTCAGCCAGGAGAGGAGCTCATTCATTTGGGGGTTTACTGTGAGGCTGCAGCATTAGCTGCGGTCCCTGCAGTAAACATTAACTCTTTCTGAAGGATTACACCGTGGGACCTGACTGTGCATCGGATTGGTAAGAATAATTTTGCTTTATTATTTTATTTTTATTACAGGAAATGGTTTTAGCAGGTAAATAAAATATGGTCAAAAACTGTGTGATTATTTCATTAAACTTTTTTATTAAAGTGTGTGTGTTTGATTTTTCTTTCATACAATAGGATTAATAATTGATAGTTGTCTAATTGACAGCTCTCAATTATTAACCTGGCTTAAAGTGACCTTTCAATTGCAAGGTCATTTTAACCCCTTATTAACCCATTCGCCACCGCTACAGGGCAATGGGAATAGACGGGCAAAGTGCCAGAAAGGGCAAATCTAATTAGAGATTTGCCCTTTCTGGGGTGTCTGGGGGCAGATGTTAAGTAGCCGGGGGGGGCCAAAAAAAATGGTCCCTCTCTGGGCTATTATTATCTGCCCCCACTCACTGGCTTTGTCTGTCTGGTTGCGAAAATAGGGCGGGAGCCCACGCATTTTTTTTCAGCAGTTTTACACCTCATATATATATATACATGTCATTGAATTTGTGACACATATATATATTATATTTATAGTTCATACACTTCTACATAGTATAATAGCCGCTAATTCAATTGCCGGCTTTTGTGAAAATGCAGAACCCGACATGAAATGACACTTGGTGTACATAGGGTTAACCATGTCTTTTCATGTCGTTTGCTATCTGATTTGCACAAACAATTACATCAGTCTATGTGTGCAAAATTTCACACCTGTAGGGGTTAATTAAAGGTGTAAATTCGTAGCAAAAAGTCCGTTTTTTTTACAACGAATTTACACCTTTAATTAACCCCTACAGGTGTGAAATTTTGCACACATAGACTGATGTAATTGTTTGTGCAAATCAGATAGCAAACGACATGAAAAGACATGGTTAACCCTATGTACACCAAGTGTCATTTCATGTCGGGTGCTTCTGTCTTTTCACAGAAGCCGGCTTTACCCGGCAATTGAATCAGAGGCTATTTTACTATGTAGAAGTGTATAAACTATACATATATGTATATATATATGTCACAATGACGTGTGTGTATATATATATATATATATATATATATATATGTATTCTATGTGTGTATATTTAGTGTTTACAAGGAAAGAAAGAGGTTTTTTTAGTTGCGATATTTTGTTCCCATAGACTTACATGGGACTTCCGGTATCGGGTATCGCCGATATTTTAATGGTATCGGCGATACCATTCCGATTCCGATACTTTTGGATATCGGAAAGTATCGCTCAACTCTACTTATTACGTGTTTTAAGTTCAACTCTTTTTCAAAAATAGTCTATGTACTTTTTTTATTTTTTCTCCTACAAGAATGACGTGCTAGCATAGCCTTAAGATCTAAAAGCTCCTATATGAAAACCCTAATGTTGACGGAGGAACTACTAACATACGGTACATGTAGATTTGTAAGTGTGTTCAGCGTTATTTAAGACCAGACGTAGTCTGGGGATAAACAGGAGGATTTTCCTTAAGCGATTTTGCCAGTAGCTTTGAACTTGACTTTGCTCCTGATAAATTGGAGAAGAGCAGTCACAGCTTGAGAAGTGATAAAGAAATGATGGCACTTCTAAAAAGAAAACCACTGACCATCCCCGAACAAAATCCTTCTGTTGAAAAGATCATTGATTTTCCCCTGACAATTTTAAGTGAACATCTGTGCGGTATTGAAGTGGATTTCTTCTGAGGGAGCATGTGCCGCAGTGTGATATTCGAGATCACAATGCAGGCCCTTCTTTCTGCACCCTATAATGAATATAGCAGCTCTGTTGATATTTCATTATGCCTCGCTGTTGCGTTTCATCACTATTTAACGTGCATGTTTCAGGAATGATTGCTATGCCTCATCTCGGATTAATTTTATTTATGCAAAAAAAAAAAAAATATTTTAAAGGGTTTCGTCAACAGCCTCCATTCCCTCCTCTCACCTTATGTCATAACAGGCAGCTCTGGAATTGTAGTGATAAGGGGCACGGCAAGTCTTTGCAAGACAAGAATTTTTTTTATTTTTTTTGGTGGGGGAGGGGATGTAAAGGAAAATTTTCTGTTTTTTAGCAGAATGCACTGAATTGACCATATTTAAAATTTATATGAATCTTTTAAAAAAAAAAATTTTTTTTTTTTTTTTCTTAGACCTTTTTTAGCTTGGAAATTTGTGGCTGAAATTTCACAGCAAATTCGCTACATTTGAACACCCCCTAATGGTGAAAAAATTTAGGTTAAGACCAGTTTCATACATCCATTTATTTATTTAATTTTTCTCCCACATGAAAAGCAGTTTGTGTTTTTATTTGTGTATTTTATTCATTTTGGTTTCTGCCAGTTTTTACAATATTCATTGCATCTGGTTTTCACTTCTGGTTGGGGGGGAGCTTGGCTTCACTAACCCATTAGGCTTCACTCCCATGATGAGTTTTTGATGTTGCAGATCTTCAACACCGACTATGTAAAAAAAAAAAAAAAAGTTACTTGCATTTATTTCTTGCGTTTTTGACGCTGCATTTTTTTTTTTTTTTTTTTTTGCCTTGTTGGTACGACTTGTTTTGAACAAAGCTGGTATTTGGCTTTGACAAGATTTATTGATAGTACTGTGCGGGTTACATGCATTTTTGAAAAAAAAAATTAATATCTACCCTTTACCAAACCTTGCCATATGCCTTACGAAAAAACCAAAGTAGAATCTCAGTTTGCAGACATGGTGTTTTGGGGTATCGCCCCCTCCTCAGTGCAAAGTATGAGATGTAATTTAGCTAGGTGAGAGGCTTAAAACAGTCCGGTTTGGCTTTTATCAAAAGTCCTATGGCAATGGCTTGTTAAAGGGTCGATATTAACACTTAGGCCGGCGTCACACTGGCGACAAAATCGGACGACTGCAATACGATGAAATATCGCATTGCAGTCGGACCTATGTTAATCTATGGAGCAGCTCCCAGTATCAGATATTTTGTGGTCCGTTTTAAACGTCCGAGTGCAATCGCAGCATGCTGCGATTGTCACCGATTGTGGGTCGACTATCGCCAATGCAAGTCTATGGGAGCGATGAAAAATCGGATTACAAACGGACCGCACGTGTGACTTGCGATTAAATCGCATCGGTGTCCTTTAGAAAAGCCGGCAATTCATCCCCGGCTATACTGTAAAATCACACTGACAGCTTTAATAAAGACTAGAATCAATACATATACACATATATATATGTGTATTCTATGTCATTGTGACATATATATATATATACCGTATATACTCGTGTATAAGCCGAGATTTTCAGCACCTTTTTTCGTGCTGAAAATGCCCCCTCGGCTTATACACGAGTCATAGGGCAGAAACCAGCGGGGGAGGGGGTGCCGCGGCAGGAGCCGGTGGCTGGGATCATACTCACCCCTCCCCGTGCCATCGCTGAGCATCCCTGCAATCCTGCAGCTCTCCCCGTCTTCCTGCAGCTCTTCAGCACTGAGCGGTGATGTAATACCCGCTCATTAAGGTCATGTAATATGGACGCGACGCCACTCCCATGGGCGTCGCCTCCATGTTCATGCCTTAATGAGCGGTATTACATCACCGCTCAGTGCAGGAGAGAGCTGCAGGAAGACGGGAGAACGCAGGATTGCAGGGACGCTCAGCGATGGCACGGGGAGGGGTGAGTATGATGGAGGAGAGGACAAGGAGCACGGAACAGGACGGGGGGGGAGAACGGTGGACGGGGGAAGCATGGAGGAGGACAGGGGGAGAACGGAGGACGAGGGAAGCATGGAGCAGGACTGGGGGGGAGATCGGTGGACGGGGGAAGCGTGGAGGAGGACGGGGAAGCATGGAGCAGGACAGGGGAGGATGGAGGGCACAGCGGAGGACGGAGCAGGAGGGGGGGGGAGTACAGAGGAGAATGGGGGAGCACAGAGCTGGATGGGGGAGCAGGACAGGGGCAGCACAGAGCAGGAGGGCAGTTTATACACCCGGCTTATACATGAGTCAATAATTTTTCCCAGTTTTTTGTGGCAAAATTAGGGGGGTCGGCTTATACACGGGTCGGCTTATACATTAGTATATACGGTACATATATTTATAGTTCTTACACTTCTACATACTGTAATAGCCGCTAATTCAATTGCCGGCTTTTGTGAAATCACAGAAGCTGACATGAAATGATACATTGTTTCCACACAGTTAACCATGTCATTTCATGTATTTTGATATATGGTTTTAATTTAAAATTACATAAGTGTATGTGTGCAAAATTTCAGACATGTAGGGGTTAATTAAAGGTGTAAATTCGTTGAAAAAAAATGCGTGGGCTCCCACTGTATTTTCTCCACCAGACAAAGCAAGCGAGTGGGGGCAGATAATAATAGCCTAGGGAGGGTACATTTTTTTTGTGCCCCCCCCCCCTGGCTACTAACATCTGCCCCCAGACACCCCAGAAAGGGCAAATCTCTAATTAATTAGCCCTTTCTGGCACTTTGCCCGTCTATTCCCATTGCCCTGTAGCGGTGGCGAATGGGTTAATAAGGGGTTAAAGCCACCTTGCAATTGAAAGGTCACTTTAAGCCAGGTTAATAATTGAGAGCTGTCAATTAGACAACTATCAATTATTAATCCTATTGAAGTAAATAAAAAATCATGGTGTGCATGGTGTATAAGTTTCCTCACTCTGATATGCCAGGCCTGGCTTGTCACTCTTCACAAGGAGAACTGTTACTCCTTAGGGTGAGTTTCCACGATCAGTAAACGCTGCGTGTTTGGCGCTGGCGCAGCGCCAAACACGCAGCGTCCAGATGTTACAGCATAGTGGAGGGGATTTTAAGAAATCCCGTCTCCACTATGCGTAACAACACGCAGGTGGCAGACCTGCGTAAACGGACATGGCGCGTGTCTTTTCAGACCGCAGCATGTCCTCGCGTGTTGCGGCGACGGTGCGTCGCCGCAACAGAATTTAACACAGGGCTATGTAGCCCTGCGTTCTTTCCGGAGGTGTTCCGGAGGTGTCCTGAACACCTCCGGAAAGAGCGCGCGTCAGAAAGGGGGCGGGGCTTAGACGGAGCGGAATTTCCGCTCCGTCCAAAGCGCTGTGGTTCCGGACCGTGGAACCACAGCCTTAGACCAGATTTCTAAAAATCCTATGCACTTTGCTGGAACTGTAAGATCCTGCGTTTTTTGCCCATGTGAAAATAAGCTGCGTCAAAAACTCCTCATGTGAACAGCGCCTTGTAGAGTAAAATATGAACAGCACAGTGCACGGACTACATCTATCTGCTATCATCATGTGCCAATGAGTTTCATTAGTGAGCCTGAACCGCAAACAAAACCGACCTAAGTGTAGGACAAGCGTCTGTGGTGTGGGTTTTTTTTTTTTTTTTTTTGAGGTGGGGGGCATGTTGCATCAAACTTTTTGTATAGCAGTAGCCTCCGATACACACATTGGATCTCGGTGAGAACATCTCCGTACATATGGCACCTGATGAAGGCTCTCTACAATCCAGCTATTGGGTTTCTTACAGTTTCCATTCATTTCACACTAAGGCCTCATTTTTTTATTTTTTTATTTTTTTTTTTTTCAGATTAAATTAAGGGGAAAAAAGTGAACAAGTGGCTGGAAATACATGAAGATTTCCCTGTGTACACTTCATACTTGGCTTGTAGCTGCAAAGTGTTATTGGTCTATTCATTATAAGACTTTTTTTTGACCACAAGTATTTTAAAGTACGGTTTTCCGGAGCAATCAATTTAACAAGTGTCAGGTGGCATTACTGGTACTGTAAATGCTTTGTGTCTATAAATATGGCATTTCCAGACCCCGACGTTTCCTTATGCTAATTATAAAAGCAGACCTTATTTGCTATCCATTATCACAGCTTGTGCAGCAGAATTAGATCATTGACTCCTTTATTACGCTATTATATGGGCCTGCATGTTTGTGCAACCACAGGGCTGGATGGATATTTATAGAATGGCAAAAAAGGTAAATCCTCAGTCATAATAACCCCTGAGGACTTCTGGGTGGTTTATATTCTGGGTGTGCCTATCTGTTTCGGTCTTCAGGAATTACGTGCTTTATTTCTTGGAACAAATAGTTGTTTTTTTTGTTTTTTTTGCTTTAGTAATGGTCACAGCGTGTTAAGGTCTCCATAGACATTAGAAAGCAGTTGGCCCAAACTCCCCCATACAGAGGCGCGCTCTACTCGGCTGAGCGCTCGTGTGTTCTCTGAGAGGCGCGCTTCCTTGGAAGACTACCGGAGAACAAAAGGATTGGCCTTTGGATATCAAACAGGCCAGTTCCTTTTCTCCATTGACCTCATGTGTTGGGGAAGAGTCGGGGAGGGCCCATACACATTGCCCAATCAGCCTATCCTGCCAATATCGGTGAGTTTAGACAACTTTAATTTCATGTGTGTTGGGGTCTTTTTTTGGTTATGTTAAGAGATGTCATTAAAGGGGCTGTCCATTACTCGGATACGTTGAAGCGTTCTAGAGCTATAACGTCATAAAGTGGTCAAAATTGTAAAAATTGGCTGTCACTAAGGTGTTACGTGCACAGAAAATAGTCCAACAATATCCATCTATGAAGAAGGGAATGAAAATTTAAAGAGGATATTTCCCCTTTCTTCTTTTTTTTTTTTTTTTTTTTCCCCCATCCCTGCAAAAGAGAGGTAATATGAAAAACAATTTTTTTGTTCTGTTGTTCAGCTACTATAACATGGTATATCCGGTTCAACGTGAAAGTTGGTGCAGTATTTGTCTTAATAAATTCAGTCTGGATTAAATTGTAACTCATTCATAATTCTTATTTATTATTTTATTTTTTTTTTACTTTTATCATAACTCCTTTTTATACAATTTGCTTTTCAGGCCGTCTTCACTTTAGAACGTACTGCTCTGTGCACCTGCAGAGGGGGAAGCTTGAGCCTCTCTCTCCCGGATAAGTAATGCTTCCTATTTTAAATCTCTTAATCCGACAGGTGTAATATTTCTGTGTACAGATGAACAAAGCGAAGCTTAAAGTTCCACTTTAGTATCCAATGGATCTTAAAATCAATTTGACTTATAAGGACTTGCATGAAAAATACCAAAAATTTTATTTTTAGTTAAGTTTTGGAGTTTTTTTTTTTTTTTCCTTTTGTGCCATTTTATGAAAATCTTGCCACTCTGTCTTTTGTATCTTTCTTTTAGATGTTTATACTGCAAAATAGGGATAAATGTGACCTAGAAGGGGAAAAAAATGGTAGTATTGGATATTCCAGGTTAGTAGTGGATTACTTATTTAAACTTGGCAAATTCCTAAAATTCAAGCATCTCCTGTAGTTTAATGGTCCAAATCTTATGAAATTGATCTGTGGGGCATTTAAATGGAATCTGTTGTCGAGTTTTTGCTATGTAATCTGAAAGCACCATTATGTAGGGATGGAGACAATGATTCTAGCAATGTATCACTTATTAGGCTGTGTTTTGTAGTTTTGGTGCAGTCAGTGTTTTATCAGCAGGAGATTATCATTAGAGGACTAGTTGGCTTGTGCCTCCTAGTCTGATTACACCTCAACACTGATCAGGATCTTTTAATCAATGGACATTGTACGCACAACTGCCAATCAGTGCTGTGGGCGGGGTTATACAGGGCTCAACATTCTGAGCTCTGCTAGATCAGCAGTACAGAGAAAACTGATTTTGTCACCTCTATAACCAGTAAACTAAGTGATACATCGCTGGAATCGGGGTCTCTACCTCATGCTGCTGTCAGAATACATAATAAAAAAACTGACATTCCATTTAATCAATAGATGTTTTACGTCAGCATTTTAGGAGTTCTGGTGATGATGCTTTGAATTGTAGAAATGTTCTACTAATCCCATTTTAAACATCTCAACTACCCAGTATATCCTCCAGAACATGTATTTTGGGGGGTTTCATGGCTTATGCAGGTGGTTTAAATTATTGCAGTTAACATATTTCCTAGCTCTGTAGCTCTTTGCCAGTGCATCCTAAAGCAGGTGCTGGCAGACCATAAAAAATATGGCAGATTATAAAATGTTCAAATGTGATTTATTAAAGCATGAATAATTTTTATTTGTGGTAACAAAAATGTGCCTTTCAGCAAATATACCAAATACCAGCATACTACTATTTTTCTTTTTTCGAGGGGGGAACAAATGTCAGGTATTTTTTGTATAGTTTATTTTTTTTATCTGCCAAGTTAATAAATTTTCCATTTTACAGTGGTCCACTTATTTTCTAAAGTATTTTTTTCATTCTTAAAGGGAATCTGTCACCCCATTTTCGCCCTATGAGATAGGGCCACCGCCATCAGGGGCTTATCTACAGCATTCTGTAATGCTGTAGATAAGCCCCCGATGTTACCTGAAAGTGAAAAAAAACGAGTTATATTATACTCGCCCAGGGTCGTTCCGCCGTCCGGTCGGGTCAGATGGGCGTCGCGGTCAGGTCCTGGGCCTCCCATCTTGTGACGAAGCCGGCGTGTTCTTTCTGTCCCGTCGCGGCTCCCGCACAGGCGCACTGCTCTGCCCTGGTGAGGACAGAGCAGAGTGCTATAGTGCGCAGGTGCCGGGAAAGGTCAGAGGAATGCATTGAACCGCTTACTTTCTGCATGTGGCTATGCCCACCATGCGCAATGTAAGCGGTTCATGTGCGGATGGTACCCAGGGTCTGGAGGAGAGTCTCCTCTCCTCCAGGCCCTGGGTACCATATCCCTGGTAAAACAATAATTAAAATAAAAAATAATGATATTCTCACCTTCTGGCGGCCCCTGAAGCTTTCCCGCCTCTCAGCGACGCTCCCGGCCAATCCTGTTCCCAGTAATGCAATGCGAGAATCACCCCAGATGACGTAGCGGTCTCGCGTGATGCTACGTCATCTGGGGTCTGTCGCAATGCATCCTTGGGAACGGGATTGGCCGGGAGCGTCGCTGAGGACCAGGAAGGCTGCGGGGGCCGCCGGAAGGTGAGAATATCACGATTTATTTTTACATTAGATCTTTTCACTATTTATGCGGCATCAATAGTAAAAAGTTGGTCACACGTGTCAAACACTATGTTTGACTCGTGTGACCAACCTGTCAATCAGTTTTCCAAACGATGCTACAGATCGCTAGGAAAACGCTAGCATTCTGCAAGCTAATTACACTTGCAAAACGCTAGTTTCTGGCGGGAATATGCAATACCAAAGAAAAAATGCGTATTTCCCGCTGCAGAGAAGTGCGGGATTGCCGCGGAAATTTCCGCGGCAATTCCGCATCGTGTGAACTTAGCCTTAAAGTAATTTTTCAGTCCTATTACTTTTGGGATATTACTAGCACTTGTTTTGCCATCCAGCTTCTCCTATTGCAAGAGTATTGTGAACACCACAGCAGTGTTTTTTATACTTTCCTTCGTTAAATAAGATTTGGTTCAGGTGATCACCTAATCAGAAGCACATGAAGTAGAATGAGGTGTACTCTGGCTGGAATTCAACTGACACTGGAATGGAATGGCTGTCAGACATGTAGAGAAGCTGATTTTTATAAAACTGTGCAGTGGTCTCTTAATTTTTGCCAGAGCTGTATGTATGAGGGACCCAGACAAATGATACTCATACAGTGTTCTCATAAAATACAGAGTGATCAGTGCTAAATTGCATCGACATGTCTGAGACTGTGTTTCCATGATCAGGAAACACAGCGCTTTGGATGGAGTGGAAAGTCTGCTCCGCCCAAAGCCCCGCCCCCTAGTGAACGCGCGGTCAATCCGGATGTGTTCATGGAACACATCCGGAATGACCGCAGCGCTACACAGCCCTGTGTTATTTCCCTTGCGGCAACGCAGCGTCGCCGCAAGGGAATAGGACATGCTGCGGTCTAAAAAGACGCGCCGCATGTCCGTTAATGCAGGTCTGCCGCCTGCGTGTTTTTAAGCATAGTGGAGACGGGATTTCTTGAAATTCCCTCCACTATGCTGTAACATCTGGACGCTGCGTGTTTGACACTGCGCCAGCGCACAGCTTCAAACACGCAGCAATTCCTGACTGTTTCCTGACCGTGGAAACATACCCTAATGTTGGTCCAGTGTCTTATGACACTGTGCAATTAAAGTCTAAAGGTCCTTTAAAAAAAAAAAAAAAGACACACCTCTCAGATCCCATCCGAGTGCTATTCGTTTTTCACAGATGATAGATGGAGAATTCTTCTTTCTCTTTTTTTTTTTTCCCCCCCATCAGAAAAACTGAGTAAAATCTGGTGAACTCTGATCAAAATCCCTGATAAAACTCGAACTGCTTTTTCTCATACGAGTAAATCACTGTTGTGTGCATAAGCCCTTAGTCTGAGACAGTGACCATGTCAAAAGCAAAGTACCATATTCTGAACAAAGAAACATTTGAGTAAAAGAAGAGGACTCCAGATAAACTGAATAAACTTAAAAATAATACATTTTTATTAACAACCATTTAAAAAAAATCCAAGCAATTATCCCATTAATATCAATACAATTATGGTATGTGAAAATATCAAAAGTGTAGTGGTAGGTAAGGGTATGTTCCTACGGTCAGTAAACAGCAGCCAGATGTTACAGCATAGTGGATGGGATTTCAAGAAACAGACAGACATGCCGCGAGTCTTTCCAGACTGCAGCTTGTCTATTTATCATGCAGAGACGCTCAGTCTCCGCTGCGTAAATTACCTTTGCGCTTTAATTAGATGCGGTAAAACCGCATTATCTTCTTAGTCACAGGCGTATTAAGTGTAGAAACACAGCTTACTATGCATGTGTACTAATTTAAATAATGGTGTAACTTTTTTTCATCCGGAAGTACACGTACACAGCAGTTCTTGCAATTGCACGTGACCACCGGGGACTGAGTTATCTCCGGTGATCATCTTCAAGCTCCGCTGTGTCTGGATGTCAGGCTGGATGGTGGCATAATGCCACCGTTCAGCCAAAGGCATCCAAATGTAGCAGAGCTGGACTCGTCATGGGACCGTATGTATATCCTCTCGACGGACAGGTAAGGATATTGTTGTATTTTTTTTTTTTCCAAGAGATGAGGGCATCGATGGAATAGGCGATGCAGTAAGTATGGTTTATTTAAGATTATTAAAGGAGTCAATGTCATTATTTCAATTAAAAGACTTTATTCTGGCTGTGCCTTTTATTTACCATGTAACTATAGGATTAGTAATGGATAGGTGTCTTATAGCCGATTCTGCAATACTAAGCCGTAGGCTTGATGTCACCTGACAATACAAAGGTGACATCAACCCCACAAATATGAACCTCACTTGCCACCGCTACAGTGGAAGTTGGAAGAGGCGAGTAAAGTGGCACAATTGGTGCATCTTTAGATGTGCCAATTCTGGGGCGGCTGCAGGCTGCTATTATTAGGCTGGTGAAGACCAAAATCCATGGGCCTCGCCAGCCTGAGAATACCAGGTCGCAGCTGTCTGCTTTTTCCTTGGCTGGCTAACAAAAAATAGGGGGACCCCACGCTTCCCTCCTCTTCCTGTGTCATGTACTTCTGGCTGTGTCACAAGACTTACCATTATTTTCAATTAGGTTTATTTAAAGTGACAAACGCATGCAATAGAAAAATGCATCAAAAATACAGGTGACCTCATGATGCTGATTTCACCTGGGTCAAATCCTGAACAAACAGCCATTCCTCATACTCTAAGGGTATGTGCACACGTTGTGGATCCGCACCGGATTTTCCTTGTGGAATTGCAGCAGACCAGCAAGAGTTTGAACAAATAATAATAATAATCTTTATATAGCGGCATCATATTCCGCAGCGCTTTACAGTTTAACAGTTTCAAGACACAAGTCATAAGTAACAACGTTAACAATACAATAATTAAAGCAAAATAAGCCGCCCCTGCTCGTGAGAGCTTACAATCTACAATGAGGTGGGGGAGATACAAAGTACAGGTGTGTATATACAATGGTGCATTTACAATGATGGTCCAGCCATCTTGAGGGAGTGAGGGATGGATGGAGATAGTGAATGGGCTACACACACACACACTTACACATAGAATGACTTTGATTACTGAATGTGATAGGCCGCTCTGAACAGATGTGTTTTGAGGGAGTGCCTGAAACCATGAAAATTGTGGATAGTCCTAATTTCTTGGGGTAGAGCATTCCAGAGGATTGGCGCAGCGCGGGAGAAGTCTTGGAGTCGGGAGTGGGAGGTACGGATTGGTGCAGAGGTAGTCGAAAGTCGTTTGCAGAGCGCAGCAGTCGGTTAGGCCGATAGATAGAAATGAGGGAGGAGATGTAAGGGGGTGCTGCACTGTGGAGAGCTTTGTGGGTGAGAACAAGTACTTTGAATTGGATCCTATAATGAATGGGCAGCCAGTGTAAGGACTGGCGAAGAGCGGACGCGTCCGAGTACCGATTAGCCAGATGGATGACCCTGGCTGCTGCATTAAGGATGGACTGGAGAGGGGATAGTTGAGTAATGGGGAGGCCAAGTAATAGAGCGTTGCAGTAGTCCAGGCGGGAGTGGATCAATGCTACAGTGAGGGTTTTTGTTGTTTCCATGGTGAGAAAAGAGCGGATTCTAGAGATGTTCTTTAGGTGTAGGCGGCAAGAGCGGGCAACAAACAATGTTAATGGGAAAAAAAAAAGTTGCTGTGCACATGCTGCGGAAAACTCCTCACCGATTCCGCAGCGGTTTATTTTCCACAGCATGTCAATTCTTTTTGCGGATCCGCTGCATTTCCTACACCAATTAATGAAATCCGCAGGGCAAAAAACCGCATGCGACGCCGCAAAAAAAGCGTATAAAAAGGCGTGGATTTTGACATGCGTTTTCTGCCAAGCGGCATAATCCACTCACGAAATTTCACAGCCCAATCCGCAATGTCTGCACATACCCTAATAATTCAAAACAAACCTAGTATAGTATGAGGTTCACAATTAGAGCCCAAAGCATAGACACATCACAGGAAGTGTGTCCTTTGACCCTCTCGCATCACTAGATTTGCCAGGCACATCACAATGCTGGAGGCATGGACTACACTGAGCATGCACCACATTATCAGACTGCATCCGTTCAGTTGAAGGTAACATACAGTTAGGTCCATAAATATTTGGACAGAGACATTTATCTAATTTTGGTTCTAGATATTACAACAATGAATTTGAAACAAAACAAATCAGTTGAAGTTCAGACTTTCAGCTTTCATTTGAGGGTATCCACATTAAAATTGGATGAAGGGTTTAGGAGTTTCAGCTCCTTAACATGTGCCACCCTGTTTTTAAAGGGACCAAAAGTAATTGGACAGATTAAATAATTGTAAATAAAATGTTCATTTCTAGTACTTGGTTGAAAACCCTTTGTTAGCAATGACTGCCTGAAGTCTTGAACTCATGGACATCACCAGACACTGTGTTTCCTTCTTTTTGATGCTCTGCCAGGCCTTCACCGCGGTGGTTTTCAGTTGTTGTTTGTTTGTGGGCCTTTCTGTCTGAAGTTTAGTCTTTAACAAGTGAAATGCATGTTCAATTGGGTTGAGATCAGGTGACTGACTTGGCCATTCAAGAATATTCCACTTCTTTGCTTTAATAAACTCCTGGGTTGCTTTGGCTTTATGTTTTGGGTCATTGTCCATCTGTAGTATGAAACGACGACCAATCAGTTTGGCTGCATTTGGCTGGATCTGAGCACACAGTATGGCTCTGAATACCTCAGAATTCATTCGGCTGTTTCTGTCCTGTGTCACATCATCAATAAACACTAGTGACCCAGTGCCACTGGCAGCCATGCATGCCCAAGCCATCACACTGCTTCCGCCATGTTTTACAGATGATGTGGTATGCTTTGAATCATGAGCTGTACCACGCCTTCGCCATGCTTTTCTCTTTCCATCATTCTAGTAGAGGTTGATCTTGGTTTCATCTGTCCAAAGAATGTTCTTCCAGAACTGTGCTGGCTTTTTTAGATGTTTTTTAGCAAAGTCCAGCCTAGCCTTTTTATTCTTGATTCTTATGAGTGGCTTGCACCGTGCAGTGAACCCTCTGTATTTACTTTCATGCAGTGTTCTCTTTATGGTAGATTTGGATATTGATACGCCTACCTCCTGGAGAGTGTTGTTCACTTGGTTGGCTGTTGTGAAGGGGTTTCTCTTCACCATGGAGAGTATTCTGCGATCATCCACCACTGTTGTCTTCCGTGGGCGCCCAGGTCTTTTTGGATTGACGAGTTCACCAGTGCTTTCTTTCTTTCTCAGAATGTACCAAACTGTAGATTTTGCCACTCCTAAAGTTGTAGCAATTTCTCGGATGGGTTTTTTCTGTTTTTTGCAGCTTAAGGATAGCTTGTTTCACCTGCATGGAGAGCTCCTTTGACTGCATGTTTCCTTCACAGCTAAACCTTCCAAATGCAAACACCACACCTCAAATCAACACCAGCCCTTTTATCTGCTTAATTGAGAATGATATAATGAAGGGATTGCCCACACCTGTCCATGAAATAGCCTTGGAGTCAATTGTCCAATTACTTTTGGTTCCTTTAAAAACAGGGTGGCACATGTTAAGGAGCTGAAACTCCTAAACCCTTCATCCAATTTTAATGTGGATACCCTCAAATGAAAGCTGAAAGTCTGAACTTCAACTGCATCTGATTTGTTTTGTTTCAAATTCATTGTGGTAATGTCTAGAACCAAAATTAGATAAATGTTGTCTCTGTCCAAATATTTATGGACCTAACTGTATATTTATAGGCCCAGCACACTGATATAGACATCTCAGGCCACGGAGGAGCCCACGTGAAACGTGCGTCGGGGCATAGAGATGTATATTCCTGGCGTAGGTAAGGAACTTACACTTTATCGATATGCAGCTATACTTCTTTTACTCCTAGTACTTGTGGTCACTACATTTTCTAATTCCAGTACTTTAACTCACTGGTGGAATATCCATTGTGCTGAACTCGTACTCTCTTTCGGCATGATTATTTATTAGGCATTCATTGTCTAGTATAATACTCATACGCTATTGAAACCGATATACCGTGATGTGTTTCTATGTTTTTGAGCTGGAATTGAGAAATTGTTGCTCAATAGTTTTGATCTTTTCACATCTTGTATTGATAATAGAGTAATAAAGTGACAGTATTGTTGTACATTTGTATTGGAGTTAAGTTAACTCTCTGCACAATTTATCTGTTTACAGTTTCATGTATTCTGGTTATTTTATATGCTGTAATACCTCGATACTATGGTTGTTGTTTTTTTTTTTTTTTTTGTTCTTTTTGGGGGCCATATTAATACTGTTGGGCGCTGTTTAGTACGTTAGTAAGGTGAAGCATCATTAGTACTGAAGATGCTGGTCTGGGCATTTCGAATGCCAGAAATAAATCCAGCCACCAATGTTTTTGGTATGGAACACATAAGGTATAGATGGCAGAGATCTTGGCGATTAGGATCCAGCTGCAAACTGAAAATTAAAAGAATATATTTGTTCTGTAATATGAATTCTTTTTGTTTGTTATAAATTTTCTTTCTCACATTCTGTATAGCATCGGTGCCATTTAGCACCATAAATGTGTTTGCAATTGCTTCAATAAGATCATACAATCAATATTTTATCTTGCAATCCCAATATATATAGTTATATTGCATTTAGTGAAGATTGATTTATGGAAATCATTTTAAAAATATTATTCAGTTGTGCTGGTGGTGTGTGTGTGTTTTTTTTTTTTTTTTTTGCTCATATACCGGATGTGTGGTGCTTCTTTTTAAAAAGCAAAGTTTCCATGAAGGCTCCTACCGGGAGCTTACACCGGACAGACCTTTCTTTAGGATTTGATGAGTGTGACTGTCCTATTTAAAGGGAATGAAGTCAAGCAGTAAATTCACTGCTCACCCTTTTCACGTTGACCCTCTCTCCCAGCATGGAGTCTTTGATCTTGTAACAATAGCACATGGACATGGTGTAAGATTAGGACCCTTGAGGAATAAAGAGCCCATGCCGTAACCCTTTGTTAGAGTATTGTGATGGCGTCTCTTCTGCACAACACAAATTCTGCAATATAGTAAATATCATTTACAAGTGTTAAACTTTATTACCAGTTAGGGTATTCATCTTCAGTCCATTTGTTTACATTTACTGATATTTCCATTGATATATATAAAGTATAAAAACCTTCTAAAAAAAAAATGATATACTTTAAATGTGTAACTAAAATTATATAATATATAAATTTTAGTTACACTTTTAAGTATAATATCATTATTTTAGAAGGTTTTTATACTTTTTCCTGCATGATTTGGGCACCCAGAGAAGTGTACAAGCTCAGTAGGAACTCTCTGGGTCCGTACAATGCTCCGAGAGTGACTGTACGAGTCTATATACTTAGAGGAGCTGCGCCCTTCAGAGCGGTGATATGTACGATCAGTGGCGGTTTCAGGACCTGGACTCCCACCGATCAGAAGTCCTATGCATAACTTATAATATATAACAACCTCTACAAAAATGCTAGTTAGGCTTTTAAAGTCTGTATACACTTTTGCACAGATTAGTGCAGCAAAGTGGCTCAGTGGTTAACACTATTGGTTTGCAGCACTGGGGTCAAATCCCACTAAGGAACACATCTATAAGGAGTTTGTATGTTCTCCCTTGGGTCTCCTCCGGGTTCTCCAGTTTCTTCCCACATTCCAAAGACATATTGAAAGGGAATTTTAGATTTTTAGCCCTAATGGGGACAGTGATGGTGATGTCTGTAATGTGCTATGGAATACAATGGTACTATATAAGCAAAGCATAATAAAAAAATAAAATAAAATAGTTTTAGTTGTTCATTTACAAAATTAAGCAACTTTCATAATGCTGCCACATAATATCTGCAAATCCTTTTTCTGGATGAGTGCTTTTGCAAAACTGATACAAAGCTGTCAAAACTTCTCAGTTCTGATGACACCTCCTTTCTCTCAGTGTTAGAGATGGCAGAAAAGGAGGATGTACACAGATCTGCTGTTGAGAGGGGAGAATGTATCTACAGCTTTAGGGAGAGCACAAAAAAGAAGGAAAGCACAACAGGAGCTGTTGAGCCCAGTGGTGGCTGCAGCAGTGACATCAGGTCTACTGTGCTCATACCCACTGCTATTATCAAAGACTGGATCAGCAGTAGAACAACATCACAGGACCCAGGGAGGGTGATTTAAAGGTCAGTTTGGTATTTTATAGGTCTGCAACCTTAGGATTCTTAATATTTCAAACAAGAGAACTCTTAAAGGGAATCTGTCAGCAGGTTTTTTCTATGTAATCCGAGGACCGCGTGATTTGGGGGTTAATGCACTAAATTCAGCCATGTGTCACTTATTAGGTTGTGTTAATTACTTACAATGAATGTTTTATCACAAGTATATTATCACTGCCTGTTGTGCAGATTTTCAAGCCACTTTGAAAATTTGCATTGGATTTGAATTCAACACCGCATGTTAGTTTCCTGCAAACTTACAATAGCAGAAGTAGAGTCCTATAGGGCCCAGGACACAATTTGGACCCTCTTAACCCCAGTAGTGTGCTCATATGCTTAGATCCCAATAGGGTCGATGCAATCTGTCTTGACCCCCAATGAAAAAAAAAATACAAATACAATTTATAAATCTGACAGAACATGACAATAAAAACTTTCTTGGTAACAAATCTAAATAAAACAGTCAGAAATAAAGAGTAATACATATTATTAATGTACTATTACTGAACAAAATCCACTATACCAAGACCAGTACATCAATAAACCACACACAAGAAGCAAATAATGGCGCCACACCATAACCAGACCACATATTACCATCAGATAGTGACTGAAAAAATAGCACTATAATGATCGATAAAAATTACTGTGCTAACACTAATGCTACCCCCATATAGTTTCTAACCCTAATACTAGCCCCATATAGTAGCAGGTTTCCATATATACAGTACAAGTAGCTCCAGATACTCACCGGTAACATCTACAATGGAAGTAATGTATTTCTGCTCTTAATTCTACAGTGACGGTACGTCGCCTATGTCCCTCAATAACAGTATCCTCAAAAATAAAAACAATACTGTAATGATTTGCCCCATGTGTCCCCCATGCACTAGTAATGCTTATGTCCCCTTTGTGCCCAAAAGCAGTAGAAATTCCCCTACCTATTATGTTCCCATAAATTATAACGTTCCTCATTGTAACCCTGATATAATTAAAAAAAAAAAAAAAATTCACTTTGTGGCCCCATATAATGTTCCTTTATATGGCCCCCATACAATAATAACGTCCTACAATTCTGGCCCCAATACCTTGTCTGTGTCCCCCATTGTGCCTCCACAGTGCTCCACTGCTACGTAAAAAAGAAAAAAAAATCTAATTTATCAGCTGTCCCCGCTCCCACTCCTCCCATTCCTTCTCCCAGCTGGCTCCCTGCTCAGCTCTTCCTCCATAGCCACAGATCTTGGTGACCCCCAGCGTTGTGCTCTGCAGGTAGTGCCACTGCGGGGCAGGGAGCAGTCTCCTCCTTTCTCCACTATAGTTTTTAACAGGAGGTGCATTTGAGGACGTACTCTCTGGCATCAATGGTCATAGGGGGTGCGCCCTCACGTAAGCCCATGATCGTTACGACCTTGGATTTTAATATGCTGTCATGTTCTCCATAATTAACGAGCAATGTGACGATAACAGCGGACTTCATTCTGTCTGTATATCTTTTCCTTTTGAAAATGTGTTTTGCTTTTTTAGTTTTTACACATTTCTAACCGTATTAAATGTTTATCATTTTTACTCGTATGGAATAAATGTTTCACGCCTGAAAGAACGAGCCTTGTACAAAATATCTTGGAGATATTTGGAACGACTTGAAACATTTTTATAGCAAGTCGCTTTAGCTGTTGGAGTGGAGACCCATTCGACTTTTCCCACAAAAGACCTATCCATTCCGTCTCTAGGGAGCGGTGTCTGAGATCCGCACGGTTCCTATCTGGCGATACTATAGTGCTTCCTGGTGATCATTGTGAGGAGGGTGTGGATGGAAAGCTGCTGGAATGTAGATGCCAAAATCCAGGAACACGTTCAATAACACAATCTTGAAGCACTAACCGAATTCTGAAAGAAATTGGATCTGGAAAACATCCACCACTTGATACCCCTAAGATAGTTTGGTTGTTAACGGCTTAAAGAGTGTTACATATATTAAATGATCAAAACTAAACCGTTCCTAATACAGGAAACCTTTAATATCCCTGGGGGTTAAAAGAAATTCCGGCTTTATGTTAAATAGAAGGTAACGACTATTCTCAAATTTCTTTAAAAGTATATGCTGGGAGAACAAAAGTATGTGTCTGTAGAGTTAGTCTGTTTTACTCCACCTATTTTAATCCACACCAAAATCTCTGTAACATTCTAAGTTCATAAGATCACTACAAGACAACTATTGCTTTTTTTCAGTAATCCAGAGCTGCATTCACAATTCTGCTTTGTTGTTTTTTGGAAGCGGTCAACAATCCAGTACTCAGGTTTTCTCCTTGACCCCATGATTTAACTGACTGTTCCGTTATGTCCTAATAATGGCCTTTTGAATTGATTGGGACATAATAGTGTACCTAGCGGGTGTCACAGGCGCAACAAGTACAAGTTGTAATATACTAGTGACAATCCGTTGCAATGGAAAGAATTGTAATTTGAATTCCCCAAGTACGGCTTAAAATATTTTAAAGGGAATCTGTCATCAAGTTTTTATGTAATCTGAGAGCAGCATGATGTAGGATCAGAGAGCCTGATTTCAGCGATGTTTCACTTACTGGGCTGTGTCTTGCTGTTTCAATAAAATCAGTGTTTTATCAGCAGGAGATTATCATTACAGGACTAGGTGACTTGTGCTTCCTGGTCCAATCACGCCCTCATCATTGCTTAGCAGCTTTCTGTCACTATACGAAGGAGGCAGAAAGCTCTGATGTGGCCAGGGATATACACAGCTCTGCTAGATCTGCAGCAGAGAAAACTTAGTTTGCTGGGTGCAGCAGTTGTGATAAAATAGGTGACACATCACTGGAATCAGGGTCTCTGTCTCTACCCAGTGCTACTATCATTACATAGAAAGCAACTGTTGACAGATTTTTTTTTTCCCTAGCGCTAGAGTAGTGCTTTTAACCTAAGCTCCATGACTCCTGTCTTAAACTCGCCCTCCGACGTTTTCACCGTTTTTCAGTACGGTCCTTGGTCTCGCAGCGCGATCTTGTGACTGTAGTTTCTGAATATCCAGGAGTTAGAAGTATACATCACAAGTTCTCAATTTGTTTTTATGTTGCAAAAGTATGAAAAAAAAAAAATACATATATTTTGACAAAGTCACTGGCAAAGTACTGGAGGGGAGATATGTATCACTGAGGTTAGGAAAATGATCCAGCACATTAAGTGCTGAGAGGGGATAATCGTCCATGTTTAGGGCTAGGTTAAATGAACACCTGAAGAGTGGGTGAGAGGCTGTTGACCATATATCCACCCCAGCGTGGAGTCCAGAGGAGAAATACAAAGCCTTCTTGCTCATTCGGTGTTGGGTGTGCCTGGAGATGGGAGCTCCCGAGCTGCATTTTGAGGATAAGGAAAGGTGAACCTTTTTTATATTTGTTTCCTGAGCGGGCGGATCCCTACAAGAACACGGACTGTGCCATTATTGTTTTGTTTTCCCATTGGGCCCGAATTTCCGTGTTTATGTTCCTAACCCTGCCCTGGTTCATGAGGTACCTCAATAAACCAGTGGAAAATGTAAAGGGGCAACGTTCCTGTGTGATCCAATCTACCACAAAATACAGGTGCTTCTCACAAAATTACAATATCCTCATCTTCAGTACTAAAAGTGAAACTCATATTTATAGAGTCATTACAGGCCGAGTGATCTATTTCAAGTGTTTATTTCTGTTTATGTTGATTCATACACAGGGATTGGAATCTTGACCGAAAAATATCTGCGCTCACAAAATATCACCCAGCTAAGTTCAGGCAGTGACTTTAAAAAGACAGAAACCTTCATATTGTAAGGGTATGTTCACACATTGTGTTTTTGCAGAAGTTTTTTTTTTTTATGCACCAAAAACCAAAGTGGGGGGCCAGCAAAATCGCTGCTTAAAAGGCTGCAAAATATGTATTTTATTTGATTTTGTTTATTTTTATTTTTTAAGTCATTCATTTGAATGAAGAAAAAGTTCTGCAAAAAAAACTGAAAGACTTGACATGTTCCATCTTTGGCTCAAAATACGCACAGAAAAAAAAACTGCATGAGACTTCAGAAATCTCATTGATTATGCTGGTACTGTAAAATGCTACGTTTTACACACCAAATATGATGCATAAAATGCGCTGCAAAAATGACACGTGTGAACAAGCAAGCATGTTGATTTCAACATTGCACCGAAGCCTAAACATCAGCGGTCATCTCCCTGCTACAGAAAAACCTGCATCTATTGCAAATGCATATTCTTAAAAAAATATCCTTGAGCATATTCTTGGTCTCAGTGCAATCTGACAAGACATCGGATCTGTGATATTTTCTATTTTTATTTTTTTGACAGATCGTGCAAAGAAAAGGTAGCAGCATGCGCGATCTGCATCCGATATTCGGATCGCACTCTGCCATTTAAGTCAATGAGTTCATGCAAAACATTGCAAATTGCCTCTTCAAACAAAGAGGACTTGTACTCTATAGCGCCACCTATTGGAAGTAGCGATCCTACAAGTCACAATCAACCCTTTAACGAGTCTTGTAATATGACTTAGGATAAAAGCCAAATCTCTCCTACTTTGCACTGACGAGGACCAATAGTCCGAAACACCGTGTCTGCAAATGGAGATTCTGATTTGGCTTTTATCCTAAGTCATATTACAAGACTCGTTAAAGGGTTGATTGTGACTTGTAGGATCGCTACTTCCAATAGGTGGCGCTATAGAGTACAAGTCCTCTTTGTTTGAAGAGGCAATTTGCATATTAAAATTTCCTAGAGGAGAATTGCACGACGAATAAGCCTCCTTACCTCGACACGCCAGAGCTGGTATGTCACTCTCCACAAGGAGAAATCTTACCTGCAAAACGTTGGACACCTGAGTGCAGTTTTTGCGGACTGACAGAATGGAGAAGATGGAGAATTTTTTTTATTTTTTTTTTTCCACATCCGAGAAAATTGGATCAAACTCTGATCAGAACGTGGTTGGCATAGTCGCCAGTTTCTCTCGGACACCTCGTATGGTGGTGTGACCCTATGCTAAAAAGGCAAAGAAGGCACTTGACATGTCGCCTACTGGTGGGTTATATCCAGGGGTACGGCTGAGAGGGCTGCACTTTCCAGATTGCCTCCTTGGAGTTTGGGATGCAGTGTGTCGTTGGGGGTGACGCTGCCGTACCGTGGACACCTCTGATGCGCTCGGCAGGGTGCACCGTACACTGCTGGCGCGGACATTCCTCTCATTCCTGTGTGTTGGTGCAAGGTTATTTAAACTCCTCATATAAAGTGCAGGAATGGCCATCTGACAGGTCTGTGCTGTGACGGGTTTATTTGTCAGCACAGAGATGTAATTGTCCCCTCTCTACTTCTACTCCTCTGTCCAAATGCTAGCGGTGGTAAATAGAGGTGGCATACAGAGCGAATATTACACTTAAACCAAATAGAACATCTAGCCTCATCCCTCCTATTTTACTATCGGCTCTATTCACACCACTTATTTTCCCAAAAAAAAAAAATAAATTTGGGGGCTGCTTTCTATTTTTTTTGTCCTGCAGCAGTCAGAAGTTTTGGACAGGATCAGTAAAAACCCCATTTGCTGTGTTCCTTGCAATGAATGGTTTTTCTCATTGACTTTCATGAAGGAAACTGTTCCAGAGAATTGAACACTCCCCCTTGCACATCACATTTGGAGACTGGCACAAAAGAAAGGAGAAATTGTTTATTCCCTTTTTGACACAATCACTCTTTTCATAAAAAAAAAAAAAAAAAGACGTACAAAATATCCATCTTCCAAATGTAGCTTACCCTGGTTACAAGGACTACAAGCTCTGCTTCCAGTGGACTCCATTGCTTAGGGCATAGTGTTTGGCAAAGTTCAAAGTGATTGTCCAATTCTTTAAAATTGGTGTCCTTCCGAATCCTTACCCCCCACCCCCGCCCTTCTCATATATGTAAGATACAGTAGATGTCGGACTCAGTTGTTGGTTAATACACTGTTCGTCTATCTACCTTGACTCCTTCATACACGAGATCCAGCTCTTTTGTTCTCTGAGAGAGCTGCTGCGTTTTCGTGCGGTCACCGTGTCTCGACCACGCACCACAATTGTGGGTTTCCAGGGATATGGGGTACTCTGAGCCGAGCCTGTAGATTTCTATAGGGAATGTCACTGGTAGCGTGGCTCGGTCCGTGTCCCTGGCGGTCAGGCGTTAAAGGGGAATTATTTACAGGGGATTTGTATATAACAGTTCGTGACGCCACCTGTAGTTGTCTAGTCACTAAGACCAGCGCTGCAGTAGATCTCTGAGGGGATGTTGTGGCAGCTAGATGACGGGTCCCCCACAGGTGGGACTGGTCCCTCAAAGTCTATGGTATTAATGATGTAGGGTGCAAATAAATGAATCAGTCTCACACCATCCAGTGTCTTTCCATACCTTTTACTTGTCAGATGATAGGCAGGTCCCAGGGAGGCTGTTGGGGTGGAGGATGTGCTTCGAGATAACAGCTGAACAGGTTAGGGGCCTCCTTTACTTCCAATATTATGAGTCCAACCTGCATAGAGCTAAGTTCACTCCGATTTCTCCAGCTAACTCCTTAGCTGTACTGCCCGTTCAGCATAGTGGTCGGAGCCTTCCATATAATGTGAGAGAGCTGAGTTCCTACTGTTGTCCTGCAGTGACTCAAGGTTCCCACTCTCCAGACTCCAGTTACGTACCGACACTCCAAGGCTGCTTTCTGCGACCTAAGGTCCAGTAACACTCTGGTTTTTCTATCACTTCGCCTGAAGCTGTAGTGACACTTCGGTCTCCAGTGACCGGTGACTAATGCAGGATAGTCCAATCCTTAAGGCACTTCTAGGATTCTTTCTACTGCGCCCTTCGGCCTGCTCGCACTCTTAATATCAGCACTGACTAGGCTAGGATCAAATTCGGTTATCCGTACTGGCCTCCACTTTTGTACCATCTCCCTGTATTGACAGGAATCTCAGCTCTCCAACAGGCACTAGTCCTGACTCTCTCCACTCTCTCAGGAGAACTTTCAGACTCCACTGTCTGCACGCTCACAGGAGAACTCTCTGACTGCACTGTGCTACAGGACACTCCCCTATACACCCCCGCTGGGTGTGTCTGAGTGTATGTGAGTGATGTCGAGCCCTTAACCGTTACCTCTCCGCACATCCTCCAGGGTACTGTGTGTGCCTTAGACACCAGGGCTACACATTCCCCCTTGGTAAAATACAGCACTCCCGGGCTGTGAAATATAAGAAGAAAGACATTTTGTCTTGCATTAACAATAAACATTAAACTCATCCCATCCGGGAGGTACGAAATCTTAAACGTTGCATTATGTACAATGAACATAGAAAAATACAAAAACATACTTTCAATAAATATGTCATATTAAACAGCATTCTTGTGAAGGACCCGCACCAAACCTTCAATGTGGGTCCTGGGTGGGCTGCAGGACATCTGGCTGCAGACCTCGCTCAGTGCCACACCACACGGGTTTTATGTTCAGAGGTAATTGTTACAATTGGATATAGAACCACGAGAATGCATAAAATGCAACTATTTACATTATCAGTTCTGGGGCTGACATAGTCCACAGCCTCGAAGTCCATTATTCCTCCTATTTAGTAATGCACAATACCATAACAATACTTTTTACAATATTCACATAAGGTAACCTTTTTCTGGGTTAAATTACATTATTTTACTAGAATTACTATTGATATCGAATAGGTATCTTCCCTTTCGTGGTTCGCTCTGATCTACGTGGAGTAGCTTCAGGTATATTGGTCTGTGATCTACCTGCTCTGCGTAACGGCAAACTATAGAACTGTCTCAATCTTTCTATGGATCTGGCAAGCGTACTGATGGCTGGGCGGTGTGAGTCAGCTTCACCAGGGGATCCCATAGCATGGGGCGCTGCTTCTGATGGTCCTTCTTGAGATTCTGTAGGCTGGGGTGTTACTGGAATAGGTAACTCCTGAGCTGGCTCAACTGGCATCATGGGCACAACTGGAGGTAAAACTTCCTCTTGGGGCTGATAAAACTGCAACACCGGAATGATTACAGCATCTCCCAGTCTGGGCCAATCCGCAGGGAAATCTCCCAGATCCGTGTGTATGACCTCTTCTTTTCTTTCTTCTCGATTGACGACAGGGTTCTCTTCACGAAGTTTTAAGGGTTCTGGACACAATTTCAATTGGTCTCTGGACACAGTGGATATTGTTCTCCCTCCGTCCTTACTGATGATACAAACTTTTCTGTTGTCATATTTGGAATCTTGTACGACGTAGGGTTCTTGTTCCCACTGGTTATCCAATTTGTGCATCTTCCTTTTTCTTTTCAATACCACTTCTCCAGGCATCAAAGGCTTGGCAGGAGCATTCCTGTTGTAAATATCTTCCTGTTTTTTCCCGTGTCTTGTTGAGACTTTCTTCTACACAGACTTGCACTCGTCTGTATTGCTCTTGCCGATTGATGTCCCAGTTTTCAACGGCGTCATCTGCCTCCGGTTCTACCACTCCAAGTTCTAAATCCATTGGTAGTCTCCCGGGCCTTGCTCTCATAAGATAGGCTGGAGTGCAGTTAGTGGAACTTACAGGTATATGGTTATACAAGTCAACCAAATCAGGTAGTAAGTCCGGCCACCGATTTCTGTCTTCCAACGGTATAGACTTCAACAAATCAAGGACAATGTGATTCATTTTCTCGCAAAGGCCGTTGGTTTGAGGATGGTATGGGGTTGTTCTAATTTTCTTACACCCATACATGTGACAGAATTCCTTGAATAGGTCAGCCTCGAAAGCAGGTCCTTGATCGGTTAATACTTGCTCCGGATACCCATGCGGTCTGCAGAAGCTTGCTTGAAAGGTTCTTGCTGCCGTCACTGCTGTCTGATCCTTAACTGGAACAACCACCAGAAATCTAGAGTAATGGTCCACCATGGTCAAGGCGTATGAGTATCCAGATCTACTTGGCGACAATTTGACGTGGTCCAGGGCCACAATCTCCAAGGGACGAGTCGTCCGGGTAGGCTGCAGGGGTGCCCTCTGACTACCGTAGTCCTTTCTTCTGAGACCACAGGGTCCACAGTTCTGACACCACCTCTCGATGGAGCTGCGCATCCCTACCCAGTAGAATCGGCACCTCAACAGGGTCTCCAGCTTTCTCCAGCCAAAGTGTCCTGCTTGATCGTGGTATGCTTCCAACACCATTTGGACGTCTGCCTTGGGGACCACTATCTGCCAGACCATCTCATGGGTCCTGGGGTTGACGTATCTCCTGCACAACTTCTCACGGTATAGGAACAATCGGCTTCTCTCGTTCCACAGGAGCTTTGCTGACATAGGTGCATCTTTTTCCAAGGAGGAACCTTCCTGTCGTAACAACTCCTTGATACGGCTGACCACTGGATCGCTGTCCTGAGTCTCTTTCCAGCTGTGATGGGGTAAGGGATTTAACGTTGCACCATGCTGCTTTCTGTAGACTCGCTGCTCGTGGACTATCCCATTTCGATGGAACGCAGGTAGCTCAATTTCTTCCAGGTCGTCCGATTCTTCTTCCGTGTCAGATTCATGCGGCATTCGGGACAATGCGTCAGCATTAGCATTCTTTCGGCCTGCCCGGTACTTGATGGTAAACTGGTAATTGGACAACCGAGCCATCCAACGCTGCTCCATGGCGCCCAGCTTGGCGGTTTCCAGATGCGTTAAGGGGTTGTTGTCTGTAAACGCAGTGAACTGGTTGGAGGCCAGATAGTGCTTAAATCTTTCAGTAATGGCCCAGACCAGCGCCAGAAACTCCAGCTTGAAGCTGCTATAATTTTCCGGATTCCTCTCAGTTGGCCTGAGTTTTCTGCTGGCATATGCGATGACTTTTTCTTGGCCATTCTGCTTCTGACTGAGAACTGCTCCTAAACCTTCATTACTTGCATCGGTGTACAGCAGGAACGGTTGGCTGTAATCAGGATAGGTCAAGATCTCATCGCCTGTAAGGATCTCTTTCATCTTTTGGAATGCTTCAGCCTGTTCCTTACCCCAATTAAAGGGGGGGTTTCTGCTCTTTAGGGATTGTCCTACTAGGAGGTCCTGTAAAGGGGCTGCCTTCTTCGTGTAATCTTTCACGAACCTTCTGTAGTAACCCGTGAGTCCCAGGAACTGTCGCACTTCCTTGAGGTTCTTCGGCTCCGGCCACTTCTGGATAGCAGTGACTTTCTCTGGATCCGGCGCTACTCCTTCCGAACTGACGATGTGCCCCAAGTATTGTACCTTCTGCTTGAGTAAATGGCATTTTGAGGGTTTCAACTTCATCCCGTACCTGGACAGGGACTCAAATACTTCTGCCAGGTGCTTCAGATGATCCTCATATGTCTTGGAGTACACGATGACGTCGTCTAGGTATAGCAGCACGGTTTTCAAAATTGAGATGTCCCAGACAGTTCTCCATCACTCTCTGAAATGTGCCTGGGGCACTGCTGAGCCCAAACGGCATTCTGTCGAACTCACAGAGCCCCATTGGGGTGGTGAAAGCCGTTTTCCTCACGATCCTCCTCAGCCACAGCCACTTGCCAGTACCCACTAGTCAGATCGAGGGTAGAAAAGTAGTTAGCCGTTTTCAGAGCAGCTAATGATTCCTCTATACGTGGTAGCGGGTATGCATCTTTATGTGTTATGCGGTTCACCTGCCTGTAATCCACACACATTCTCAAGCTACCATCTTTTTTTCTAACCAGGACTAGAGGTGCTGCCCAGGGACTACAACTATCCCTGATTACTCCGGCTTCTTTCATATCTCGCAACATTTCTTTAGCCTTCTGATAATGGGCTGGGGGTATAGGCCTGTACCGCTCTTTGATGGGAGGATGACTGCCTGTAGGGATATGATGTTGTACTCCCTTAATTATCCCGAAATCAAGTGGGTGCTTGCTAAACACTTGGGCGTACTCTTGTACCACCCGTAATACCCCTTGCTTCTGGTGAGCGGGAGTGGTGTCCGTCCCAACATGGAGTTGCTGACACCATTCCGCCACCTGGGTTGCCGGGTCATTGTCCTCCGCTATTTGGCGGGAGTCTAAGGACTCAGCCGGGAGAATAGAATTATTGTCGACAGCATGTAGTTTAGCAATGGTCGCATACCTGGGTAAGTTTACCTCATCATCTCCCCAGTTGAGAAGCCGTACCGGTACTCTTCCATTCACCACTTCCACTACCCCCCTAGCAGTCATAAGCGTAGGTCTATGTTCTGAATGGTGGGGTTCTACTACAGCTTGGTAGTTCTGTCCTCTCAGACCTATGGCTGCCCTGCACCAGATTATCATTTCACTCATTGGGGGTATCACAATGGGATTCGAGTCAGTGACCCGTACATTACCAATTTCGCCGTCTGTAAGCTTCGCTTGCTGCTGACACATCAGGGCCCGGATCTCTCTCTGGATCACTCCCTTCTGCCTTGGTTTGGCAATTTCAGCGAGCTGTTGGAGTAAGAACACAACTTCTCCCAGACAGTTACTGATAATGTTAGTACCCAAAATTATATTTAAACCGTTCTCTTCATTTACAGTCTTTACTACTAGAAGCCCCTGGTCTTTCAACTCCTCTCTGCCCACTTTCACATCCACACATTTTGTCCCGAGTACTTCTATAGGAAGACCATTAGAAGCATATACGGTAAAGTCAGGGCTCGGGGTTTAAGACTGTCCATTGACCAGAACTTAGTATATAGGGCATCAGGTATTATGGTCACCTGAGACCCAGTGTCTAACAATGCCGGAACTGCGATACCATCTAGAATGATAGACAGGTAGGGTCGCCCACCCACATACCTGCGGTTCCAGTCTAGGGGGCCTGACGGGTCTCCTCCTGGGTGTTGGCCCTCAGACCCAGGTTCTGCCCGTTTAAAGGACACTGTGGAGACATATGACCTTTCCGGTTGCAACGGTAACAGGTGACCTCCCGACGAGGAGGGTGTTGATCAGAGGTCGCTCCTGGGGGTGGCGTTGTCCTCCTCCGGGGGGGCGACGTCTTCCTTCTTCTCCGATGCATCCACGGGACGTCTTCTGGGCAGTCAGCCAATAAGATCTTCCCTTCTTCCTCTTTCCGCAGCTGCAGGGCACTCATCACAGCAGCCAGATTTTTAGTCAGCTGGCGCACCTCTGAGCGCAGACAGTCCAATTCACTAGGGGGTGTCGCCTGCGTTTTGGCTTCTGCCACTAGCGGGGAAAAGGGGGTACTGCCGGTTCCAGAGTGACTTCACCCTGGTGATGTTGGGTGGCCACCTCAGGTTTGCCCAGGGGCCGCAGCCCTTTTATTGCCATGTCCTTTAGGGCATCAAAGGTAGCATCAGGATGATCTAAGGACCACCAGTTTACAGTTCTGCGTTCCTCTTGGGATCTCAATCCCTGTACAAATTGTTCTTTCAGCATCTTATTTTCGTCGATAGCATTTATATTATTAATCTGCTTAAGGGCTCTCAGGGCTCCTTGTAGTCGGCAAGCGTAGTCCTGATGCTGTCACCTGGCTGCTGTGAACAGTGGTAGAAGGCCATCCGGAGATCCGTTTCTGTGCGGTCTTCAAATATGGCATGTAGCTTAAGGAGGATCGCAGGTACCGACTCCTGATCAACGGTATCCCAAGTCTCCACTTCCCTCTCAGCAGCGCCAGTTAGCTGCCCTATCAGCACAGCAGCTTTTTGTCTCTCAGGCATGGAGTACATTTCTAGGATGCTGCATAACTTCCGCTTGAATCCTGCTAAAGTGCCTGGCTCACCGCTGTACTGGGGAAGCCATTTCGCCCCAGGCATATATGGGAGCGTTAGTGGCATGATCGGGACTACCGGACTGGGTGCGGGGCCTGCACCCCCATCTGGCGCTACAATGCCACGCGGTGCGGGTCGGGGCCTCCGGCTGGGGCCGCACTGTCGGCCGGTTGTTGTGACATATTAGTGCCCCCTTGGTTAAACGGAGCCTACCGGTTTCAGAAGCTGCTATTTCACAGGCACAGCAGTGGGAACAGGACCTTCGTCGCAGGCGCTCTGATGTCAGAGCGTCCACTTCCTGTCGCAGGACCTGCCGCTGAGTCAGAGCCGGGGGCGTGTCCAAGACTTTGCGCGCTCTTTCAGGTACGCCCACCTTCTCCAGCGCCTTAGGCGCGAATATGGCGTCAAATATGGCGGTATTTGGCGCCAAACAACAGCAACAGTCCTTTTCACCCAAAACACTCCACAGGCACACAGGGCTCGCAATTCTGCAAGTTTCGGATCCTGTTCGTGACGCCAAGTTTTGTGTCTCGACCACGCACCACAATTGTGGGTTTCCAGGGATATGGGGTACTCGGAACCGAGCCTGTAGATTTCTATAGGGAATGTCACTGGTAGCGTGGCTCGGTCCGTGTCCCTGGCGGTCAGGCGTTAAAGGGGAATTATTTACAGGGGATTTGTATATAACAGTTCGTGACGCCACCTGTAGTTGTCTAGTCACTAAGACCAGCGCTGCAGTAGATCTCTGAGGGGATGTTGTGGCAGCTAGATGACGGGTCTCCCACAGGTGGGACTGGTCCCTCAAAGTCTATGGTATTAATGATGTAGGGTGCAAATAAATGAATCAGTCTCACACCATCCATGTCTTTCCATACCTTTTACTTGTCAGATGTTTAGGCAGGTCCCAGGGAGGCTGTTGGGGTGGAGAATGTGCTTCGAGATAACAGCTGAACAGGTTAGGGGCCTCCTTTACTTCCAATATTATGAGTCCAACCTGCATAGAGCTAAGTTCACTCCGATTTCTCCAGCTAACTCCTTAGCTGTACTGCCCGTTCAGCATAGTGGTCGGAGCCTTCCATATAATGTGAGAGAGCTGAGTTCCTACTGTTGTCCTGCAGTGACTCAAGGTTCCCACTCTCCAGACTCCAGTTACGTACCGACACTCCAAGGGCTGCTTTCTGCGACCTAAGGTCCAGTAAGACTCTGGTTTTTCTATCACTACGCCTGAAGCTGTAGTGACACTTCGGTCTCCAGTGACCGGTGACTAATGCAGGATAGTCCAATCCTTAAGGCACTTCTAGGATTCTTTCTACTGCGCCCTTCGGCCTGCTCGCACTCTTAATATCAGCACTGACTAGGCTAGGATCAAATTCGGTTATCCGTACTGGCCTCCACTTTTGTACCGTCTCCCTGTATTGACAGGAATCTCAGCTCTCCAACAGGCACTAGTCCTGACTCTCTCCACTCTCTCAGGAGAACTTTCAGACTCCACTGTCCGCACACTCACAGGAGAACTCTCTGACTGCACTGTGCTACAGGACACTCCCCTATACACCCCTGCTGGGTGTGTCTGAGTGTATGTGAGTGATGTCGAGCCCTTAACCGTTACCTCTCCGCACATCCTCCAGGGTACTGTGTGTGCCTTAGACACCAGGGCTACACAACCGCACACGTCAGATCGACGCCTGCGGACCTATCCGCATACAACGCATGTCCTTGCATACCCAATGTTAAAGATAGGTACGCAGGACGCATGAGGAAGTGGGCCGCCATCCGCAGCCCTCCTGAACGCAAATGTGAAACCAGCCTTAGCTATTTGTTTTTCTTTTATTTGTGGCAGACCCGGTTTTTGCTTATTGGATTCAGTTTCCACAGATTTCAGTGCTAAAAAAATGGATCCAGCTGAGATCAGTTGTTTAGTCCTTTTTTTTTTTTTTTTTTTAAGTTGTGTCTGCACAACTTCTTTGCAAACGGATTGCTGCTGGATCACTACTGAACATGTGTACACAGCCTAAGAAAACCATTTCTCAGTTTTTTTTTTTCGTTTTTTTTTTTTGGGTGGTCAGCTAAAGGTACTGCCACACTACACAATCCCGCTAGCGATCTCGTTAGCGTCGCATACTAATGAGATCGCTAGCAGGATTGTTTCTATATCGCTAGTAGCTACCTATTTTAGCGATGTCGTTAGGACGCTATCGCGGTTAGCGATCTCCTTAACGACTTTAGCGGTACAAAAGTATCGCTAAAAAAGGTGCCACACTCAGCGATTAGATACTTACCAGCGGGGCGCCAGCGACGAAAATAGGGTCCGGAACGATCGCTGTGATGAACGAGATCACAGCAGGGGCCTCGTCGCTGGTAGATGCCGCACACAACAACATCGCTAACGGGATCGCTAAATAGTGACGTTTTTTAGCGATCCCGTTAGCGATGTTGTTTAGTGTGGCATACCCTTAAGATTTTACTTTATATATCAGGTCAAAGTAAAAGATACAGAGCTCTTCTACTCAAGTTAATGGCTCAGAATTGTCAGTAATGTATACGGTACATTTATTGCGACTCGCTGTTATTGGCCAGTTTGACCTCTGACGTCTCTGCCACTATTGGAATTTCTATCCTGCATAAATACATGGTATCCACAATTCTGCATGATTTGTGCATAGATTGCTTTTAATAGTATTAAATGTGAAGATTAATTGTGTGATTTTTGTTTTGGTTTTTTTTCAGAACAGCGAGTCTTCTTCTGAATCCAACTTTCCATTTTCCCATGTTGAAAGACAAGGCTATCTGGAGGACCAGGCAGCGCGCAGGTCTCTTCCTAAACATCATCTTATGACCAATGGACACTCCTCTTTACAAAGAGATGGACCAGGTTCATTCCTTTTGGATCTTCCAAACTTTCCGGATCTGTCCAAGGCTGATGTTGATGGACAAAATCCAAATATTCAGGTAAATGGCAGATGTTCGAAGTTTAGGCACAGTGCACCATAGTGGCACAGGATTCATCATCATTCCACAGGCGGAAGCTTCTTTATAATCCCAGAGCATTTTCCTACAGTCTAAATCACCTTATGTTATATAATAAAGAAATATTCTTGTATCCTGATGTCTTAAAGGGAATCTGGCAACAGCTTTTTGCCACGTAATCTGAGAGCAGCATGATACAGAGACCTTGATTCTAGCAATGTGTCACTTACTCGGCTGGTGCTGTAGTTTTGATAATCTCATACTGAAAACTGATTTTATCACTAGAGGACTAGAAAACCTGCTGCCATGTAGTCCTCTATATTTTGTAATCCCGCCTCCACTACTGATTGGCAGCTTTCTGCCTATGCACAGCGTACCCTGGAAGCTGCCTATCAGTCCGGTGGGCAGGGTTATACAGAGCTCAGCATTCAGAGAACTGGTAAATCTGCAGCAGATAAAATGGTGATTTAAAAAAAAAAAATACAGCACACAGCGTCGCAAGTGATACAATGCTGAAATCAGGGTCTCTGCACCTATATCATGCATGCTGATGGTGCAGTAAAAACCTGGTGACAGATTCCCTTTAAAACCAAACCTTTAAGTGGATTGCCCAAAAAAGCTGTTGGCTCCACTGTAATGTTTTTGTAACTTTATGATTAGTGATGAGTGAACGTGTTCTTGTTTTCCAGTAATGTCCGTCCTTCTCTTTCCTGATTGAAAGTTTTGGCTTTTTGAGAGCCAGATAAATGGGACCAGTAGTCGGTAGGAAAGTGCACCAGACTGCAAGGTCTCGCCAAAGGGGCACTGAGCACCGGTGTGTGGTTTGAACAGTCATTTTTGTGCTGACACCCTCACTTTAAGGCCGGTGTCCCACTTGCAACTGCAATGTGAGAAACTCTCCTCAATACCCGACACTGGTGCCGGCACTCAGGACCAGAGTGTGCGGCTGCATGTATTTCTATGCAGCTGAACGCTCCGGTCCTGAGTACTGGTGGCACTGCCGGGTATTGAGGCGAGAGACTCGTGCGAGTGTCTCACATTGCAGTTGCAAGTGGGACACCGGCCTTAGAAGGGCTGCAGTATTAATTACCGGTAGCTCGTTTGCTCATTTTCATATTTTTGCTCTTTCGTTTTTGTTTGTTTTTTTTATATACCCTCTGCAAAGCAGCTGTCTTGAAGTATTGTTGTGCAATATGAGCTCTGTATGTTCTCAGCATCCAGGAGGGTCTTGGCAGTTCCTCCCCCATAGTTCTAATGTGACATATGGGCCGTTCTAGCAATAATCTAACAATAAATCTATCTTTTGATCCAGTGCAGACTGTGGATAGCTCCTTTGGTTCCCTTTTGTGTAATGTGCCAAATTGCGTGAGGAGACTTGTTGGAGGAGACGAATACAATTAATTGATTGCGCGGTATGTGTTGGCAGCGTGAAGCATGGACTGTATTTTCTTCCGTTGGGTCTCTGTCGTTGTGCTGACCTAGCTTTGCCATTTCATGAATACTAGACAGACTGCATGTTTACATGTGCTGACGTTGGTAGCAGATCGTTTTGTGATCTGTATGGGATACTAGTTACAACAGCTGTCTTGAGTCTGGTGATACATTACATGCTGCAGAATGGTGACTACATGGAGGAGAGTTGACGTAAAATGTCTACACTAGACATGGAGCAGTCTCATTTCTTATCTTGTTTGCAGTTGTATAAATGATTCGCTGGAGATCCTGAATTTGTAACAGCTGTTGTGGGATTGTGGAGTACATTTGCAAAGAACCGCTAGCTTTTTGAGTCCATACAGTGGAACTTTGTCTTCATGTGGCTGGTTACTGCCACTCTTTGCAGCCACGTGCGTATTTGTCTCTGAAATATTATGTAAGGAGGGTCAAGGTTTAACCCTTTAAATGTCTGTGTTGCTGCTACATGTATTTATCTGTGTGTGTATATATATATATATTATGTATATATATATATATATATATATATATATATATATATATATATACATTACAGACCAAAAGTTTGGACACACCTTCTCATTTAAATATTTTTCTGTATTTTCATGACCATGAAAATTGTAAATTCACACTGAAGGTATCAAAACTATGAATTAACACATGTGGAATTATATACTCAACAAAAAAGTGTGTAGCAACTGAAATTGTCTTATATTCTAGGTTCTTCAAAGTAGCCACCTTTTGCTTTGATGACTGCTTTGCACACTCTTGGCATTCTCTTGATGAGCTTCAAGAGGTAGTCACCGGAAATGGTTTTGACTTCAGAGGTGTGTCCTGTCAGGTTTAATAAGTGGGATTTCTGGCCTTATAAATGGGGCTGGGACCATCACTTGTGTTGTGCAGAAGTCTGGTGGATACACAGCTGATAGTCCTACTGAATAGACTGTTAGAACGTGTATTAGGTCGGTTTCACACGTCAGTGGCTCCGTTACGTGTAGTGACAGTTTCCTCCCGTACTGGAGACACTGACACACGTAGACACATTAAAATCAATGTGTCTCTGCACACGTCAGCGTGTTTTCACGGACCGTGTGTCCATGTGGAAAACACGGAGACATGTCAGTTTTCATGGGAGCGCACAGTCCGCAAAAATGCTGAACACGTACACACAGAGAACTGTTCACACAGTCCTCCGTGCACACGGCCAGCTACAGTAAGCGCTGTCCTCTGCCTGTGGTGCTGAAGCTCCGTCATGATTCTCCCTGGTCTGCCGGCAACAGTGAGCAGGGAAAAATCAATGAAAAACCTGACGTGGGGTCCCCCTTAGGTTTTCAACCAACCCAGCAAAACTATACAGCTGGGGGCTGCTAATCTCAGGCTGGATTATGCCTCCCCCACCCCCCTCCCTCAGCCTAAAAACAGCAGCCCCCAGCTGCCCAGAAAAGGCGCATCTATAAGATGCACCTATTCTGGAGCTTTGTCAGGTTCTTCCCACTTGCCCTGTAGCAGTGGCAAGTGGGGTTAATAAAGGGTTAATGCCACCTTGCTATTGTAAGGTGACATTAAGTCAGGCTTAGTAATGCATAGGTGTCAATAAGACACCTATGCATTACTAATCCTATAGTAAAGAAAGGGTTAATTAAACACACAGTAACAAGTCTTTTAATAAATGAATACACTACACAGGTTGTAATTCTTTATTACACTGCCATTCCTGTATGATGCCCTCATTCTTCTGTAAAAAATATAAAATAATAAAACAACAATATCCCATACCTGTCCGGCAATCAGTCAGGTCCCACGTCGTAAATCCATCTCAGGGGTTAATCAGTTTACAGCCAGAGCTCTGCTAATGCAGCCGTTCTGTCTGTAAAGCACTGGGGAATGAATGTGAGCAGCAAGCAGAGAGTCAGTGATGTCACCGCTTGTTATTGAGCCTGTTCGCGCTGCTCCCATTCATTCCCCAATGCTTTACAGCCAGAACGGCTGCATTAACAGTCGCTCCTGCTGTAAATTGATTAACCCCTGAGATGGATTTACGCCGTGAAACCTGACTGATCGCCGGCCAGGTATGGGATATTGTTGTTTTTTTATTTTATTGTTTTTACAGGAGAACTAGGGCATCATAAAGGAATGGCAGTGTAATAAAGAATTACAACCTGTGTATTGTATTCATTAATTAAAAGACTTTATTGTTACTGTGTGTGTTTATTTAACCCTTTACTATAGAATTAGTAATGAATAGGTGTCTTATTGACACCTATGCATTACTAAGCCTGGCTTAACGCCACCTTACAATAGCAAGGTGGCATTAACCCTTTATTAACCCCACTTGCCACCGCTACAGGGCAAGTGGGAAGAACCCGACAAAGCTCCAGAATAGGCGCATCTAATAGATGCGCCTTTTCTGGGCAGCTGGGGGCTGCTGTTTTTAGGCTGGGGGGGCGCCCATAATTATAGCCCCTTTCCAGCCTGAGATTAGCAGCCTCCAGCTGTATAGTTTTGTCGGGTTGGTTGAAAACCTTAGGGGGACCTCGCGTCGGGTTTTTCATTGATTCTCCCTGCTCGCTGTTGCTGGCAGAGCAGGGAGAATGACAAGCAGCTTCAGCACCACAGGCAGGGGACAGCGCTTACTGTAGCTGTCTGTGCTGGCCGTGTGGTCCTGATGCGGCACATGTGTGACACACGGATATACCACATTTTTACACGGACACACGGATCTCTCCGGTACCGATTTTTCTGGTACCAGAAATATCTGGACGTGTGAGACTGGCCTTATGGCAAGAAAAAAGCAGTTAAGTAAATAAAAACGAGTGGCCATCATTACTTTAAGAAATGAAGGTCAGTCAGTCCGAAAAATTGGGAAAACTTTGAAAGTGTCCCCAAGTGCAGTTGCAAGAACCATCAAGCGCTGCAAAGAAACTGGCTTACATGAGGACCGCCCCAGGAAAGGAAGACCAAGAGTCACCTCTGCTTCTGAGGATGTTTATCCGAGTCACCAGCCTCAGAAATCGCAGGTTTACAGCAGCTCAGATTAGAGACCAGGTCAATGCCACACAGAGTTCTAGCAGCAGACACATCTCTACAACAACTGTTAAGAGGAGACTTTGTGCAGCAGGCCTTCATGGTAAAATAGTTGCTAGGAAACCACTGCTAAGGACAGGCAACAAGCAGAAGAGATTTGTTTGGGCTAAAGAACACAAGGAATGGACATTAGACCAGTTGAAATCTGTGCTTTGGTCTGATGAGTCCAAATTTGAGATCTTTGGTTCCAACCACCGTGTCTTTGTGCGACGCAGAAAAGGTGAACGGATGGACTCTACATGCCTGGTTCCCACCGTGAAGCATGGAGGAGGAGGTGTGATGGTGTGGGGGTGCTTTGCTGGTGACACTGTTGGGGATTTATTCAAAATTGAAGGCATACTGAACCAGCATGGCTACCACAGCATCTTGCAGCAGCATGCTATTCCATCCGGTTTGCGCTTAGTTGGACCATCATTTATTTTTCAACAGGACAATGACCCCAAACACACCTCCAGGCTGTGTAAGGGCTATTTGACCAAGAAGGAGAGTGATGGGGTGCTACGCCAGATGACCTGGCCTCCACAGTCATCAGACCTGGACTATTAGCTGTGTATCCACCAGACTTCTGCACAACACAAGTGATGGTCCCAGCCCCATTTATAAGGCCAGAAATCCCACTTATTAAACCTGACAGGGCACACCTCTGAAGTCAAAACCATTTCCGGTGACTACCTCTTGAAGCTCATCAAGAGAATGCCAAGAGTGTGCAAAGCAGTCATCAAAGCAAAAGGTGGCTACTTTGAAGAACCTAGAATATAAGACATATTTTCAGTTGTTTCACACTTTTTTGTTAAGTATATAATTCCACAAGTGTTAATTCATAGTTTTGATTCCTTCAGTGTGAATATACAATTTTCATAGTCATGAAAATACAGAGAAATCTTTAAATGAGGTGTGTCCAAACTTTTGGTCTGTACTGTGTGTGTGTGTGTGTGTGTGTGTATGTGTGTGTGATATATATATATATATAATATATATATAATTATATATATATATTATATATATATATATATATATATAAAACAATGTACTGTATAGTGTCATATTTCAGTGTATTTCGTATGGTATTTCACTAAGATTTAGGTAAGGTAGTGCATCCTTTGGGGACATTGGAGAAGGGCACTTGTATTTTAATGTATATGGACGGGGTAAATGTAGTTCTACAAAGGGACCACTAGATGGGGGTATATAAGTGGGCCCAGTTAGAGAGTTGTTAGATGTTTAGTGTAGGTCAGTGGTGGAATGCTAGCTGGGGGCATTTAGCACATTCAGTGTAGTGAAGTGTCGGTTGGGAACTAGTGTGAGGGAATTCCCAGATAGTCAGTCGGGGGTGGACCATGTTGCTGCTCAGATGTCCCTGGTCCTGAGCTGAATACTGGACAGTAGAAGAGAAGTGAATAAAGGTACCAGCAGTCGTGTAGCCGGTGAAGGAATCACCGTGGGACCGTCAGCCAGAATGGGTGGGCTGATGAAGAAGTAGTGCCAGTGGCTAGGCCACTGTGGGAACGCTCAGCAGAAGTGTGCATGCTGAAGCGGGTGGGCCGCCAGCGAGTACACGGACAGGATAACCAGAAGGGGGTGGATGACCTAGTAGATGTGTATTTCCGTGACTGGATTGAAGTGTCTCCAGGGAAAGAGATCGAAGTGCCGTTTCCACCGGGCTCCTCGTCCCGCAGTTACTTTGTGGTCCATTCTGATGTAGTAGAAGTGAAGCGGAGTTGTAGAAGATGTATTGCTGGTACCGTGTCAAGCGTGCGAATGGTGTCTTGGATGTGCTGTGGCTGAAGGAAAATAAAGCAGAACTGTTTGACGTTGTTCTGGACTCTGACTCTAATAATTCCTTTTAACTCTGAAACGGGTGAGAATTACTCCAGGGATGAAGCAGCTGCTAGCGTAAAGAATACAGTTAGTGCTGGTGAATCCACCGCTTGACCAGTGCTTTACAATTACTTGGGACCAAGATTGGGGATTGTAGAGCGTGAGCCTCCTCCTGAAGTTGAGTGAATGCTACTTTTTAAGATTAAGGAATAAAAATTTGTTGAGGCTTCGTGGACAAGTGTTGGAGTTCCGCTTTATCTTAGATTTTCAAGGAAGGCAAAAACATGATATTTTTATTGTTACCACATACACAGCCAGATATTGATTTCAGTTCAAGTTTTTATAGTTTTAGAGATCTGGTCAAAGATGAAGATTGTGGAGATCGTAGTTGGACAGATGCAAATAAGTGGAAGATGCATCGAGCACGTGTACGGGTTTTGAACAGTCATTCTGTTCTGATAGAATCCCTAGTATGTTGTACTCATTTGGACCTCTATCATTCAGTAGCTGAGGGCATACCCTAGCAATATGGTCTATAGTTGGTGTAAATTGCAGGTCTTTTTGAAAAAAAAAAAAAAAGTTATTTACCTGTCTTCAATTTAAGGAAATTGAGAGATTCCAATAATCCATAAATGTCACTTAAACAGACTTGTTTCACTACAATAGTAATAACTAAATTAGAACATGCATGAGTTTATTGGGTAGTGAGCCAACCTATTTGCCTTGACGTTTGCAAGACATAATATAAATATATTCCCAAGATCTATCAACTGTTCTAAACATTTCCAGTAGTAGTATTTGGGTTTTGTGTATTGCGTTCTGTTTTTGTTTTTCTACAATCTTGGCCCACTCATTACCTGGCACATTTTTTTTTTTTTTTAATCATTTTTGTCACGCCGGTAATTCTCATGCCTTCTCAGCACCGTCCTACTCACTGCAGTCACTGCTCTGCTTTTCCTCGTGTCAGGCTGACTCACTCAGTTTGCCTCTTGCAGCACTCCTCAGCACTGCAGCATCTTCCTCATGTCTCCACCTGGCTATAGGGAGGCATGGACAGTCTCCTGTGTCCTGCAGAGATTAGCAGCTCCTCTCTCAACTCCTTAAGTGAGCATTGGTTCTAGTTAGAAGTTTACTAGTTTCCAGTCTAGGTGTGTTCCTGTTTTGTCTCCTGTTACCGCTTCGGCTTGTCTACCCACTTTGTCCATCCTCTCTGCTCCTGACCTTGGCTTTGTATCTTGAACCTGTGCTACCTGCCCTGACCTCGGACTGTCTGACTACGCTTCTGCCTGTGCCCTTTGCACCTCGTATTCCTGCCTTGACCTGTTGGTGAACTGCTTGATTTTCAGGCACTGCCTTGGAGTGCCACCTGATGGCTAGCCTGCAGCCCAAGCCTATCCTCACAATCAGAGGCTCTAGCAAAGACCAGATAGCCACTTAGTCATTTGGGGGTGCTACATCCAGATTTCCACTGATCGGCTGTTCCCGATGGTGGCAGTCGGAATTCTTCATTGATAGGATAGTGACCGCGACTAGGTACTGCACGTCCGTACTCTATTAATTTGAATAGCGGGTGATGTGAGGTACCGGCCATTGACCTGAACAGTTGACAGGGTGTGCAGTTTGGCTGCCTCCGACATCGGCTAACAGTTGATCAGCGGGGGTGGTGGTGACTTCACCCCCCACTGATCAGACATTGATGGCCTATCTTTAGGATAGGTCATCAGTGTTAAAGCCCCCGACAACCCCTTTAAGGGATGATTTAAGATATTGGTATGTGAACAAAACATTACGTAAAGTTATGAACTGTTATGTTTGTACTGCTAGAATTTGCGTGACTTGGAACAAAGGGGAACGCTCATACGGTAATATTTTTGTAAAGGTATAAGAAATGAGCACCCCTCCCCCTTGCTCGTATTTGATGGCATTTACTAGGAACTGGGTTAAAGACTAGACACGGTGCAATTTTTCAGGCTAGATCTAAATACAGATGTTAACAATTTGAATGTCTTGTTTTGAGTGCAATTTCCTACCTTTAGTAATGTAAACAGTTATTTCAGTAATGCCTATAATTTCTTTAATCTGGTCGGTTTATCTTGAATAGCAATGAAGTGGGTTATGTGGACATGTCATTTTAGAAGGTTTTTAAAGTGCGAATTCCAGAACTGTGTCACTGGCAGGATGGAAATGCAGCGATGGAGACAAACGTATCACAAAGGCTCATACAGCTCTGCAAAGTCCAGGGTAATAGTCCATTTCCATTTCCAGGGATAAGAATTCACTTTTTTTCTCTTTTTTTTTTCTTTCTTTTACCCCTTCTCAACATGACCAATTTCCGTTTTTTATTTATTTTTTTTTTTTTCTTCCAAGCGCATAACCTTTTTATTCGTCCACTTAGACATGACTGCTTGTTTATTGTAGGATGAGTTGTACTTTTGAATGACGCCATTTGTTTTACCATATACTGTATTGGGAAAAATTCCAAAAGCAGCGAAATTGAGGGAAAAATGTAATTCTGACATTGTTTTTACAGCGTACATTGTGTAGTAAAAATGACCTAACATCATGATTTGTCCAGGTCAGTATGAGTACAGTGATACCAAACTTGTACAGCGTTTTTATTTATTTATTTTTTTAAATCTGAATTTTGTAAAAAAAATTATAATCTTTTTCAGAGACCCATAACAGTTTTCATTTTTCAGTGGAACTGTGTGAGGGCTTCATTTTTGCAAGACAAGCCAACATTTTCATTGATATGATTTGGGGATCAATGCAAAATTTGGATTGCTTCTTAATACAATTTTTTTTCCAATGTGTTTTTTCTTCTCGTTAGGGAGTTTACTGATCAGATTAATTTCATACTTTGATATATTTGACTTTTATGGACTCGATGATTCCACATGAGTGGTTTTTGTTTTTTTGTTTTTTAAAGTCTTTATTTTTTTTTATGTGGGGAAAAAGGGAATGATTCCAACTTCTAGGTCCACCTGCGCTGTTAGGCCGGCGTCACACACAACGACAAAAAATCGGTCCGTTTTAGACGGTCGATTGTCGGATCAAAATGCAAACATCACACATCCTTCTGGCATCCGATTTTCCTTCAAAGATGCGATTTAGTCGCATGTGTGTGTACCTTGTAACATCCGATTTTCATCCGACTTGCGAGAATTTCTCGCAGGCTTGCAAAACTGACATATAATAGATCCAAAAGAATAGTATTTCAATCACAAAAAAAAGAATAGATATATACACATAGAACACATAATAAATATATATATATATATATATGTTGTATATATATATATATATATATATATATATATATATATATATATATATATATATATATATATTATATATATATATATATATTATGTATATATACATATATTTATAGTTCCTAGACTTCTACATACTGTTATAGCCGCTAATTCAATTGCCGGCTTTTGTGAAATCACAGAAGCCGACATGGAATGATACATTGTTTCCACACAGTTAACCATGTAATTTCCTGTATTTTGATATTTGTTTAGAACTTACAATTACATGAGTGTATTTGTGCAAAATTTCAGACATGTAGGGGTTAATTAAAGGTGTAAATTCGTTGTAAAAAAATGCGTGGGCTCCCGCTGTATTTTCTCCACCAGACAGACAAAGCAAGCGAGTGGGGGCAGATAATAACAGCCTAGGGAGGGTACATTTTTTTGGTGCCCCCCCTGGCTACTAACATCTGCCCCCAGACACCCCAGAAAGGGCAAATCTATAATTAGATTCGCCCTTTCTGGCACTTTGCCCGTCTATTCCCATTGCCCTGTAGCGGTGGCGAATGGGTTAATAATCTCACCTTAATGTCACCTTAGTATTGAAAGGTGACCTTAAGGCAGGTTAATAATTGAGAGCTGTCAATTAGACAACTATCAATTATTAATCCTATTGTATGAAAGAAAAATCAAACACACACAGTTTAATAAAAAAGAATTTTAATGAAATAATCACACAGTTTTTGACTATTTTATTTTCCTGCTAAAACCATTTCCTGTAATAAAAATAAAATAAAAAAGCAAAATCATACTTACCAATCCGATGTACAGTCAGGTCCCACGCTGTAATCCATCAGAAAGGGTTAAGAGGTTACAGTTAGCAGAGAGATAATTCTGTCTCCTAGCTGTAACCCCCTGAATGAATAAGTTCCTCTACCACAGAAAGTAGAGGAAGTGATTCATGAATGGAGCTTAATTGATTTATTGGCAATTTAACTTTAGTGACCTGACCTAAAGGGAAAGTGGACACAATCAATTAAGCTTCATTCATTAAACACATTCTCTCCTGTCGCCAGGAGAGGAACTTATTCATTCAGGAGCTTTGAGCTGAGCATGCAGGATTACTTGCACTGCTTGGCTCAAAGCTAGTTAACCCTTTGTGAAGGATTACAGCGTGGGACGTGACAGATTGCCAGATAGGTAAGAATAATGTTGTTTTATTATTTTATATTTATTTTAGAAGAACAAGGGCTTCGAACGGATTAAGACTTAAATAAAAGATGGTCAAAAATATGTGCTTTTATTTCATTAAAATTATTTATTCTTAAAGTGTGTGTGTTTTTTTATTTACTTCAATAGGATTAATAATTGATAGTTGTCTAATTGACAGCTCTCAATTATTAACCTGCCTTAAGGTCACCTTTCAATACTAAGGTGACATTAAGGTGAGATTATTAACCCATTCGCCACCGCTACAGGGCAATGGGAATAGACGGGCAAAGTGCCAGAAAGGGCGAATCTAATTATAGATTTGCCCTTTCTGGGGTGTCTGGGGGCAGATGTTAGTAGCCAGGGGGGGCACCAAAAAAATGTACCCTCCCTAGGCTGTTATCTGCCCCCACTCGCTTGCTTTGTCTGTCTGGTGGAGAAAATACAGCGGGAGCCCACGCATTTTTTTGTCAACGAATTTACACCTTTAATTAACCCCTACATGTCTGAAATTTAGCACAAATACACTCATGTAATTGTAAGTTCTAAACAAATATCAAAATACAGGAAATTACATGGTTAACTGTGTGGAAACAATGTATCATTTCATGTCGGCTTCTGTGATTTCACAGAAGCCGGCAATTGAATTTGCGGCTATTACAGTATGTAGAAGTCTAGGAAATATATATATATATATATATTATATATATATATATGTATATATAGTATTCTATGTGTGTATATCTATTCTTTCTAGTCTTTAATAAAGCTGTCAGTGTGATTTTACAGTATAGCCGGGGATGAATTGCCGGCTTTTCTAAAGGACACCGATGCGATTTCATCGCAAGTCACACATGCAGTCCGTTTGTAATCAGATTTTTCATCGCTCCCATAGACTTGCATTGGCGATTGTCGACCCACAATCGGTGACAATCGCAGCATGCTGCGATTGCTCACGGACGTTTAAAACGGACCACAAAATAACGGATACTGGGAGCTGCTCCATAGATTAACATAGGGCAGACTGCAATACGATATTTCATCGCATTGCAGTCGTCCGATTCTGTCGCCAGTGTGACGCCGGCCTTAGAGGCAGATCCTGGCCATGCAGCCATTACCTGCTGTGATTCTGTGAGCCCGTTTCATACTCTTTCTCCCAACTTGAATAACATGATATTAGAAAACGTGATTAGCTCTTCAGCCTTCCTCATCAAGGTACTGATGGACCACCAAAACTTTGAGATAAAGATTTTATGAAGGACTGGGGAAAACAGACTCAAATTCCTGCTCTTTAAGAAATCATCAGAATTGCACAAAAAATGTTCACCAGTTTGACTCCACTGATGCGGGACAGGGCCTTTAAATTCATTAAAAATATGACTCCAGTCGCACACCAATTACTAGAGGTGTTGAATTAATTAAACCACGTGAATTTGGCACCTTCTATTTCGGCAAGACTGGTGTAGTGCAAATTCATGATGAGCGGCGACTGTGCCGTTCGCTACACCACAAATCCTAGTAGTATTTGTGACGAGGCGCACACAGAGGTGTAAGCCACTGACCTGATGCTTCCGATTCATGAAGAGTTAGAAACCTCTTCATGAATCGGAAGTGTGTGACTCCAGCCAATCTCCTCATCAATCGGACCTCGCGTGTTTCTGTTTTCAGATAAAAAGCTGTGGGTGTTCTCAGAACATGGATTGCCCACCTCAGAGCCCAAAACTCAGGAATAAATTTGCCTCTTGAATTAGGGTTCATTCAGATGTCCGTTTTTCACGTGTCGGCTCTATCTTTGTTTTTCACTGATAGAACTCATACCTATTCTTTGGAATACTTAGTCTTTGGATCTGTTCAAATGTACGTATGGTTTTGCCGACCTATTGTTCCAACAAAGTCACGGAGACCTGTCCGATTTAGATCGTGGTCACAGATCAAACTTGCCCATGCACGTCTATAAAAATAAAAAATTGGACATCACTCGGATTCTCATAAGTCTGTGAAACACGGACAGTACATGTATGGCATCCATTAGTTTTTTTTTTTTTTTTTTTTTTTTTTTTTTCCCCTATCTGAGAAAATCCTGACATGTTGACCAAACTTTGATGATAAAAGTGACGATACTCTGAATAAAAACTGACAAAATTCAGATCATTTTTTGCTCACATGAAAAATCACTGACGTCTGACTGAGCCCTTACTTCGAGCATGAGGAACCAAAAATTCTTCAGCTTCCAAAGCTGACCATACTCTTCAGATAACCAAAGACCGAGTGTACGATCAGCTTACAAATTATCATGCCAAACCCCCTCGCTAGTAAACATTAACCTCAGCTTGGATAAGTGTGCATGTGTCCTCACTGGGGAGAGAGGAGTAAGCTACAGACAGATTTGTTGATGGGCCTTCAATACAGTCTGGACACTTCCGTCCTCATTAGATGGTTAGCTGGTCCTGGCAAAATTGGTGGACTTGGCCAATGTTAATCTAATGTCTTTGTTGCCATTAACAACTAATTACCGTGAGGTTTTCATCTTTCCTCAGTGGCTTAAGAAATGCAAACTGTGAGGTGATTTCTATAGGCAACAAACACTGCTTTAGTTGTAGACAGTTTTAATAAATTTGTGCCAAACCGTCCCGAAAATTGAAAGCTGTAGAAAATATATAGCAGATAATTATACAATAGTCTCAGTAACCAATCTTCATTTTTCAGCATGAAGAGAAAAGCTGATAAAATAATTTGAATTTTATGGCCATCTGGATAGATTGCGTGGTCTCAGATCTGTATGTAGAATATTTAACAATATTTTACATAGGAGAATCTGCTGAGTGGGTTCCAGATTTATTTTTTTTCTATTGCGTTTTAAAAGTTGTCTGGTTACCACAGAATGACTGTTCAAACCAAGCACACGTGCTTGGAATCTTGGTGCGGCCACGCAGATCAGTCACTTGCCTCATTACCCTGACAAAGCCCATTAGGGTGAAACATGTCAGGGAGGCTCCTTTATCTTAATAGTGCCTTGTTCCTCTTGTCATTAGACATTCCCTGATGGTTAGATAATGGTCGGCAGTCCTTTTGCTTTATGCTGGTTACACAATTTGAGGCTATTGGAGCTTGTACACCTACGTAGCTAGAAATGGATAGATAATAATAATAATCTTTATATAGCGCCAACATATTCCGCAGCCCTTTACAGTTTAACAGTTTCAGAACACAAGTCATAAGTAATAGCGTTAACAATACAATAATTAAAGCAAAATAAGATGACCCTGCTCGTGAGAGCTTACAATCTACAATGAGGTGGGGAGATACAAAGTACAGGTGTTTATATACAATGGTGTATTTACAATGATGGTCCAGCCATCTTGAGGGAGGGAGTGAGGGATGGATGGAGAGAGTGAATGGGCTACACACGCACACTTACACCTAGAATGACTTTGATTAGTGAACGTGATAGGCCGCTCTGAATAAATGTGTTTTGAGGGAGCGCCTGAAACTATGCAAATTGTGGATAGTCCTAATTTCTTGGGGTAGAGCATACCAGAGGATTGGCGCAGCGCGGGAGAAGTCTTGGAGTTGGTAGTGGGAGGTACGGATTAGTGCAGAGGTTAGTCGAAAGTCGTTTGCAGAGCGCAGCAGTCGGTTAGGCCGATAAATAGAAATGAGGGAGGAGATGTAGGGGGTGCTGCACTGTGGAGAGCTTTGTAGGTGAGAACAAGTACTTTGAATTGGATCCTATAATGAATGGGCAGCCAATGTAAGGACTGGCGAAGAGCGTCCGAGTACCGATTAGCCAGATGGATGACCCTGGCTTCTGCATTAAGGATGGACTGGAGAGGGGATAGTCGAGTAATGGGGAGGCCAAGTAATAGAGCGTTGCAGTAGTCCAGGCGGGAGTGGATCAATGCTACAGTGAGGGTTTTTGTTGTTTCCATGGTGCGAAAAGGGCGGATTCTAGAGATGTTCTTTAGGTGTAGGCGGCAAGAGATTGACACCAATCTCTCCTTCACATCCCATATACAAACATAACACCCAGACAGTGAGCCTGCTGCCTTTGTGTTATTATGGTGCCGCCCACGGAGAGGGAAATGTCAAATTAAGGGAGGTAAGTAGATGGCGGGAGCAGAAGAAGTTCAGTTTTGGAGAGGTTGAGTTTCAGATAGAGAGCAGACATGATGATGGAGACTGCAGACAGATAGTCAGTGGCGTTCTGTAGTACAGCAGGGATAATGTCAGGGGATGACGTGTATAGTTGTCATCAGCATAAAGATGGTACTGAAAGCCAAATCTGCTGATGGTCTGTCCAATTGGTGCCGTGTAGAGAGAAAAGGGGGCTAAGGACTGAGCCCTGAGGTACCCCGACATCGAGAGGAAGAGGAGATGACGTGGAGCCATAGAACAAAACACTGAAGGAGCGGTCAGAAAGATAAGAGAAACAGGAGAGAGCAGTGTCCTTAATGCCTAGAGACTGGAGCCTAGAGAGTAGGAGACGGTGGTCAACTGTGTTGAAAGCTGCAGAGATTGGTCACCATTACGTTTTGCTGTCAAAAGGTCATTGGTCACTTGGAGTGCAGGTTCAGTCGAATGTAGGGGGTGGAAGCCAGACTGTGAAGGGTCTAGGAGGGAGTGAGTGGAGAGGTAACGGGTAAGGCGGGAGTAGACTAGGCGCTCCAAAAGTTTAGAGATGAAGGGGAGATTGGAGACTGGTCTGTTTGTGCAGGAAGGGTCGAGAGCGGGTTTCTTTAGTAATGGAGTAACGATGAAGTGTTTGAAGAAGGATGGGAAAATGCCAGAGGAGAGGGAGAGATTAAAGATTGTAGTTGGGTGAGTTGTGACAACTGGAGAGAGACTAGAGGAGATGTGAGGGAATGGGGTCGGTAGTGCATGTAGTCTGAAGAGAGGAGTCTGAAGACTTCTTCTGTGATGGGATCAAATGTGGAAAGTGAGCCAGGGGAAACGCAGGGAGGGATAGGAGTCACAGCACTTGGTGGTTGGGAGCAGATTTCCTGACGGATATTGTCTATTTTTTTTCTATAAAGTGGGAGGCCAGGTCATCAGCACAAATGTCTCTGATAGGGGCTTGTGCTTTTGGTCTGAGGAGGGAGTGAAAAGTGTCAAAAAGTTTCTTGGGGTTGTTGGCTAGTGAGGAGATCAGGGTGGTGAAGTAGGTCTGTTTGGCGAGGTGAAGGGCACCGTTATAGGTTCTTAACATAAATTTGAAGTGGCTGAAGTCTTCTGGTGTGTGGGTTTTTCTCCATAGGCGTTCAGCACTCCTAGAGCATTGCTGGAGAAGTTGAGTTTGCAATGTGAGCCAAGGCTGTTTTACTGTGTGTTTGGAAGTTCTGAGGGTGAGCGGCGCTACTTGGTCAAGGGTGCTTCTAAGAGTGTCATTGTAGTGATGAACAGCCAGATCAGGACATGAAAAAGAGGAGATTGGGGACAGTGATGAGTGTAGGGAGTCTGAAAGTGTCTGAGGGTTAATGGCTTGTAGATTTCTGTATGTGTGGTAGGTAGGAGTGTGCTGGGGTGCGCGAGGATTTGTGAGCGTGAAGGAGAGAATGTTGTGGTCAGAGAGTGGAAGCGGTGAGTTATTTAGGTGGGAGACTAATCAGAGCCGGGCAAAGACCAGTTCGAGGGTGTTACCGTCCTTGTGTGTCTCAGAGGTTGAAAGCTGTGAGAGGCCTAGAGAAGTGGTTAGTAATAGAAGCTGGGATGCAGATGTGGAATTGGTGCTGTTAATGGGATGTTGAAGTCTCCAAGGATAAGGATTGGTAGTTCTGAGGACATGAAGTGCGGCAGCCAGCCTGAGAAGTGGTAAAGGAACTGTGTGGCGAGCCTGAGGGCCGATATTTGACAGCTGCTCTGACGGAGAGGGGACGGAAGAGCCTGATGGTGTGGACCTCCAAAAGAAGGGAATGAGAGTGATGGAACTGGGGGATGACCTGGAAAGTGCATTGTGGGGACAGGAGTATGCCGACCCCACCACCATGTCTGTTTGTGGGTCTCAGGGAATGGGAGAATTGTAAGCCACCATAGGAAATAGCAGCAGGGGAGACCGTGTCAAAATCCTGAATCCAGGTTTCAGTGAGGGCCAACAGATTAAGAGAGTTGTTCAGAAAGTAGTTGTGCAGGAAAGGAAGCTTGTTACAAACAGACCGTGGATTCCAGAGGGCACAATTAAAAGGAGATGAGGGAGTGCAAGTAATATTATTAAGATTATTACGGTTTCGATATGAGGTAGGGTAGGGGTTGGGGGATGGTGGACCAGGATTGGGGGAGATGTCCCCTGAAATCAGTAGGAAGATAAAGAGCAAGGGAGCTGTACATGAGAGACAGAAGTATAGAGGGGCTGATGTGTAGGAGTCGTGATGGAGGGGGGATAGGGCGGTGACTGTGGATGGCAAGGGAACATAGGATAGAAATAAAGAACATGGTTAAAAGGGGAAGCAAAGTGTGGGTTACCTGATTCCTGCCCTGATTAACTGCCGTTTACATGATGCTTAGCTTCTGTGATGCTTTGCTTTATGGCAGTGGTCCCCAACCTTTTTTGCACCAGGGACTGGCTTCAAGCAAGACCATTCTTCCATCGCCCGGCAGGGCGGGGATGGAGGTGTGGCAGGGGTGGGGCTTTGGCCATAAGGGAGCAGGGTTGTAGTTTAGTAGAAGTACATACTTATCATTTAATTATAACATTTATAATGTGAATGTGACTCCCTTGTGTACAAGGCTCCGCTCCCACCCTTGTATGCATGGCTCCGCTCCCACCCTTGTATACAAGGCTCCGCTCCCACCCTTGTATACATGGCTCTGCTCCCTCCCTTGTATACATGGCTCTGCTCCCACCCTTGTATACATGGCTCTGCTCCCTCCCTTGTATACATGGCTCTGCTCCCTCCCTTGTATGCATGGCTCTGCTCCCTCCCTTGTATGCATGGCTCTGCTCCCTCCCTTGTATGCATGGCTCTGCTCCCTCCCTTGTATGCATGGCTCTGCTCCCTCCCTTGTATGCATGGCTCTGCTCCCACCCTTTCATGGCTGGGCTCCCCCGTCCTCACCCATACTTACCCTCCTCGCTCCGTCGCTGAACTTCCCTGCATCCCTGTCGGCCACTGCAGCTTCCTCCTGTGCAGTGCGGTCACGTAGTACCGCTTATTTAGGTCATGAATATGGACGCTACGCACTGGATGAAGCGGCTGACTGCGATGCAGCGACGGAAGGTGAGTATCGATGTCTAATGAAGCCGGCGGCTGTAGCTGTCACTACAGTGCTACAGCCGCCGGCTCCATATGTGCCCAGCATTCTGTGCCGTGGCTCCGCGGACCGACTTGGGGACCCCTGCTTTATGGGATACGTGCACCCCACACTGCCCATGTATATTATAATTGAATGACCCCGCTAGTGCAGCAATGGGACCACTGGGAAACATTTAAACATGGGTAGGACTAATGAGGAACAGAGTGTAATTTTTAATGTTCACTTTTACATATGAGTTGCAGTAGTTACTCATATTTTAAATTTAGCAATTAATAATTGTTATTTCAGATTGGTTAAAATGGGATTTTTTTTTTTTTTTTGGGCTATTGGATTTATAAAAAAAAAAAAAAAAGTCTGACAGGTCAATGCACCTTCCCAACAACTAGATTTCATCCATCTTTGGCAATTAAGGTTTTACAAGAGCCAGATAATGGCAATCAAGAAAAAAAGAAGGCTCAGATAGTTGCAGAACAAGTAGGAACTTTATGGCCACGCTAAGGGTGCAGAAGGGTTTGAACTGTGATTTTGTGGTAACAGCCTCCCTTAAAAAATGGAATCCATACTCTTAGAGGGGATAATATTGATAGAATAATACTAATTCATATCTAGCAACCTAACCACGAAAATCTTTGTATATATTGGTTTTATTTGATGGTGGCCCCCTTTTAGCCATGCTTTGTGCTCAATGTTTGCAACTTTTATCCAATACACGCAGAAGTGAAATCCTGGCTAAACAAATTAACAGTCTAAGGCAGCGTTTCCCCAGCTCCAGTTCCCAAGAGTCACCAAAATGTCATGTTTTCAGGATTTCCATAGTATTAAACAGATGATGGAATTCTTGAATGCCAGGTAGTGCAGTTATCACCCTTGAAATACGAAGGAAATCCTGAGAACATGACCTGTTGGAGCAGTGTTCCTCATCTCTGGTCCCCAAGGGCTCGCTCATGTGGCCGTATTTTTGGTGTGCGTGCAGTCTGACAAAACATTGGATCTCTCTCGGACCAATGCTAAACTACAGGACTGTACACGTCAGATTTTTTTTTTTTCTTAAGCCGAGGCGGTCTGAGGATAATATCGCTGCATGTCTGAATTTGATCCGATATTCAGATCTCACTCTGCCATGCGAGTCAATCAGATGACGCACTGACACAATGGAGAAGATGGAGAAAATTTTTTTCTCCATTTTTAATTCCGAGAGAATTGGCTCACACTCCAATCATAGTTTGATCCGTGTGATTTACACGATTGTCCCGATTCTCTGGGATGAGAGAATATAGGCTCGTCTGCGCCTGGCTATACAACTATTATTATCTCAACGGGAAGCTGCCAGGCCGCACAACATGTCCTAGCAATGCGAGTAATTTCAAAATTGGATTACCTTCCCCTATCTTGACAAGACAACAATGGATCCTAATTGTTACTGGTTTGACTTTTGATTTCTTACTACTGCAACCAGACTGTAAAAACCTAAAATATATCCCAAAATTATCTAATTCCACTTGGACTACTGGTTTTATTGAGTTTCAGATACTTGTATCATATCTTGAAACTTCTTAAGTATACTGCAACAAAGGCAAATTAAAGTAATGTAGAAACAGTGTTTCTCTAGAATCTTCTGTCTTTAAATTCTGGATTTGATCACTATTGGTGGGTGTCCTCTTATTTCTTTATCTATTACTCCAGTACTAGTTTGCCACCTTGAATGCTGGAGCTTTTTTATAAGTTTGGATAATTTAAGACATCCATGATATGCTTGTGTTTTTTAATTTGATTGTGAGCCGTGGGGTTATAAGCCACCACTATTTCTCCTGTAGATCTGTTTTAAAGCAACAACTAAATATGGATCCAATTGAATTTCAATTACATGTGAAGAAGGTGTCTTGGCTTCCCATTAAAGGATGAAGAATCTGTCTTTAAGGCTTTCAGCTTTTGGCAAGAAGTTCAGCGAAATTATTCAAGACATCTTTTAGCTTTCAGCAATACAAATCCCAAATCATATTCTTTGATATCTTCCAGGAAAAAAAAAAGAAATGTTAACTCGCCATGTCTGCTTTGTGATATCAAAAACCTTGTTTTACGAGTGAAAGAACTGTCTGACCTCTAGGTGTATGCGCACATGTGTCAAAAATCCTGCTCTTAATGCAGATGTTACTGTCCTTGAAATTGCTGGTATTCTACAACATCTGTGACGCACATGTAATTTCTCAATAGAAAGTTAGCCCATGATCTAGAACATGTCAATGTAATTAATGTCTTGAGTATCAAAACCTACCCACCCACCTATCAATGTATATTCTAAGTTTCTTGAAATATTGTTGTATATTAATACACTGGCGGACACAGACAGAAAAGGGCCCCAGAACCAAATAAGGGCCCTTTGCAGCCCAAGAGCTCCTAAGAATGCAACATTGCACCTACTTTGGAGGTAAAAATGGGCCCCTGTGCGGCCACAAAGGTTGCACCAATGATATGTCCGCCCCTGTAGTAATAATTAGAAGAAAGAATATTAGACTTGCTTGGGGAACGAGCGTACTGCATTTTTCCTGCCAAAAGATGCATTTTTAGTGGAGAGAAAAAAAAGCCGTGTTCAAATGTCATATATTCCAGAACCAGGGTCTATCTTATGCCCTTTAATTATGGGAGCCTGTCTGCATGTAATGACTGACCTGTTCCATTTTAGAGGGCTGTCTCATGATGACTGTTTTATATATCCTACTATACACATTAGTTTTCCAAACTTTGTCTATTTGCATTATTTTTACATTACTTTTATTTTTGGGGAGTGTTTCTATACATGGATATTCTCATATGATTTATAAAATCTATGCAGAACCTAGATTATAAGCGATCACTGTCATGGCAGGTGATTACTGTCTCGTACATCAACTAGGCCTCACTTTTTATCCCATTACTCTTTGTACTTTCTCAGGTTACAATTGAAGTAGTTGACGGAGCAGACATGGAGCCGGAAAATGACATGCCAAAGGACAACAAGCCCAGCTGGTCAGTTCCATCACCTGACTGGAGGAGTTGGTGGCAGAGGTCATCAACATTACCCAGGATAAATTATGGAGGCCAGGACTACAAATATGACAGCACCACTGAGGATAGCAACTTCTTAAACCCTCTGAGTGGTTGGAACAGACAAGTCCCCAGTCATCGTACACTTGATCTGAAGGAACAGCCAGAGTATGGTAAGTTCATGTTACACAGTTCATTCTGTAGTCATCCTGGGGTCAATAAAATGGTGTCCATGTCGTTGTTGAGAAGGTGGAATCATTTTTGAAAATTGTAGGTGAAGATCAGGGATGTGGATACATCATAAATGTGTGGTTGAAAGACGTTTTCAGTGCAATGAAACCATGGTGAGCTGCACCTCAAGGTGTCATTGTTTTGGTTATTTTAGGATAAGCTGTATAGGGATTTGCGGGTTGGCGTTTTTCTGTCTATTCTTATATTTATTTTGAAAAGCTTATATTAGTAGTATTTTTGCATTGCCTCCTTTCTGATTGAAAAATAAGACCTTTATAGTACTATCACATCACATGGCCATGGCTGGCCTGCACCAAATAGTGGCAGACGTATTTTATTTTTTTTCTCCATCGCCTCATTGGGGGACACAAGACCATGGGTGTTATGCTGCTGCCACTAGGAGGACACTAAGCAATACATAAGCACAAAAGATTAACTCCTCCTCCTGCAGTATACACCCTCTGTTGGCTCAATCCTGAACCAGTTCTTGCTTAGTGTCTGTAGGAGGCACTAGGGTCTGCTCTCAGACCCCACTTTTTTCTCAGTTTTTTACCTCTTTTTATTATTTTGCTTTCTTCACGCACGGATGGGCGACGGGACTTGAACGAAAAGTTACGATCTCTCAAAAACCAGCAACAGGCGGCATTGTGGAGTGTCGCCTCCACGTACCCCTCCTGCTACGCTACCATGGGGCGACAGATCCCTTGAATGGGCCGCTCTCCCCATGAGATACCCTTGATGTGGGTGATGTGAATGGCGTGGCACCATGGATGGATACCCCCCACCACCTCTCCTGAAAGCGGTGGCGGTCTGGAGGCATTGTTTTGTCCGGCGCCGATTCACCGTACTGAAAAAGCCCTCCACACCTTGGATTTGGTGAGGGCTCTCCGAAGGTACATTCGAGAACTGCATCTTTCCGTAAATCGGACGCCCTGTTTGTGCTTCCGAAGGACGCAGACAGGGTCTTCCTGCTTCCAAGGCCACGTTAGCCAGATGATTCGTTCAGCGATCCAAGAGGCGTATCGTGTAAAAGGTCAGCCTATCCCGGCTGGGATTAAGGCACACTCCACTCGATCTGTGGGGGCCTCCTGGGCCGTTCGGCACCAGGCTTCGGCACAGCAAGTGTGCAAGGCTGCGACTTGGTCCAGTCTTCATACTTTCGTCAAGCATTACCAAATCCATGCTCAAGTTTCTTCAGATGCGGCGCTTGGCAGACAAATTCTGCAATCAGCTGTTGCGCATCTGTAAGTTTTCCGTTGACTGTTTAAGCGTTTTTATGCATGTGGTTCACGAGGCTTCATGTACTGTTATGGCTTCCCACCCAGGACTTCTTTGGACGTCCCATGGTCTTGTGTCCCCCAATGAGGCGATGGAGAAAAGGAGATTTTTGTGTACTCACCGTAAAATCCTTTTCTCCGAGACGCTCATTGGGGGACACAGCTCCCACCCTTGTTTAGCCTGTAGCCTCGTTTCTTTGAATTGTTGACATATTGCACTCTGTTATGAGCTCCTACTGCTTTGGCACCGAACTGGTTCAGGATTGAGCCAACAGAGGGTGTATACTGCAGGAGGAGGAGTTAATCTTTTGTGCTTATGTATTGCTTAGTGTCCTCCTAGTGGCAGCAGCATAACACCCATGGTCTTGTGTCCCCCAATGAGCGTCTCGGAGAAAAGGATTTTACGGTGAGTACACAAAAATCTCCTTTTTTATTTCTCAGAATAGTATAAAATAGTAATGCTCGCCCTTCTAACTTGCCGGATCTCCCACTGTGTCTCTACTTTTATTGTGAGGATATTTGTTTGCAGTCAGACACAGGCAAGGAATATCACTGAGCAGAATGTCCAGAGATTAATGAGGAACAAAAAAGGGTCCGATCTGGAGTATCGAGGGATCTGTAAGATGGATATTATTCTATTACTTTTACAACATTTTGAGAGTGTCACGGCACAGTTGCTCCTTCCCTATCCCTAAAGCTACGAGCGTTGTAGCTATCCCTGCTCCCTGAATTACTCCTGATGGTGAAGATGCCGGGGCCACATTCCTCACTGAGCTCCTTAATCAGCCCTTATCTGTCCCCTCTCCCACCCAGGAAAGTGGGTAGTTATGTATATGAATACACAGACCAGTTTAACAAGGGAAGATGTATAGTGATAAATGAAAATACCAAACATACAAATATGCACTCACAAACAGAGTAGAAGTAAAGGAAGGAAAAACCAAATAGGAGAATGAAGATATGTACACAGACAAAACACCAAGCAACAGTCTCTTGAGAAACATTCCAAATGCCCTCTCAAACAAACACCTCCAGAGCCAGACACTATGAAACTAACCTGGCAATGCCTGCTTTCCAGAGGCTAGTACATATAGCGGAGGGGAGTGGCCAATACTGAACAGCTGAGACCATCAAGGCAGGAAAGCTCCAGGAGCTCCCAACTGAACAGATTAACCCTGCACTGCTAGCAGAATCCGGCACTGTTTAACCCCTTAATGACCAGAGCTTTTTCCGGTTTTTCACTCCTTTTCTTTCCAGAGCCATAACTTTTTTTTTTATTATTATTATTATTTTTTTATATGGCCATGTGAGGGCTTATTTTTTTGCGGGACGAGTTGTACTTTTGAACGACACCATTGGTTTTTACCATGTCATGTTCTCGAAAACGGGAAAAAAATTCCAAATGCGGTGAAATTGCAAAAAAAAAAAGTGCAATGCCACACTTGTTTTTTCTTTGGTTTTCTTGCTAGGTTCACTAAATGCTAAAACTGACCTGTCATTAGGATTCTCCAGGTCATTACGAGTTCATAGACACCAAACATGCCTAGGTTCTTTTTTTTATCTAAGTGCTGAAAAAAAAATTCCAAAGTTTACAAAAAAAAAATTAAGCAATTTTCCGAGACCCGTAGCGTCTCCATTTTTCGTGATCTCGGGTTGGATGAGGGCTTATTTTTGTGTGCCAGATGACATTTTTAATGATATCATTTTAGTGCAGATACGTTCTTTTGATTGCCCGTTATTGCATTTTAATGCAATGTCTCAGCGACCAAAAAAAAACGTAATTCTGGCGTTTCGATTTTTTTTTTTTTTTTTTCTGCTACGCCGTTTAGCGATCAGGTTAACTTTTTTTTTTTTTTTTTTGAATGGGGCAAAAGGGGAGTGATTTCAACCTTTTTTTTTTTTTTACTTTTGGCATGCTTCAATAGCCTCCATGGGAAGCTAGAAGCTGTCATAGCTCGATCGCCTCTGCTACATAGTGGTGATGCACAGATCACCTCTATGTAGCAGAATGACAGCATTGCTGTGAGCGCTGACCATTGCTCATAGCAATCCGGCATCAACAACCATAGAGGTCTCAAGGAGACTTCTGATTGTTAATGCGACGTACCGCTGACCTCCGATCATGTGACGGGGTCAGCGGTGCGCGTATTTCCGGCCCGGCGCCTGGAAGTGCGTGTTAAATGCCGCTGTTGGCGTTTGACAGCGGCATATAACTAGTTAATAGGTGTGGGCGGATCGCAATTCCACCCGCGCCTGTTGTGGGCACATGTCAGCTGTTCAAAACACATCCAATTGTGGAAATTATTATTACAAGATCTATTGATTAAAATCAACTTTTGTTTACAGGAAAACCGTTTTTAATATACAGATGAAGGGCTTCTAATTAGTGCAGGAGTATGAGAAATCAGACCGCGCGGTCTCCTGGCTTCTCTCTGTTGCAGTAAACCCCTGACAGAGGCTTTAAAGGGATTGTCCACTACCTGAACTACTGCATTTTAAATAAAGTTGTCCCTCTTGTAAAATAAAAATAACCTGTACTCCTCTAATTCACCAACACCTTTCCAGCAAGTGATGCCTCCTAGGTCTCGCATGACATTGGGTTGCTGTACTCTCACTTGTTACGCTTGTAAAAAGTTCGTCCGAAGGTTGTGCGTGTCCAGCAGGGCAATAGCAGCCACTGATTTGCTGCAGGTCTCATGTGGCATAACAGTGTCAGGGCAGACCCGGAGCCGACATTGCTGCAGCAGTGCTGGTGCGGGAGGTAAATATAGAGAATTTTATTCTACAAGGGAGACAACTTAGAATCATAGAATCATAGAATGGTAGAGTTGGAAGGGACCTCCTGGGTCATCTGGTCCAACCCTCTGCTCAAAGCAGGATTCTCTAAATCATCCCAGACAGATGTCTATCCAGCCTCTGTTTGAAGACTTCCATTGAAGGAGAACTCACCACCTCTTGTGGCAGCCTGTTCCACTCATTGATCACCCTAACTGTCAAAAAGTTTTTTCTAATATCTAATCTGTGTCTCCTCCCATTCAGTTTCATCCCATTGCTTCTAGTCTTTCCTTGCGCAAATGAGAATAAAGATGATCCTTCTACAATGTGACAGCCCTTGAGATATTTGTAGACAGCTATTAAGTCTCCTCTCAGTCTTCTTTTTTGCAAGCTAAACATTCCCAAATCCTGCAACCGTTCCTCATAGGACATGGTTTGCAGACCGGTCACCATTCTGGTGGCTCTTCTCTGAACTTGCTCCAGTTTGTTGATGTCTTTTTTAAAATGTGGTGCCCAAAACTGGACACAGTATTCCAGATGAGGTCTGACCAAAGAGGAGTAGAGGGCAATAATGACCTCACGTGATCTAGACTGTATGCTTCTGTTGATACATCCTAGAATTGCATTTGCCTTTTTTGCTGCTGCATCACACTGTTGACTCATGTTAAGTCTGTGATCAATTAGTATACCCAAGTCTTTTTCACATGTGCTGTTACTTAGCCCTATTCCTCCCATTTTGTATATGCTTTTTTCATTTTTATTGCCCAGATGTAGTACTTTGCATTTTTCCCTGTTAAAATCCATTCTGTTAGTTGCTGCCCACTGCTCCAGTTTATGTATATCTTTTTGAATCCTCTCTCTCTCTTCTCTAGTATTAGCTACCCCTCCTAGCTTTGTGTCATCAGCAAATTTGATCAGTTTACCCTCAATTCCTTCATCTAAATCATTGATAAAGATGTTGAACAATACAGGGCCCAAAACAGAGCCTTGTGGTACCCCACTTGAGACATTCTTCCAACTGGATGTGCAGCCATTTACAACCACTCTTTGGGTCCGATCACTAAGCCAGTTATGAATCCACCTAACAGTTGCCTTGTCCATTCCATACTTAGTCATTTTTTCAATAAGGATTGTGTGAGATACTTTGTCAAATGCTTTGCTGAAGTCAAGATATACTATATCTACAGCATTTCCCTGATCCACCCAGTCAGTGATTCTGTCATAGAAGGAAATTGTTAGTCTGACATGACTTATTAGTTACAAACCCATGCTGACTCTGTTTAATCACTTCATTCTTATCCAGGTACTTGCATACATGTTCTTTAATAATTTGTTCAAAGATCTTTCCTGGTATAGAAGTCAGACTCACCGGCCTGTAGTTCCCTGGGTCCACCTTCTTCCCCTTTTTGAAGATAGGAACAACATTTTCTCTTCTCCAGTCTTCTGGGACTTCTCCTGTTCTCCAAGAATTTTCAAAGATTATGGACAGTGGTTCAAGAATTTCTTCTGCTATCTCCTTCAGTACCCTGGGGTGTAATTCATCTGGACCTGGAGACTTGAATTCATTTAGGTTAGCTAAGTGTTTCCTCACTGTCTTTCTGTTTATAGATATCCTGGATTCTTCTATTCCTTTAATAGGACAGTGAAGATCAGTTGATGTTACATTTCCTTTCTGAGAGAAAACAGATGCAAAATAGGAATTTAAAAGTTCAGCCTTCTCAACATCCTGACTTACCATTTCATCATTTTCATCCTGTAAAAATCCTATAGCATCTTTGACTTTTCTTTTACTTTTGACGTATCCCCAAAATCCTTTTTTGTTGCTTTTGACGTCACTTGCAAGCCTTAATTCATTGTCAGCTTTAGATAATCTGATTTGTGCCCTGCAGGTTCTGCAGACGGCATTATATTCTTCTTTAGATATGCCTCCCTCTTTCCATTTGATAAACATTTCTTTCTTCCTTTTTAGCATGTGTTTAAGTTCTATGTTCATCCATCCTGGTTTCCTTAAATGCTTCCCATTCTTCCCTCTTTTCGGAATTGTTAACGATTGTGCTTTGAGAATCTCATTTTTCAAGATTTTCCATCCTTCCTGGACATTTTTGTCCTTAAGGATATCCAGCCATTGGATCCCTCCAATTCTCTTTCTGAGTTCCTTAAAATCTGCCTTTCTGAAATCCAACCTTGACGTCTGAGTCTTTCCGCTGGAATCGTTCCGGACCCTATTTTCTCGTCGGCGCTCCCGCTGGGTAAGTATCTAATCGCTGTGTGGCACCTTTTCTTAGCGATTTAGCGGTACTTTTGTACCGCTAAAGTCGTTAAGAAGATCGCTAACGGCGATAGCGTCGTTAACTATATCGCTAAATGTGGCCGCATTTAGCGATATAGAAACAATCCCGCTAGCGATCGCATTAGTATGCGTCGTTATCGTGATCGCTAGCGGGATTGTTTAGTGTGGCAGTACCATTAGTTTTGCCTGAGAGAGATTCCCAACAAATGTCTGGATAGTTGAAATCTCCCATGACCACTATGTCATATTTTTTGGAGAACTTGGCCATTTGATGCATAAAGAGTTCATCCATATCTTCAGCTTGCACAGGCGGCCTGTAGTAAATGCCTACAATGGTGTCCTTTCCATTGTTCTGTCCTTGTATTCTTACCCAAACAGTTTCCACAGAACTCCCAGTCTCTGAAGCTTCAATCTCTGTGCAGATATACGCTTTTCTAACATACAATGCATCACCTCCTCCTCGTTTATCAAGTCTGTTTCTTGCAAATAAGTTGTAACCTTCTAGCCTTGTATTCCAATCATGTGTATCGTCCCACCAAGTCTCAGTGATTCCAATGACATCATATTTCTTCTCCTGCGTTAGTAGCTCCAGTTCTCCTTGTTTGTTGCCCATGCTTTGTGCATTCGTATAGAAACACTTTAGTTTGTGATTGGTTTCTCTTTCTTCAATATTTTTATTATGTAGATTTTTTTGTCTTTGTTCTTCCCCTTCACTTCTAATAGCAGAGTTCTCAATAGCATTTGTCAGGTGTATGGCTTTTGCTGGCGTTTTGCTTCCCTTCCCACATTGTTCTAGTTTAAAGCTCTCCTGATGAGTGTAGCAAGGCGACTTCCAAATACATGTTTTCCAGTCTTCGTAAGGTGCACCCCATCTCTAGCAAGTAGTCCATCGTACAGGTAATTCACTCCGTGATCCAGAAATCCAAATCCTTGCTGACGGCACCATCGACGTAGCCAGTTGTTCACCTGCAGAATCTTATTCCACCTCCTTGTTCCATGGCCATCCACTGGAAGGATGGAGGAGAAGACCACCTGCGCTCCCAGTTCTTTCACTTTCTTACCTAAGTTTTCAAAGTCACTGCAGATGGTTTCCAGGTCACTTCTTGTGGTGTCATTTGTCCCCACATGTATTAGCAGGAATGGGTAGTCATTTTTAGGTCTGAAGAGTCCTGATATCCTGTCAGACACATCTTTAATTTTTGCACCTGGAAGACAGCACATTTCTCTTGAGGTTATATCTGGTCTGCAGATAGCAGCCTCTGTTCCTCTCAACAGGGAATCCCCCATGACAACAACTCTCCGTTTCTTCTTCACAACATTTTTCTTTCTCCATTCAGGAGGACTCTGAGGGCGTACAAGGTTACTCTTTGTGGGCAAAGTCTTATCCTGATGTATTTCTTCATCGTTCTCCTGTGTAAGAGCCTGGTACTGGTTTCTGAGCAGAATTGGTGCTGACTGCCTCCTGATCCTCCTGCTTCTCTGGGTCACATGCTTCCATTCCTCTGTTTCTTCAGTTGCACTTCGAATTTCTTCTCTTTCTGTACCATGAAGAGATAATTCTGCTCTGTCTAAGAACTCTTCACCTTCCTTAATGGTCTTCAATGTAGATAACCTCTCTTCCAGATTTTGCAACTTTTCCTCCAACAGGGACACAAGCTTGCATTTGTGGCATGTGAAATTTGGCTTTTCCACTGGTAAGTCTATGAACATGTAGCAAGAAATGCAGCTCACCACATGGCTCCTGGCCTCTTCCATGTTCTTATTGTTCAAGAGATAATCAAGCGGTGAAATATAAGCCAAAACTAGCCTAGCGGCGCGCGGTTTACTGATGTCCTCCTTTCAGCTGCAACAGCCAAAATCCAGTGTTCCTTGAGCTCGCGGAGACTCTTCACTTATCCCAGAAGGCACTGGGAATATGCAAATTATCTCCTCGGGACTCCTCCCCTGGTTTACTGATGTCCTCCTTTCAGCTGCAACAGCCAAAATCCAGTGTTCCTTGAGCTCGCGGAGACTCTTCACTTATCCCAGAAGGCACTGGGAATATGCAAATTATCTCCTCGGGACTCCTCCCCTGGTTTACTGATGTCCTCCTTTCAGCTGCAACAGCCAAAATCCAGTGTTCCTTGAGCTCGCGGAGACTCTTCACTTATCCCAGAAGGCACTGGGAATATGCAAATTATCTCCTCGGGACTCCTCCCCTGGTTTACTGATGTCCTCCTTTCAGCTGCAACAGCCAAAATCCAGTGTTCCTTGAGCTCGCGGAGACTCTTCACTTATCCCAGAAGGCACTGGGAATATGCAAATTATCTCCTTGGGACTCCTCCCTGGTTTTGTTGGTTCATCTAAAAAGGATTGTCCAGGTAGTGGTCAACCCCTTTAAAGAGAATCTGTCACCAGTTTATTTCCACCTAATCTGAGAGCAGCTTATTGTTGAGACAGAGCCCTTGATTCTAGCGATGTGGGATACTTGCTGTGGATTTGACAAAATTTTATTAGCAGTAGATTATTACTAGAGGACTAGTTAACCTGCTGCCAGGTAGTCCTCCATTTTCATGAGCTCTGTATAACTCCATTCACACCACTGATTGGCAGCTTTCTACCTATGCACAGTGTACACAGAAAGCTGCCAGTCAGGGGCGAGGTGGAGTTATACAGAGCTCAGCATTCGGACATTCAGAGAACCTTAGATCAAATTGACAGCACAGTAAATTACACATCGCTGGAATCGGGGTCTCTTATGTTCCACTCAGATGGAGTAGCAGAAACCTGTTGACAGATTCCCTTTAATTAAACCTAAATCTATGGGCCCTTTAATGACTTTTTAAGTTCCACAGTTTAATTTGCATTCAAATTATATTATCTATATCATTGATTCGTTTGACTCTGTATTGACTTTTATTGAAAATGCTGTTGCTTTTCTCCATAGATTACGCAGATGGAGAAGGAGACTGGAGCACATGGTCTGTGTGCAGTGTTACCTGCGGCAGTGGAAACCAGAAACGTACAAGGTCTTGCGGATACGCCTGCACAGCCACAGAGTCCCGGACGTGCGATATGCCAAATTGTCCTGGTACGTGAATGAGGATTACTTGCAGGGATTGTCCACTACTAGAACAGTGCAACCCCTTCTCATTTGTCAAGTTTGGCCCCGTTAAAATAAAAATACCTATACTCTGCTCCGGTGTCGGCACTCACGTACCTGGGGCTATGTCACACGAGCCCTGCGCCCAATCAGCGCTTGTGTCACTGTCCCCTCCTTCGGACGTATTGAACATCAACAGGAACTGAGGGCTGCAACTGATCTGACTTCCTTTTGATGTTTGATTTGTCCGAAGGCTGAGACAGTGACGACAACGCTGATTGGTCACAGGGCTCATGTGACATAAAAACCTCATGTGAACCCCAGGAACGTGAGTGCTGACACCGCTGGAACGGGACTGGCACCTGACGTGAGTATAGGTGTTTTTATTTTAATGGGGCTAAATATGGAAAAACACAACTCCATCTCATTCCTCCTGGTACATACTCATCCCCACAAGAATCATTGCCAAGTGTATAAAAGTAGGTGTTACTCCGGTTCTGCATTACAGACAGGTAGACCGTCCTTGGGCTGCCATCTGCTTCCTTAAAATTGTTCTAGATACATGCCATTGTATAATCTGTTTTTGTTTTGTCTCTTTTCTTTCATATCACTAGTCTCAACGCTAAAAGAGAAACTTTGGGTTTTTTTCATTTAGAGTTGTATGAAAGTGTTTGCTGCATCCCGATTTCCTATTCTTCTGCATGTTTGTCACACTTAAATGCTTCAGATCACCAAACAAATTTACATATTAGACAAAAATAACACAAGTAATCACAAAATGCAGTTTTTAAATACAGGTCTTTCAGCTGCAGATGGAAGGGAGGGAGACACAGTACTTCATTACTGATGGGTAGGCGGAGCCCAGACGGGATAGTCACCTCAGATTTAAAAGAGTGTGCTGACCGGCCCCTCCAGCTCGGGCTCCTCCTACTCAGCTTACTCAGTTTACAATTTGAGGTCTCAGAGGATGGTCGCTGCTGGAAGCAGCTCCTCAGAAGATTTTATTATTTTATATCGGACAAGAGACTTGGATCACCAAATGTGGTCTAGAGGTCTCAGGGGTCTCAGCGCTGCTGGACTCCCACCTCTCCCTTGGCGGATCTGTATTACCCTGAGGGTGGTCCCTGCAGAAACCTGCCGGCCCGGGGGGATGAAGATGGCTTCCCTGGCGGGGACGCACACCCCGCTCAGGGGTCACTGCGATCTCCGCCCTGGGGGAAGCATGGGCACGCGCCAGAAACCCCTGGGGGTCCCTGTGGCGCATAACGGGGTGAGTACTCCACATGTTTATCAGTGTGTTGAGTGATTCACCGGCTGCTGCGGCAGCCGCTGGTACAGTTTCATGTGGTGATTTTGTGTATTTTGTCCGCAGGTGGATGCCTGCAGGACAGGGATCGCGGTACCGGAGAAGGGGAGTCCCGCGCTTTTTTTGAAGGCGGGGGGCGTGGCTTCGCGTCTCCCGGGCAGGAAGCGCTCTCTGAGCGCGCTTTCCTGCTTCCTTCTCTTCCGGCTGCCTCCTCAGTGCGGCGGCCATTACAGCGCACCGGGCTCCTCTTCCTCTCTGCTCTCCTGCACAAGTGAAGAACACAGCACCGCAAAACTGTGAGTCGCTTCTGCCCAATCGGGGCAGAAGCTTAGAGAATCTTTTTCTCTCCCCCGTACGCAGGTTGCCACACGCTGAGTTTAGCGACGCTATTTGGGTCGCTGGAGGTCTTTGCGATACAAAATTGATCGCAAATATTTAGCGATTTAAGTGTGGTATTTTTTTGAGACGTTTTTTCTGTCTCTGCCTGCTGCCTCATTGAGGCTCCTGGAACTCGCACATCTGTCACTTGAATACAGGTTGTGAAGAGTTTTGTGATTTTAACCCCTTATCAAGCGGTTAAATCTTAATGGTGGCTGGGGTAACCTTTTTTCTTTAAGAGTTAACCCTTCAGCGTCTGGTTAAAAGTTTTTTTTCCTAAAACCACATTTTTTCGTGTTACTATCAGTGTAACCTGTCATTGTACTGAGTAAGACATGTCAGATCAGGGCACAGGTGCGGATCATCATCCAGCTCCGTTACGAGATCAATCTCGCATATCTGACACACAGACCTCGACATCGAGTGCAGCGGTCGGAGGACCCAGTGACGCAAAAATGGAGGCTCTCACTCGTTCGATTGATAGCCTGTCTAACCTTATAGGTTGTTGGGTGTCAGCCAAACCCCCTCATAGCAGGAAGCGTCATAGGCCGGTGTCTTTTCGCTCGTATAGCGACTCAGAGAGTTCTGACGTGGAGGGTTCCCCTTTAAGTTCAGAGGGGATATCCGAATCGGATAGAGAGGATCGGCAAATGCACTCTGCTTTTTGCTCGGGTCGTGTAGAGGCTTTAATTGAGGCAATGAGGGAGGCGTTACAGGAGGATGTAACTACTCGCCCTGGTAAGTCGGCCAGGATGTTCCAGGAGTCGCATAAGTCAGTCGCGACTTTGCCATCGATGATTGAGTTCAACCAGGCAGTGGAGAAGGAGCGTCTGTGCCCAGACAAGCGTTTTCAGGGGACTCGTCTTTTGGAGTCACTGTATCCGTGTACTACGGAATCTAATGATTGTTGGATTCAGTCTCCCGAGGTGGATGTCTCCTTATCTCAGCTTAGCAAATCTTCTTTGCTACCTATTAAAGGGAAGGCGAGTTTGCAGGACCCGCTAGACCGAAGAGCAGAGTCAGCGGCAAAGTCCATTTATGAAGCCACGGGTTATGGCTTCAGAGCAATGTTAGGCTCCATGTGTGTTTATAAAGCTGCCCTGGTCTGGTTGGGCCGTTTACGGAGGAAATGTGAACCTCAAGTACCTGAGGTGGATGGACTGTTTGAATTGTTAGAAAGTGCCTTACAATATGGACATGATGCAAACCTGGACACGGTGTCACTGCTGTCCAGGGCTCAATCCTCGGCGGTCTCAGTCAGGAGGGCACTGTGGCTTAGACAGTGGACCGGTGATGCGGTTTCTAAACATGGTTTGCTAGCCTTAGCTTACAAAGGCGGTCAGTTATTTGGATCTGACCTTACGGAACTGATTGCCAAAGCAAAGGCAAGGGAGACAGCTTTACCACAGCGAAGGACTGTGGCTTCTACGTCTGGCAGGCCTGGTACCAATAGTGGTCGACGGTCCTTTCGTTCCAGGGGACGATTCGGTCAGCCCTCATGGGGGTCGGGTCGTCCCTCTTTTTCGGGAAAAAAGACAAATCAGAAATCCCGCGCTCCCTGGAAACAGAGTTTCCGTCAAGATAAAAGGGAATCTGACAAAAAGCCCACTAAGGCAGATTGACGCCAGGGTCCCGCTCGAAGGCTCTCGAGTGGGGGGTCGCCTGCTCCAATTCAAATTGACTTGGGTTTCCCGTGTCCCAGACTCCTGGGTGACACGGGTTGTGTCAGCAGGCTATTTCATAGAGTTTTCTTCCCGACCCCCGAACAGTTATTGCCAGTCTCGCATGCCATCAGAGCCCGGGCTATGTGCCGCTTTACTGCAGGAAGTCGAGTTTCTTCTGCAGAAGGGTGTGGTGGTTCCGGTTCCACCAGAAGACAGGGGAAGAGGTTTTTATTCCAACCTCTTTGTAGTCCCCAAAAAGGAGGGAAAGTTTCGCCCCGTCCTGGATCTCAAAAGGTTGAATCGGCATGTCCATGCCCGAAGGTTTCGCATGGAGTCGCTTCGCTCCGTAGTGGCAGCATTGTCACAGAACGATTTTTTGGTGTCAATCAACATACGCGACGCCTATTTGCACGTTCCAATCGGAGGGGCTCACCAGCGTTATCTTCGCTTTGCCATAGGTCAGGATCATTACCAATTTGTGGCTCTACCATTCGGTTTGGCCTCGGCACCAGAGTCTTTACAAAGATTCTGGCACCTCTCATGGCTATACTTTGAAGGCAGGGAGTCACGATCCTCCCCTATCTGGACGATCTTTTGATTGTGGCATCCTCGAAGGAGGAGGCGGTGATGGCTCGCAATCTATCCCTTCAGCTCCTGGAGGACTTCGGGTGGCTGGTCAATTGGGAGAAGTCGTCTCTGGAACCGTCACAATCAATCCTGTTTCTGGGGATGCATTTCGACACAGTACGAGCAGTGGTGTCTCTTCCTCCAGACAAGCAAGCATGTCTTATCCGACATACGCAGGTGATGAGGTCTTCAGTGACAATGTCTCTTCGAAGATGTATGCGTCTTCTGGGGTTGATGGTGGCTTCAATGGAGGCTCTTCCGTTTGCCCAGTTTCATTCCAGGGCGCTCCAAGGGTTCATTCTAAATCACTGGGATCGGTCGCAGACCTCACTGGATTGCAGTGTGGTTATCTCCGAAGTACGAGAGTCTCTGGGATGGTGGATCCGTTCGACAGAATTGTCTCGGGGGAAGTCCTTTCTTCCTCTGAAGTGGTCAGTCATAACCACCGATGCCAGCCTGACGGGCTGGGGGGGCGTTTGGAACGATCTCTGGGTTCAGGGAGTATGGTCGCCAGAGGAGTCTGTCTTGCCGATCAACATCCTCGAATTGAGGGCAATTTTCCTTTGCCTCCAACTCTGGACGGTCCCTTTACACGGTCTGCCTGTCCGAGTGCAGACAGACAATGCGACGGCGGTCGCTTATATCAATCACCAAGGCGGAACGAGGAGTTCCAGGCTTATGGTGGAGGTATCTCGGATCCTGATATGGGCAGAGTCCAGGGTCCCAGCCATCTCTGCGATCCACATCCCAGGAGTTCAGAATATCACGGCAGACTTTCTAAGTCGCGAGAGGATGGATCCCGGAGAATGGAGTCTCCATCCGGACATTTTTGCACTGCTGTGCTCCCGTTGGGGAACTCCTCAGGTGGATCTGATGGCATCCAGGGCCAATGCCAAGTTACCGACATTCGTGTCCAGGTACAGGGATCCGAAGGCTGTAGCGGTGGATGCTCTGGTGGCCCCGTTGGACCAATTCAATCTAATCTATGTGTTCCCGCCGATTTCTATGCTACCTCTGGTACTCCGTCGGATCAGGCTGGAGAGGATCTCAGCTATTTTGATAGCTCCAGATTGGCCAAGGAGGACGTGGTTCTCGACACTGGTGTCGCTTCTAGCGGCACCGCCATTTTCACTTCCTCTTCGTCCGGACCGGTTAACCCAAGGGCCCGTCCTCATCCAGACCTGAAGTCTCTGCGTTTGATGGCGTGGCTCTTGAAACCGAAATTTTGACCCGTAGAGGTTTTTCAGCCGAAGTCATTGCTACTCTGCGTGCTGCTAGAGGTCCAGCTACTACTAGGATTTACCACAGGACTTGGGAAGCCTTCTTTTTGTGGTGTCGAGTTCTTCAAAGAACCCGAGAAAATTTTCTATTCCCAATTTGTTGGCTTTTATGCAACACGGGTTGGACAAAGGTTTGGCCATTAGCACCCTGAGGGGTCAGGTTTCGGCTCTGTCTTTACTGTTTTGGAGGGCTATCGCCTCGCGTAGGGACGTGCGTTCCTTTTTTCGTGGAATAACCCGTCAGTTTCCACCGCGGAGAACTCTTGTATCTCCTTGGCGGTCAATCTTGTTTTGGAGGCTCTTCAACATCAGCCTTTTGAGCCTATGGATTCGGTTAGCCTTTATTTACTTTCTTGGAAGGTGGCCTTCCTAGTGGCAGTTACCTCTTTGAGGAGGGTTTCGGAGTTGGCGGCTCTTTCTTGCTCGCCTCCCTTCTTGGAGTTCACCCGGATCGTGTGGTGCTTCGCACTCGGGGCGACTTCCTACCTAAGGTGGTGTCGCGATTTCATGTTAACCAGGATATTGTGTTGCCTTCTTTGTCCGAGGCCAAGGACTGTGAAGGAACGGGCCTTGCACACATTGGATTTGGTGCGGGCTTTGAAATTCTACTTGAATGTTACTCAAGGATTTCGGAAATCAGACTCTCTGTTTGTTATTCCAGCAGGTCGTCGACGTGGTCAGCGAGCTTCCAAGGATTCTATAGCTCGCTGGATTCGGTCGGCCATTTTGGAGGCTTACCGACTTAAGGGCGAACCTTGCCCGATTAAACTTCGAGCTCACTCCACGAGGGCTGTGGGCTCATCGTGGGCCTTTCATCAAGGGGCCTCGCGGCTCGCTTGCCGGGCGGCGACCTGGCGCTCCGTTCACACTTTTACAAAATTTTATAAGGTGGACGTTAGTGCTTCCGCTGATGCAGCCTTGGGACGTAGGGTCCTGCAGGCAGCGGTAGTTTAAGAGTCTAGTTAACTTGTTTGGCGCCTGTTGCGCTTTTATTCAGGTTGTTGGGTTTCTGCCTATTTTGGTTTTGTTTCCCACCCTAATGTTTTGAACTGCTTTGGGACGTCCCATCAGTAATGAAGTACTGTGTCTCCCTCCCTTCCATCTGCAGCTGAAAGACGGATTTTGGTAAGAACTTACCTGTAAAATCCTTTTCAGCGAAGGAAGGGAGGGAGACACAGATCCCTCCCATGGCAGAAGTGTGTTGTTAATTTACAGAAGCAGCGTGGCTCTTCTCTGATAGCGATTTCTGGGCTGAGGTCGACGCGCTACGGCTCTGTTCCAGCATTGCCAGCTCATCGCAGTGGTCAGGTTCCGTGAGTAGTACCTGGAACTGTGTGTTTTTTGCCTATCTGCATGCATAACCTGTATTCTTGTGTTTTTTTGTCTCTGAAGTTCTTCAGAAGGGGTTATGTTGCTCCGCTGGTGATATTGCTCTTTCTTAAGCTTGTGTACAACTGAGTAAGCTGAGTAGGAGGAGCCCGAGCTGGAGGGGCCGGTCAGCACACTCTTTTAATCTGAGGTGACTATCCCGTCTGGGCTCCGTCTACCCATCAGTAATGAAGTACTGTGTCTCCCTCCCTTCCTTCGCTGAAAAGGATTTTACAGGTAAGTTCTTACCAAAATCCGTCTTTTACTATTAGGCTGGCGTCACACTAGGTAGGAATACGGACGAATGAGAGGCGTGAAAACCACGCATTACACATCGGACCAATACTTCTCTATGGGGCAGCGCTAATCATGCGTTTTTTTCTCGGCCGTATCTTACGGTGCGAGACACCCGCAGCATGCTGCGATTGTACGCGTATTACACCCGTTGTACGCCAATGCAAGTCTATGGGTGCGAGAAAACAACAGATTACACACGGACCAGGTGTGTGACTTGCGAGAAATACGCAATGATGATTTCAATGAGTTTCAGGCCTAAAAACCGTTAAATCTCCATTTTGCAAGGCGGCGAGAAAAATACGCTATTCGGATGCCATACGGATGCTTACATGCGTGAAATACGCAGCCGCACCCAGAAAACGCATGAAATACGGATTGGTGTGCCACCAACATTTTGGCGTAATACGGCCGTACAATACGGTCCGTATTTTTGTACGGTGAGTGACGCCGGCCTTAAAAGGGTTGTCCACTACTAGGAAAACCCCTTCTTAAACTAAATTTTTGGCTCCGATTTAAAAAAAAAAAAAAAACAAACAAAAAAACCTATACTCTCCTCCCGTATCGGCTTAGTTCCAGCAGTGTCAGGTCTCGCGGTCCCCGTGCTGTGATGCGGTGGAATGACACGTGATGCCTGGTGCCCAATCTGCACTGGCATCACTGTCTGTGCCTTAGTGCGAACTGAACATGAAGCGGAAGTCTGGGCTGCAGCTGATCTCAGACTTCCTCTTTGTGTTCATTTCGACAGGATGCGGGGACAGTGATGCCAGTGCTGATGTGATGCCCGACGCCCAGTGTCATTCCATCACATCACAACCCCAGGACCACGAGTGCTGTAATGGAGGCGGCAAGAGGTGAGTATAGGTTTGTTTATTTTATCAGACCCGCACATTTATTGTAAAGAAGGGGTTGTCCTAGTAGTGGACAACCCCTTTAAGGGAAAAAAGAAATCCAAACCGACTGGGCTATGTGTGAAAAAGTGATTTACCCCCCACCCCTCCCCCTTTAAAACATAAATTAACTTTGAACTCCGCTTCCCAAAGATGTGAATATCTGATAAACCAAATTTCCTAGCCACACCAGGCCTGAATACTGCCAAACCTGTTCTCAATCAAGAAATCACTTAAATAGGACCTGCCTGACAAAATGAATTGGACCAAAAGCTCCTCAAAAGCTACACATCATGCCGCGATCCAAAGAAATTCTGGAACAAATAAGAAGCAAAGTAATTGAGATATATCAGTCTGGAAAAGGTTAGAAAGCTATTTCTAAAGCTTTGGGACTCTAGTGAACCACAGTGAGAGCCATTATCTACAAGTGGCAAATACATGGAACAGTGGTGAACCTTCCCAGGAGAGGCCGGCCGACCAAAATTACCCCAAGTGCACACCGATGACTCATCCAAGAGGTCACAAAAGACCCCACAACAACATCCAAAAACTACAGGCCTCACTTGTCTCAGTTAAAGTGTTCATGACTTCACCATAAGAAAGAGACTAGGTAAAAATGGTCTGCATGGCAGAGTTCCAAGATGAAAACCAATGCTGAACAGTAAGAACATAAAAGCTCCTCTTAGTTTTGCCAGAAAACATCTTGATAATCCCCAAGACTTTTGGGACACTACTCGGTGGACTTGCTAGACAAAAGTTGAACTTTTTGGAAAGTGTATGTCCATTACATTTGTCGTAGAAGTAACACAGTAATATGTTCCTTTTCTGAAATGCTAGCAGTAAACGTTGGTGATGATAGTGTGATGGTCTAAGGCTGTTTTGCTGTTTAAGGACCTGGAAGACTTATTGTGGTACATGGAACCATGAATTCTGCTGTCTACCAAAAAATCCCGACGGAGAATGTCCTGCCATCTGTTCGTGACCTCAAGCTGAAGAGCACTTGGGTTATACAGCAGTACAATGATCCAAAACACACCAGCAAGCCCGCCTCTGACTGGCTTAAGAAAAAGAAAATTAAGATTTTGAAGTGGCCTAGTCAAAGTCCTGACCTTAATCCGATTTGAGATGCTTAAAAAGGCGGTTCAGGCTCGGAAACCCTCCAACGTGGCTGAATTACAACAATTCTGCAAAGATGATTGGTCAAAATTCCTCCAGAGGTTGTAAAAGACTCACTGCCAGTCATAGCAAACACTTGATTGCAGTTGTTGCTGCCAAGGGTGGCCCAACCAGTTATTAGGTTTAGGGGGCAATCCCTTTTTCACACAGGGCCCTGTAGGTTTGGATTTCTCTTTGCCATAATAAAAAAAAAAAGTTCTTCATTTTAAAAACTGCATTTTATGTTTACGTGTTATATTTAAATTTGTTTGGTGATCTGAAACATTTAAATGTAACAAACATGCAAAAGAATAGGACATCAGGAAGGGGCAAACACTTTTTTTCACACTACTGTATATTTTTTTAGGCCCTTAAATTGCCTGCATATCATGTGGGGGTCGGATCCTCAGAACCCCCCTTCCAAATGATCTCTGAAAAGACTGCTCAGAAGTGTGCAGGTCAGTAGGCAAAAGCGCAAAACTCCTGAGCAGAGTGCGGAATCTATAGACTTCCTATTGAACCTACACGCCACCTGTGCGCAAGCTCACACACGGGCATACACATCTGCCTCTTGAGCTACACCCTTGTGAATAATCTATTGAATGTTTGCTAAGAGGACTTCACTGATCAAGTAATTAAAGGGCCTAAAATTATTTTTAAAAGTTGAGAGACATTTATAGTATATTAATGGCATAGAATGAATTTAAGGAGCCTTATATATGCAGCCACATCTCCATGTGGTGAGACCAGGGCCCTATAATAAGATAAATTTTGAGTCCCACCATATCGGTATGCAATAATTTCTGAGATGGAACAACCCCTTTAATATATATGTTAGGCCCTGTGCACACTTTGAGTTTTTAGATGTGTTTCCGCTGCGTTTTTCAACATGCGGAAACGCATCCAACCCGCAGCACAGTGCATATGCAATGTAATCCAATGGGAACCGCAGGTCTGCTGTGCACATGCTGCGGAAAAAAAACGCCGGTTTCGCCGCGCTTTATTTTATGCAGCATGTCAATTCTTTGTGCGGAACTGCAGCGTTTCTGCGCCCATTGACTTGCATTGAGTTGGGCACTTCCGCAGCAAAACCGCAGGTCTAAAAAAGATCTGCGTTTTGCTGCGGGTGAAACCGTTGCAGTTCGGGAGGAGGGAAGTGCTGTGTGGGCTGGTGTATAGTGTGCGGCGCTATGTGTGTGTGGGCATGTATAGTGTGCGGCGCTATGTGTGTGGGCGGTGATTGTGTGCCGGTGTCTGCGTGATCGGTGTATGCGGTGGTGTGCGGGGCTGTGTGCGTGATCTGTGTATGTGCGGCTATGTCCCATCCGGCTATGCCTGCTACAGTGACAGTGACTGACACATTAGCCAATGATGGGACAGTAGTAGTCTCATCATCCGGCTAATGTGCTGAATGTAAAAAAAAAAAACACATACATGACATACACAACATATGACATACAACAACATAACAGAGTATATACTCACCCATTCCCCGACCCATCGATCTGTGTACCGCTCTGCCGCCAGGAGAGAATGACGTCACTACAGTTCATTCTCTCACGGCAATGCTGGGTGAGAAAATTCCCACGCAGCATTGCCATAAAGTGAGAAAATGAACTCGGGTAACCTCAGTGATGCACTGCAGGAGCCATTATCTCCTGTCAGTGCATCACTGGGAGGCCCTACAGAGTAGTGGCATCACCTGATTTCACTGTTCTATAGGGGAGACCGTCGTGGGACACTCGTTATTAATTGGACTGCGTCGGACAGGGAGTATACGGTTGTTTTTTTTTTTTTTTTTTTTTACGTTTTATTACAGGAGATCGAGGGCGTCGCTTGGATCTGAGCGTATAATAAAGATATGAAAACCGTGTTGTGTTTTATTTCATTAAAATAATTTATTCTTATGCGTGTGTTGTTGTTTTTTTAACCCTTTATTAATATAAGATTAATAATGGATAGGCGTCTTATTGACGCCTCTCTATTATTAACCGGGCTTAATATCACCTTACAATAGCAAGGTGATATTAACCCCTTATTACCCCATATCCCACCGCTACAGGGGAGTGGGAAGAGAGGGGCTAAGTGTCGGAATTGGCGCATCGTACAGATGCGCCAATTCTGGGGCGGCTGGGTGCTGGTATTTTTAGCTGGGGGGGGCGCCAATATCCATGGCCCCTTCCTAGGCTATGAATATCAGCCCGCAGCTGTCTGCCTAGCCTTTCTGGCTATAAATTATAGGGGGACCCCACGTCATTTTTTTGGGGGGGTCCCCCTATTTTAATAGCCAGTGAAGGTTAGCTGCGGGCTGATATTCATAGCCTGGGAAGATCCATGGGTATTAACCCCTTCCCAGGCTAGAAATATTGGCCCCGGCTGTCGGCTTTCCCCTCTGGCGCTGAAAATTGCGCAGGAGCCCACGCCATTTTTTTTCCTTTCCTTTTTTTTTTTTTTTTACTATATTGCGTTAAGATTTTGTGTGTGTGTGTGTGTCTTTATCTATTTATGTACCATTTTATCATCATCTATCTACCTATATATCTTTCTGTCTATATATCTATCTTTCTATATATATTTCTAACTATCTATTATCCATCTATCTATGTATTTTCTATCTATCTATCTCTATCTGTGTGTGTAATAGAGTGTGGGTTGGACAAATGTAAAAGAGGAGGTTGGACAAGAAATGACATCACAAATCTTTTTTTTTTTGTTAAACAACATATCTTTATTTAGTTGTCAAAAACGCATACAAAAACGCATGAGAAAAAGCATGAAAAACCGCGTCAAAAAAGGACATGCGTTTTCTGCCAAGAGGTGCAGACTCGGCGCTGAAAAATCCGCAGGCAAATCCGCAACGTGTGCACAGGCCCTTATTTTTTTTGAAAATGATGTAGATATGGTTTCTTCGTATACTGCAAACTCTTGGAAACCTGCAAGTATTACCTATCCCACTGCGTCTGTGCCCACTGTTGGGTGCATACACGATGGAGGTATTCGGCCACCAGTGGGCACCGTCAGGATTGATGCTGAGGCATCTCTCCACCATAGGGTCCATTGTAAAGACGCGTATACCGCATGACTCCCTGTATAGACCTCACGGTTTGCTGCGCTTTACAGTAAAACAAATGGTAGGCAGACTCCTACCTACCGGACACAGGCCGATCGCACCCACTTTTGGCCTCCATCTGGTGAATGGGAGACTATGGCAAAGTTAGAGTATGCATTGGGCAAAGTTCCTGACATATACTGAAGGCTGAGTGCACAAGTGTCCACGTACCATAAAGTTCACAGACATCTGGAGCTGTTTTTTTAGTTAACATTTTTTTTTATTAAAAAGACGAATAAATTGGAGCCGTGAAAAGTAGGAAAATCTTCCCCCGAAAATTACAAGTTCCTGCCTCATTTCATAGGGTTCACGGCTTTCTCCAGCCGATTAGTAACCGTTCCTTCCAGAGCACAGGTGGCATCTGGTGATCAGATTTTACACGGAGGCACAGCAGGCGTAATGGAGAATTTGGTATAAAAATGTTATTTTATTTCTCCACTTATAGTCCAGTACCACTTAATTCCTTTCAAATAAGTCATTTTTTGGCAGTTCAGGGCGTTTCCTAAAGTTGGTAAGAAAAGTGTAGCATTTCATATCCAATGAGGTGTTTGTAATTAAAGTTCTGTGTGGTCTCTGAGCCTCCGAGCTTTCTCCAAAGCTGCCATTTCCAGCACAATACATTTACAGTAAGTAAGATTTTATGGTTCACAGGATGCAGGGTTAAGATTGATTTTTATACTAATACACGTATTGCTGTCTTTGGCTAATGGCTGAACATGTCTGGGTACAGTTAAGCACTGCCGTACTTTATAACACCAATTACAAGGGCAAAAAATTGTGTTGGTGTCTTTGTTACTGGCTTAGTCACAAAAATAACAGGAACACGACAGGATTCGTTCACTTCACTAGCAGCTGATCCACCACCCTCTTACTTACAGAATAGTGGACGGCCAGGCATAAACTAAAAGAACCTGTCCCATCTTTACCTGCATATACAGGGTTAATTTGAGTCTTAATAGCATTTAAATCATGTCTGTCTGGCTTATAGGAGCAGCAGCTGCAGGGAGAAAAATGAAGTTTTGTTCTCCCTGCAGCTGCTCGCTTCCAGTCATGTGGAATATATTGATACACAGTGAGCGTGGCTGGAATTACTCCCCTGACATTGAATGACCGTCTGTTCTGCAGTGTATGTGTGCAGCATGTGTGTGCAGAGCAGGCTGTCAATCAAAGTGAGGGGAGTGCCCTTGCTCAGATGATATGACCGTAGACAAGTAGCTGCAGGAAGAATGAACCTTCATTTTGGGCCCTGTCAGAGCATATGTCCGAATTCCTTTTTTGCAGGACTTTGGATGTAACCATCAACATAGCGACTGTCCTAGATTAGTGAACCACAGATTACTTTCCAGAGCTGCTGTAAGGCCACATTCACACTATCGGTATCTAGTAAGTATATTTGTAGCCAAAACCAGGAGTGGGTGAAAAATCTAGAAGTGGTGACGTGTTTCTATTATACTTTTCCTCTGATTGTTCGACTCCTGGTTTTTGGCTTACAAATACTGATGTAAAATACTTAGCAAAAACTGAACGTGTGAATGTGGCCTATTAGTGAATATCGCAAAACATTAGACATCTACTGTATATTGTGTGTCTGTGTTTGCATTAGGCTGGCGTTACAAGGTGCAACAGAGATTCTCAGCAAAGACTATCATATAGCTGTGATTTTTTTTTTGCAGTAAATAAAGCAGCCAAGTTACAGAGAAGCCTCATGTTGCGTGCGACTTGCATTGATGTCTATGGCAAGTGTCGTGTGCGATTTGCAACAAGTGACTGAAAATAGCACACATCTGTAAACATACGCGACTGTGTCATAATAAGTCGCAACACGACGCCGTAGGAAATCATTACGTCCAGTGATGCAGTGTGACGTTGCGATTTTACCTGTTGCTTGACACGTCGCCATGTAGCCATATCTTGATTCACTTTTTGTTATGTTGCTTAGTTTTGGGGGGGGATTGTACATGTCTAATTGTGATGTCACCCCTTCATGTGGGTTAAACTGTTTTGGTGAGCGCTGCTTGGCAGTTTTTTCCTTGCTGTGTCTTGAAATTTGCAACCTCCTGTGCCGCTCCACAATACAGTGAATGCTATAGGAAAAGTAAAAGCCACCGTCAATGGATGGATGAAATAGATGGCTTTACCCACAAAATTATGTAAAGGAGTTGTCCAGCTAATAAAAAAATCAAATAAAAATTAGAACATTCTCAAACTAGACTAAGAATCGATACTCATCCCCACCGATCCTCTGTAGCTCACGTCCATTGCTTACCTATTCTCCACTATGCTCGGCTTCCTGGTTCCACCTTGACCCAAACCCATCAAAAAGCCATTGATCAGGTAAGCAGCCAACCATTTCCAGTCTGCCGAGATGGACCAGGAAGAAGACCAGTGGGGACTGTGTGAGCGTTGGAAGGTGAGCTGCAGGTTCTTGGTCATGGGGAGTATTGATTTAGAAGGAATCCATTCGCAGGACCAAATATGTGGCTGGATAGGATCCCTGAGACCATATCTTATCTGCCGGCATCCTCGACTCCTCTTTAGATTAGAGGGCCTGGCATTGTCACTCAGTGATACAAATGTGATATTGTACCAGGCTGGCTAATCAAAAGAAGAGCCATGGATGCCACCAGGTAAGAAGTGGTTCTTCTGCTCCTGTCCCAAGGCCTCAGATGACTGACATGGCCAAATGACCGTGTCCTGCTGATCGGTGAGCACCAAGTCTAGTAGGAATTCTTTTTATTATTTTACACCATAAAAAAAAAAAGGAATCCAGAAACTCCTCTAATAAATTTTGTCACCACTGTTGGCTTTTCGCCACTTTATCTCGCCTTACAAAAAAAATACAGGGTTCAGTATTGTATTCTTACTCTACTGCTAGAGCAGGTTGTTGGGATGCAGAACAAGATGGCTTTAGGAACGAATTATACTTTGTGAGGGGCGATGCAACTTTTTAGCGTCTGTTCTGAATAACCTTACGCCCCTTGTGAGTCAATGAAAGCCATGTTTTACCACCTGCTTTGAACTGTACAAGCCACCTGCAAATGTGCACAAATCACATATGTATGTGCAGGAAAGGCTGGAGCTGCCATTTATTAACTGCCTTTCATTCCTATTCTCCAGGAATTGAAGACACATTCAGAACAGCAGCTACAGAAGTGAGTCTCCTCGCGGGGAATGAAGAATTTAACGCTACAAAGTTGTTTGGAGTTGGTAAGTGGTATCAAGTTAAAGATGTTGCCCGCTTTGATCAATCCCTGACAGTCATAAGGATTCACAGGGGCTCAGTTCACACTTGGCCCAGCAGTTTTCTGTACCTTCTCACCTACTTCTTTTGCATCTATATTTCTGCCCTCTTCCTTGATTGACAGCTCTGGCTTTACAGAAGCCAGAGAAGGAAGGTGCTCAGAAATGTTTGGCCTTGCCAAGGGTGCACCGAGCGCCTGTGCTTGGTTTGAAAAGTCATTTTGTGCCGATGGACTCCCTATAAACTCATCACTTAGTGTCCCAATGCAGGCACTCCCAGTAATTAGCTGGAATATGTGAATGTAACTTGTAGCAAGTATTCAGTTAACCTGCAGTGCCTCCGCAGGAGAAAAAGAGTATTCAAGTGTCCTTTAAAATTTATGGGCTGCTTGTTTGATTTTCTACACTATCTGTAGCCTCTCTTATTTAGTAGATAGGGGTAGTTGAAAATGTATTTTCCAAACCAGAAGATACCTATCCTATTAAGACTTCCTATTGTGTACTGCCATCTGTTATGGGACTTAATAGAGTACAAGAAGCGAAGCTCCAGATCCCAGTGTGTCCTGGAAAAGCATTGTGATAACACTTGAGTCATTCCATAACATTATTATCTTCTCCCTACAAAAGAAGGTATCCGAATTCTTGCAGTGTTCATGGTGGGCTTATGGCCAAAGCCTACATGATATACTGGTAGACCCTAAATAAATATTTGGGTCAAGAAATCTTACATGAGTGTTAGTTGTAAGAATGGATGGTACCGGTCTGGCTGGCAATTGTAAGATCTCTTCTTTTCTTTTTTTCTTTTTTTTTTTTTTTTGCTCCTAGATACTGATAGCTGTGAACGTTGGATGAACTGCAAAAGCGAGTTCCTCAAGAAGTACATGCATAAAGTGGCCAACGATCTTCCAAGCTGTCCTTGCTCGTATCCTACAGAAGTCGCCTACAGCACCGCTGACATATATGACCGCATTAAAAGGAAGGAATTTCGTTGGAAGGACGCAAGTGGTCCGAAAGAGAAACTTGAGATTTACAAGCCAACGGCCAGATATTGCATCCGCTCAATGCTTTCTCTGGAGAGCACAACTCTAGCTGCCCAGCACTGTTGCTTCGATGACAGCATGCAATTAATCACCGGGGTAAAGGTGCAGGCTCCCCAAATCTGATCAGCGTAGAGTTTTCTGCAGAACTACATTACAAAGTAGACATATTGCCATGGATCATGTGCAAAGGGGACTGGAGTCGGTATAATGAGATCCGGCCTCCAAACAATGGACAGAAATGCACTGAGAACCCCTCCGAGGAAGACTATTTAAAACAGTTCCAAGAAGCTCAAGAATTCTAGACATTTGCCGCGATGGAAAGATATTTATAGAAGGACGGAGTCACCATGTCAGTGCTAGTCCTGTGTCCTGTGGGGAGTACAAGACTGGTGCAAATACCTTGTTTGTAACCCATGTGGATGCGTGTCTGTATCTAGATTGCATAGGCATCTCTCTATAAAAATTTGGCAGATGGCAATTTTTAATCTGGATCCTGTGAATTATTTACATGAAGCTTATACCGACCATGTTAAAGCCGGAGCTCCGTGTTGAAGACATTAAGAGCGTTTGGTTACGGTAATCCAATGACCTGTCATTGCTTTCTGTTGCGTAGACAGCTTGTAATGCTGCTGCAATGGCCAGATAGCCCTCCAGTTGCTGCATGAGATTTATTGATGATGGTCCTGGCTATAAAGACTGTGGGCAGATCATACATGTGGCCCAGAAAACCCCTTTGCCACTGCATATTTGTGTATGAACAGGCCAACGCCGACACTCCTACATCCCGCCGTCCTCCCGTTGTTCTAGAAACATTTTTTTTGCTCCTTCCCAAGTAAGCAGTATCCATAATCTGGCCACAACTCGCCCTCTATCCCATACTTATAATGTGTATAAGCAGACCTTAATAGCGTGTAGGAGGTGATACTCTGCAGTTTTCACTGAAATCGATGGGAAGGATGTGTTGGGTGCTCCACAGCATGATATGGCTAATAGTTGGGGATGCCTCCATTCACAATTCTCATCTATTAACTTGACTTTCTAATATAAATTCATAAATGGTGTATGTAATGCACAAAACTAATTTTCGGACTTCCTTCTGCTGGGGTTAGGATCCATGCTCTCCAACCATCATGTCATCCTAGTGAATGGGCAGCTAATCCAAAAAAATAAGTTTATCGTTTATTAAAGGGGTTTTGTATCGTCACATCTTCACTTTTTCACCCCATCAGCAGCCATACTTGCTTTCCCCTGCTCCATCACCGGCTCTCCACCGTTACTCCTGGTGATGGTTACAAGCTGCAGCCATGACATCACGACTACAGTACTCGTGACCGATGCAGCCAATTCTTGAGCTCAGTGGCTTGGGCCCTCTACATCATCATCACCGCTGAAAACAATGATTGGCTGCAGCGGTAATGTGCTCTGTAGTTGCAACGTCCCCACTGCATCCTGCAAACCATCACCGGGAGGCGCAGTGGAGAGCTGGCGCGTGAGCAGGAGGAGGTAGGTACGGCTGATTTTATGATGGGTAAATAGGGCAAGCCAATGAGGTGAGAAAATATGATGATGGAAAACCCATTTAATTAGCTATTTAATTACATATCTATGAGAATAAATTCACACAGGTTGGAAAAAAGGTGGATTTTTTTTACAAAAAAAAAAGATCTGCAGCAGAATAAAGTACAATGAAAGTGAATGACATTTTACTATATGTAATCCACACGCTGTAACATTTTTTTCACATGGAAATTGACTCGCGGTAAGAATTTTTTTATCCGCAATATGTCAGTTTCCGTTGTGGACTGTGCGGGATTTATTTTAGATTTTCCCTATTTGGAAAGCAAAATTTGCAATAAAATCCAGAGCCAATGTATTATGGTGGATTGTGCTGTGGATCAAGAATGGCAATATATCATCCTTAGGCCGGGGTCACACTGGCAACAAAATCGGACGACTGCAATGCGAAGAAATATCGCATTGCAGTCGGACCAATGTTAATCTATGGAGCAGCTCCCACCATCAGATTTTTTGTGGTCCGTTTTATACGTGTGAGTGCAATCGCAGCATGCTGCGATTGTCACCAATTGTGGGTCGACAATCACCAATGCAAGTCTATGGGTGCGATGAAAAATCTGATTACAAACGGACCGCACGTGTGACTTGCGATTAAATCGCACCGGTGTCCTTTAAAAAAGCCGGCAATTCATCCCCGGCTATACTGTAAAATCACACTGACAGCTTTAATAAAGAATGGACAGAATACAAATACACACATAGAGAATATATATATATATATATATATATATATATATATATACATACATGTCATTGTGATATATATATATATATATATATTTATAGTTCATACACTTCTACATAGTATAATGGCCGCTAATTCAATTGCCGGCTTTTGTGAAATTACAGACCCGACATGAAATGACACATGGTTTACATACAGTTAACCATGTCATTTCATGTAGTTTGATATATGGTCTTCACTAACAATTACATGAGTGTATGTGTGCAAAATTTCACACATGTAGGGGTTAATTAAAGGTGTACATTCGTTGAAAAAGAATGCATGGGCTCCCACGCTATTTTCTCATCCAGACAGACAAAGCCAGCGAGTGGGGGCAGATAATAATAGCCTAGGGAGGGTGCATTTATTTTGTGCCCCCCCCCCCTGGCTACTAACATCTGCCCCCAACCACCCCAGAAAAGGCAAATCTATAATTAGATGCGCCCTTTCTGGCACTTTGCCCGTCTATTCCCATTGCCCTGTAGCGGTGGCGAATGGGTTAATAATGGGTTAAAGCCACCTTGCTATTGAAAGGTGACTTTAAGCCAGGTTAATAATTGAGTTGTCAATTAGACAACTATCGATTATTTATCCTGTTGAAGGAAATAAATAAAACACACACACTTTAATTAAAAATAATTTTAATGAAATATTCACAGTTTTTGACCATCTTTTATTTTACAGGTAATCCGTGCGAAGCCCTTGTTCTCCTGTAATAAAAATAAAATAATAAAGCAACATTATTCTTACCTATCCGGTGCTCTGTCAGGTCCCACGCTGTAATCCTTCACAAAGGGTTAACTGGCTTACAGCTAGCAGCACAGCTAATGCTGGCTGCTCAGCTGTAAGCCCCAGAATGAATGAGCTTATCTCTTGGCGGACAGGAGAGGAAATGATTAGTGTGGGAAGCTTAATTGATTGCTTCCCAGGCTAATCAGTTCACTTCAGGTCAGCCGGGACTCCCTCTGACGTCACTGATGCTGTGCAGTGTCCCCGACTGACCCGAAGTGAACTGATTACCGCGGGAAGCAATCAATTAAGCTTCCCACACTAATCACTTCCTCTCCTGTCGGCCCGGAGATAAGCTCATTTATTCGGGGGCTTACAGCTGAGCAGCCAGCGTTAGCTGCACTGCTTGCTGTAAGCCAGTTAACCCTTTGTGAAGGATTACAGTGTGGGACCTGACAGTGGTGGATAGGTAAGAATAATGTTTTATTATTTTTTCTTTATTACAGGAGAGCAAGGGCTTCGCACGAATTACCTGTAAAATAAAAGATGGTCAAAAACTGTATGTTTATTTCACTAAAATTATTTATTATTAATGTGTGGTTTTTTTTTTTTAATTTCCTTCAACAGGATTAATAATTGAGTTGTCTAATTGACAACTCTCAATTATTAACCTAGCTTAAAGTCACATTTCAATAGCAAGGTGGCTTTAACCCATTTGCCACCGCTTACAGGGCAATGGGAATAGACGGGCAAAGTGCCAGAAAGGGCGCATCTAATTATAGATTTGCCTTTTCTAGGGTGGCTGGGGGCAGATGTTAGTAGCCAGGGAGGGCACAAAATAAATGCACCCTCCCTAGGCTATTATTATCTGCCCCCACTCGCTGGCTTTTTCTGTCTGGTTGAGAAAATAGCGTGGGAGCCCATGCATTTTTTTTTTCAACGAATTTACACCTTTAATTAACCCCTACATGTGTGAAATTTTGCACACATACATGTAATTTCTAGTGAAAACCATATATGAAACTACATGAAATGACATGGTTAACTGTATGTAAACCATGTGTCATTTCATGTCAGGTCTGTAATTTCACAAAAGCCGGCAATTGAATTAGCGGCTATTATACTATGTAGAAGTGTATGAACTATAAATATATGTATGTATATATGTATTATATGTGTATATATCTATTCTTTTGTGATTTTAAAACTATTCATTTGGATACATTATATGTCGGTTTTGCTAGCCACCGACAAAATCTTGCAAGTCGGATGTCAATCGGATGTGTAACGAACGCTCAGATGCGACTAAATCGCATCATCCCCGGATAATCGGATGACAGATGGATCAATGTTCAGGAAACTTTTGTGTGATAATCGTCCCACTAAAACGGTCCGATTTTTTTTAGACGGTGTGTGTGACCCCAGCCTTACCCTTCCACTGGTGTATAGACATGAGGAAGGCAGTGATTCTGAGTCATTAAGATTGGCGCTTTGATGGAGAGTACGTTAGAGTAAGATGCGACCGGAGTACATTCCCATTATTAGTGGAATACATGACAATGAATTTGTCGGGCTTACTCGAATACGCTCCATCCCGGCTCGAGTTCTTGCCACTTTTCTAAAATTTGGTAGAACTGATTTAAAAAAAAATAAATAAATTCGAATTTTTTGAGCAAAAATCTTGCAACTTTTTGCTTTTTTTTTTTTTTTTTTTTAACGTTTTAAAGCAAATCTACACCAGAAAACTAGTGTAAGTGGATCGGCTCCAGAGTCTTCAGTTATTGAATTTTAGTTGCCAATGGAAAAGGACAAGAGGCCAATAGTGCTGAGCACAAGGGTGTTAGACAAACACAAAACATGCGGGGATTACCTGACGAACACAGGCAATAACCATATGATTTGAGACTGTCTAACAGCCACGAAACATGCGGCCGCTGGGATGTGAACATTTTACTCAAGCACCCGCAATACTCTGTGCATACCCGAGCACCCTCGGCAAACTCTAGTAACGAGTACTTGCACTCATCATTAGTGGCAAACTTTCGACACTACTTGGTTCTCTTCTTAAAACCTGGTATTTTATTTTTACAACTAAGTGCACATTTTTTTAATTTATTTTTTTTATCCTTCCTCTCCCAGTCCTGTCTGACAAACATAATCATTTTGAAATGGTTATAAAAATTGCATACATTTATCATGATTGTTTGCCACCCATATTTATCAGGTTTAGTAGTTGCTTTTAGGCTATGGTTCCACGGTCCGGAACCATAGCGCTTTGGACGGAGCGGAAATTCCGCTCCGTCTAAGCCCCGCCCCCTTTATGACGCGCGATCTTTCCGGAGGTGTTCAGGACACCTCCGGAACACCTCCGGAAAGAGCGCAGGGCTACATAGCCCTGTGTTAATTCTGTTGCGGCGACGCACCGTCGCCGCAATACGCGAGGACATGCTGCGGTCTAAAAAGACGCGCCGCATGTCCGTTTACGCAGGTTTGCCACCTGCGTATTGTTACGCATGGTGGAGACGGGATTCCTTGAAATCCCCTCCACTATGCTGTAACATCTGGACGCTGCGTGTTTGGCGCTGCGCCAGCGCACAGCGCCAAACACGCAGCGTTTCCTGACCGTGGAAACTCACCCTTAAGGCTATGGTTCCACGGTCCGGAACCATAGCGCTTTGGACGGAGCGGAAATTCCGCTCCGTCTAAGCCCCGCCCCCTTTCTGACGCGCGATCTTTCCGGAGGTGTTCAGGACACCTCCGGAACACCTCCGGAAAGAGCGCAGGGCTACATAGCCCTGTGTTAATTCTGTTGCGGCGACGCACCGTCGCCGCAATACGCGAGGACATGCTGCGGTCTAAAAAGACGCGCCGCATGTCCGTTTACGCAGGTTTGCCACCTGCGTATTGTTACGCATGGTGGAGACGGGATTCCTTGAAATCCCCTCCACTATGCTGTAACATCTGGACGCTGCGTGTTTGGCGCTGCGCCAGCGCACAGCGCCAAACACGCAGCGTTTCCTGACCGTGGAAACTCACCCTAAAGGAGCTTCCATTTCTTTGCATTTTTTTTATCCGTATATTTTTGGCTTTAAAGGAATCCGACAGCAGTTTTTTGGCATGTAATCTGAGATCAGCATAGTGTAGAGCCACAGACCCTGCTTCCAGTGATGTATCACTTGCTAGACTGTTTGCTGCTGTTTTCAATAAAATCAGTGTTTTATCAGCAGGATAATATTAATCAAGGACTTAGTGTCTTGTGCCTCATAGTCCAACCCCGCCCCCATCACTGATTAGTAGCTTTCTGTCAATATACAATGTACACAGACAGCTGCAATTAGTAGTGTGGGCATATTTATACAAGACTCAGCATTCAGAGAACTGATAGATCTGCAGCAGAGAAAATTGTGGTTTTTTTTTTTTTGTTGTTTTTTATCAAAATGACAGCAAGCAGCCCAGTAAGTGACACATCACTGGAATCTGGGTTCCAGCCTCTACATCATGCTACATAGCAAAAGCTAGTGACAGACTCCCTTTAAAAAAAAAAGTGAAGGAAAAATAGAGAGTTCTTTTTAAATGTTTGTATTTTGTTTTCTTATTTTTTTTTATTTATTTTTTTTTTTTTTAAATAAATGAAAATCCTTCCTAGTGTAGTGGGTGACATTTCACATGCTACCTTTCTCAAAATGGACACCATGGTTATTTATACACAACTAGGAGAATTCAGGGTAGCTCATTTCATGTGACTTATTTTTCAGGGACTAAAAATATTAAGAAAAGTGGCACTTTCTCAAAAATACAGCAAATTCAGTGTTTTGTCTTGTTCTACATTATTTTGATGTTTAGTCCTTGCATTTATTTTCTATTTTTGGGGTAGGCATCAACCAAATGGAGTCTAAAAGAAGAGAATATTTGAAGAATGTGTGGGGTTCATCTGTTATTGCTGTTTACAGATACTACAATATTTTTGTAAAGTATTTATTACATTGTAGTTATATCATGCATTGCGCATGTCTATTGTATTGTGACTTTATGTTTTTGCTTTGTCTTTTTCCTCTGCTGGAATAATGTCATCACATATGTGGAACACAACCACCAAGTTTGAAGCTGGTCATCTGTTATTTTTGATGTCCATTAAGAAAGTAATGCTAAATAAATTCACCCAAAGAGTTGTTTTTCTGTCTATTTTATTTTGTGTTTTTTTTTTTTTAACATCTACAATTTTTGTTTTCATTCAAATCAATTGAATATATCTGGAAAAATTAGGAACCTAAATTTAGACTAACATTTTACTGTCAAAGTAACAGGTGCCATGAATTTCACAGGTTGTCTTTGTTTGGTTTTTCTTTCCCAAGGGTTTTTGTGGCTTATTTTTATACAGTTTTTTTTGTTTTTTTTTTGTTTAGGTTCTTTTTTAAATACATATTAGGCCTCTCCATAGGAAACTCAGAAAATACGCGGGAGGGAGATAAATGTTGTCATGGATAAAAATATCAGGTCCATGCCTCTCTTGCTCTCCCTTCCCCACCACCCCCAAAAAAAAGTGCTAAAAGCCACATAAAGGTACAGTGTAAGAACAGTCAAGGCATACAGTCCACGCTGGCTGCAGTTGCCTTCTTGGAGCTCCATCGTATAGGCCTCCGGTGAAGCCCACCAGTGCGCATTGAATTCATTTTTTGAGCTTCATATTTAAAGTATACTATATGGTCAGGCAAGATCTGAAAAGTTTTAAATAAATAAGGCATTTCTGATCTCATAGTCCAAATCTGCAGGATCAGAATACATACAGATGTTTGTCTGTTAAGATGATCTATAGTCTGCTAAATTTAAGATGGCCTTGATTAAAAAAACAAATCTTCCAATTGCTTAGTTTTCCTCTTTTTAGATAGAATCATAGAATCATAGAATGGTAGAGTTGGAAGGGACCTCCTGGGCCATCTGGTCCAACCCCCTGCTCAAAGCAGGATTCTCTAAATCATCCCAGACAGATGTCTGTCCAGCCTCTGTTTGAAGACTTCCATTGAAGGAGAATTTACCACTTCTCGTGGCAGCCTGTTCCACTCCTTGATCACCCTAACTGTCAAAAAGTTTTTTCTAATATCTAATCTGTGTCTCCTCCCATTCAGTTTCATCCCATTGCTTCTAGTCTTTCCTTGTGCAAATGAGAATAAAGATGATCCTTCTACAATGTGACAGCCCTTGAGATATTTGTAGACAGCTATTAAGTCTCCTCTCAGTCTTCTTTTTTGCAAGCTAAACATTCCCAAATCCTGCAACCGTTCCTCATAGGACATGGTTTGCAGACCGGTCACCATTCTGGTGGCTCTTCTCTGAACTTGCTCCAGTTTGTTGATGTCTTTTTTAAAATGTGGTGCCCAAAACTGGACACAGTATTCCAGATGAGGTCTGACCAAAGAGGAGTAGAGGGCAATAATGACCTCACGTGATCTAGACTGTATGCTTCTGTTGATACATCCTAGAATTGTATTTGCCTTTTTTGCTGCTGCATCACACTGTTGACTCATGTTCAGTCTGTGATCAATTAGTATACCCAAGTCTTTTTCACATGTGCTGTTACTTAGCCCTATTCCTCCCATTTTGTATATGCTTTTTTCATTTTTATTGCCCAGATGTAGTACTTTGCATTTTTCCCTGTTAAAAACCATTCTGTTAGTTGCTGCCCACTGCTCCAGTTTATTTATATCTTTTTGAATCCTCTCTCTCTCTTCTCTAGTATTAGCTACCCCTCCTAGCTTTGTGTCATCAGCAAATTTGATCAGTTTACCCTCAATTCCTTCATCTAAATCATTGATAAAGATGTTGAACAATACGGGGCCCAAAACAGAGCCTTGTGGTACCCCACTTGAGACATTCTTCCAACTGGATGTGCAGCCATTTACGACCACTCTTTGAGTCCGATCACTAAGCCAGTTATGAATCCACCTAACAGTTGCCTTGTCCATTCCATACTTAGTCATTTTTTCAATAAGGATTGTGTGAGATACTTTGTCAAATGCTTTGCTGAAGTCAAGATATACTATATCTACAGCATTTCCCTGATCCACCCAGTCAGTGATTCTGTCATAGAAGGAAATTAAGTTAGTCTGACATGACTTATTAGTTACAAACCCATGCTGACTCTGTTTAATCACTTCATTCTTATGCAGGTACTTACATACATGTTCTTTAATAATTTGTTCAAAGATCTTTCCTGGTATAGAAGTCAGACTCACCGGCCTGTAGTTCCCTGGGTCCACCTTCTTCCCCTTTTTGAAGATAGGAACAACATTTGCTCTTCTCCAGTCTTCTGGGACTTCACCTGTTCTCCAAGAATTTTCACCTGTTCTCCAAGAATTTTCACCTGTTCTCCAAGAATTCTCCAAGATACATTGAACAATAAAAACAATTGTTACGTAGGTTAACATAGCCTTTAAGACAAAAGTTGCATGACATGCTTTTTCAATTTTGTTTTGTTTTTTTTTCTAATTGTTGGCAATATTCTAATAAATACTGACAATTAAAAAAAATTTACATTATGTCAAACACTTTTCCATGTTTCATCAAGTATTCCATGACAAAAAACAATTTCCTTTCCACATACTTTACAGCATTTTTTCACACACTTGGATTTGTATGGTAAAGTAAGAATGCTTTCCAAGATAGAAGTGTTAATAGTTTGCATTTTCTAATTGATAAAAAATAAAGTGAATGATCAAAAGGGAAATGTAAATCAAATCGATGTTTGGTGTGGCCGCCTTTTCCTTTGAAAACAATATCAATACTTCTAGGTACAGTCATGGCCAAAAGTTTTGAGAATGACACAAATATATTTTCACATGATCTGCTGCCCTCTGGTTTTTATGTGTGTTTGACAGATGTTTTTATCACAGACAGAAATATAATTGCAAACATATGAGTAACAAAAGCTTATATAGACAGTTAAAATGAGTTAATGCAGCAAGTCAATATTTGCAGTGTTGACCCTTCTTCTTCAGGACCTCTGCAATTCTCCCTGGCATGCTCTCAATCAACTTCTGGACCAAATCCTGACTGATAGCAGTCCATTCTTGCACAATCAATGCTTTCATTTTGTCAGAATTTTTAGTTTTTTGTTTGTCCACCCGTCTCTTGATGATTGACCACAAGTTCTCAATGGGATTAAGATCTGGGGAGTTTCCAGGCCATGGACCCAAAATCTCTATGTTTTGTTCCCTGAGCCATTTAGTTATCACCTTTGCTTTATGGCAAGGTGCTCCATCATGCTGGAAAAGGCATTGTTGATCGCCAAACTGCTCTTGGAGGGTTGGGAGAAGTTGCTCTTGGAGGACATTCTGGTACCATTCTTTATTCATGGCTGTGTCCTGTGTTTTTAGGCAAGTCTGTGAGAGAGACGATTCCCTTGGCTGAGAAGCAACCCCACACATGAATGGTTTCAGGATGCTTAACAGTTGGCATGAGACAAGACTGGTGGTAGCGCTCACCTTGTCTTCTCCGAATGAGGCGTTTTCCTGATATCCCAAACAATCGAAAAGGGGATTCATCAGAGAAAATAACTTTACCCCAGTCCTCAGCAGTCCACTGCCTGTACCTTTTGCAGAATATCAGTCTGTCCATGATGTTTTTTCTGGAGAGAAGTGGCTTCTTTGCTGCCCTCCTTGAGACCAGGCCTTGCTCCAAGAGTCTCCGCCTCACAGTGCGTGCACTCACACCTGCCTGCTGCCATTCCTGAGCAAGCTCTGCACTGCTGGTAGCCCGATCCCGCAGCTGAAACACTTTTAAGAGACGGTCCTGGCGCTTGCTGGTCTTTCTTGGGCACCCTGGAGCATTTTTGGCAACAATGGAACCTCTCTCCTTGAAGTTCTTGATGATGCGATAGATTGTTGACTGAGGTGCAATCTTTCTAGCTGCGATACTCTTCCCTGTTAGGCCATTTTTGTGCATTGCAATGATGACTGCACGTGTTTCTTTAGAGATAACCATGGTTAACAGAAGAGAAACAATGATGCCAAGCACCAGCCTCCTTTTAAAGTGTCCAGTGGTGTCATTCTTACTTAATCATGACAGATTGATCTCCAGCCATGTCCTCATCAACACCCACACCTGTGTTAATGGAGCAATCACTGAAAAGTGGTTAGCTGGTCCTTTTAAGGCAAGGCTGCAATGATGTTGAAATGTGTTTTGGGGGATAAAGTTCATTTTCTAGCCAAATATTGACTTTGCAAATAATTGCTGTTAAGCTGATCACTCTTTATAACATTCTGGAGTATATGCAAATTGCCATTAGAAAAAGTGAAGCAGTAGACTTTGTAAAAATTAATATTTGTGTCATTCTCAAAACGTTTGGCCATGACTGTAGACTCTTGCACGTATTTAGGGATTCTGTAGAATTTTATTCAGGTGAATTAGTTACTAATGATGAGCGAACCCCTTATCCGAGCATGCTCGTGTGCTAACCAAGTGTCTTCGGGCGCGCTCGAAAAATATGTTAGTGTCCCCATGGCTATTCGACAGCCGTAACGCATGCAGGTATTGTCTAGTTGTTAGGCAATCCCCACATGTGTTGAGGCTGTCGAACAGCCGCGAGACATACAAGATCGGGGGTTTTAACATTACTCATGCCAAAGTCACTTGGTTAGCATCCAAGCATGCCCAGATAACATCTTATCCAAGCATGTACGCTCATCACCATTAGTAACCAATTATACAGAACAGGTGATAATGATCATTTTCTTATGTAGGTAGAAACACAGCAATTGAAAGAAAAACAGCTTTGTGGGAGACTTGAAAATTGGGTGAGGAACAGACAAATTATGCTACAAAGATGAGGTTATAGTTACAAGTCGTACAACAAAGCAATAGGAAGGTTATGATCGGCACTCCGGGTGACTGGTGCTGCTCATTGGTAGAATAGATATCTAGGCCATACACAAGGCAACAGCACTCATTAGTTACAGTGAAGAAAATGTTATTGATCTGTCAAAGTTCTGTTCAAGAGTACCACATTTTACAATAGGTTTCAGTCTTCACCGCCCCTGTTCACGGCTTGTTAGTAGAAGTGTGGTGGATGCTCAATAGAGAATCTGTGTGCTTTCGGCCTCTCTAGTGAGCGTCTACCACACTACTACTATCAGGCTGTGATTAAACTGAGTGTGTCGGCACAGAATGACTGTTCAAATCAGGTACCGGCGCCCAAGCTTCATGGCAGGGAGATTCATTTAACTGCACCTTCCCACCTGCTTGTTTTCCATCGATCTCCACCCTTCTCTGGCTCTATGAAGACCGAGTGGTCAGCCAAAGAGGGAAACTGGAGATAGAGGGAGAACAAGCATATGAGAAAGTGTAGATAAATGTTTGGTCCCGTCATGAAGCACCGAGTGGCAGGACTTTGTCAGCACAGAACAACTGTTCAAACTGAGTCCCTTTTAAGAGCAGATACATCGGCCATCATGTAAACCATGGTACCCTCGAACATGAAATCCTGACAGATCAATAATATTTTCTTCGCTGCAACTAAGGAGAGCCGTGGTCTTTTGTGCATTCTGTGCCATGACGAGACTGACCACAAAGTAGTTATACAGCATAAGCGAGGTCTCTCCCAAGCAAAGGTGTTATTAGACAGATCTTTGGTCTTGGCTGTGGTGGTGAGGTTGGCGTGTGAGTGTGTGGACAGGTGTCTTTTATTCAGGTAACGAGTTCAAACAGGAGCAATTAATTCAGGTAATGAGTGCAGAGTAGGAGGGCTTCTTAAAGAAAAAAATAACACTTCGGTAAGAGACAGAATTCTTGCTGGTTGGTAGGTGATCAAATACTTATTTCATGCAATAAAATGCAATTAATTATTTATAAATCCTACAATGTGATTTTCGGGTTTTTATTTTTAGATTCTGTCGCTAGCAGTTTAAGTGTACTTACGAGAAAAATTACAGACCTCTCCATTCTTTGTAGGTGGGAAAACTTGCAAAATCGGCAGTGTATCAAATACTTATTTTCTCCACTGTATGTGTTTAGAATCTGACAAGGTTAACTACTCCATGGAGTTTGCATGTTCTCCTTATGTTAATATGGGTGTATTTGGGATAGGAAACCTAGTTGTCAGTCTGACTTGGGTCAGAGAATTTCCTGATATGGAGGATCAGCCGTCGGACCTTTGCAGTAAGATATTTATGCCATTTCTACGCGGGAAATCCTTTGAATATTAATTCCTTTGTTGCAGAGATGTATAACTCCTAGACGTCCCTGGCACCATTCTTCTTGATTACATTCTAATGTATGGGTGCCATATAATCTTGAGTGTGGGGAGTTGGGCTCTAGAGGACAAAGATAAATCATACAGTTTCTATCATTTTAGTTTTTGTGTAGAAATATATTTGTACATGAAATCATTCTTAGCCTTTTCCGAGTTTGAATTATCCATACTTTTTTTTTCTTTTTTGGAAGGTGTGATTTTATTTATTTTTTTACATTTTTTTTTATGTTGATTTTTATACCATTTGATTAGATAGTTGTATATATTCCTCCTCCAAGTTACGTTAACATGACAATCACGCCTTTATTCACAGTCAAGGTATTTCTGCCAAGGAAAAAAAAAATAATGTAGAATTCAGTGCCTTAAAAACAACGTCCTCTGTATTTTTGTTGGCGATGTGACAGCAAACTTTCTGTTTCAAGTGGAAATGACTGATTTTAGACTTCATATTTATTTTTTCTACCTTTCCGGCTTCAGTCGTTCAGCCAGTCCTTCCACGTCTCGTTTATCCATTCATATTTCAGAATCCATTTTTATGCAGCAAAGGAAAAATAAAGTGCGCAGGTAGAGCCATAAAATATCTGACTTGAACACGAGTCCATGTCACAAAGTGCTCTTGTGTTTCGCCGACTTCTGTACGACTACACTGGTAACACAAGTAAAGCTATTTTAATGACCGCCACACTCAGGGGGCTGCTGATAGATCTCCGCATTTGTAAAAGAGCAACTCGGGCTATTTGGAAACAAACTCTGGAAATACTTTGATGATTGACAGATTTCCTACTTTCTAAGAAATGTGGGCTCTAAGAACATAAACTAATGGCAAGTACTGAAATGTATATGAGAAACAAAAAAGAAAAACATAGTGGCCGCTCAAAAAAAAAATTTTTTTTTTCTTTACAAGCAGCTAAAATGACTTCATCCATAAATCTTTCTTTCCACACCACTGAACACTTAATTTTGTTCCCATTATGTAAGACCATGTTCGCGCTAGCATTTTTTTTTAATAATAAAACGAAAAATCATCAAGTATTAAGTGACAGGTCCCGTTTATTTAAATTTGGGTTTAAGACATTCCAAAATTCTTATTTTCAAATATACTCCTCAATATTGAAATGGCAACGCCAAGAAGGAAAAGTTGTTGAATTACCATATGTAAATCAAAGGATGGATAGATGTGCTCATGATATGAAAAGGCTGAAAAAATGGAAACCTTTTCGAAGCGTCTCGATTTATTCAGTATCAAATGAGACAAAAATATGTGCACTTCCATGCCTTGGCTATCAATGAGGTTATTGATGGTTGTCTGAGGAATATTTTGCCATGTTGAATGCAATCTGGCAGATCATCAAGATCCACTGCTGGCAGCACCCTTTTCAATTGCTTACCCATGACGTTCCATTTGTGCTCGATGGTAGACAAGTCCGGAGACGTTGCAAATAGCACGTTTAGGCCATGCAGGTTGCTCACAGCATGAGCAAGATATGGCCTGGTGTTGCGCTGTTGGAAAATGGCTCCTCTGGCTCTTTGGAGAAATGGACATATCACTGGTTTCATGATCAAATCAATGCATCGGCAATCTGTTAGTGTACCTGCAATGAAGACTAGCAGGGTCCGGCTATTGTACATGATGCGACCCTACACCATAATCCCAGGAGCAGGACTGGTGTTCTCTCCTGGAAACCTCTTTTTGGGGTTTCCCATGTGGTCTCTTCTGTTTTAAAGAAGGGAACGTATTGATCTATTCTGTACTGCAAGTGAAATTAAATTTTACGCATCATGCCTAAGGCGTCAACCAGTGACATTAGAAGGCTCTTACACAATATTGTCCATCAACAGTTGTTCTATTGACCTCCACCTACCACCACTTATAAAGGCTATCATGGTGCAGAGCAAGATGGCAATGGAGGCTTGAATGGAGCTTTGTCCACTTCAACGATGAGTCTCGCTTTTGTCTTGGATGCATTGACAGACCGAAATTGGTCTGGAGACAAGGGGGCAACGCCATGAAAAGGCCTTCATCAGGGGACATGAAAGTATCCCAGGAATCCTTTTTTCAACACAATAACTCCAGGCCTCATGGTGCTACGGAGAACAACCTGCATGGTCTAAATGTGCTACCATGGCCTGTAGCACTTATCTCCCATCGAACGCATGTGGGACAACATTGGTCATCATTTGCTAAGGGAGCTGCCAGCAGTAAATCTTGATGTTTGGCCCAAGTGCATTCAGCGTGGCAGAACATTCTTCAGACAACCATTAATATATCCTCATTGATAGAAGCAAGGTGTGTAAGTGTGTGTATTTCTGTGTGTGGCGCTAATAATACTGAACAAATTGAGAAGTTTTGAAACGTTAGCTTCCATTTTTTTTCTTATTTTCATATCATTCATATTTTTATCGATTTTGGAGCTTTCCATAATTCCACGACTTTTCCTGTTTAGTGTTGCAGTTCCAGGGGTCTCAGTCATCAGCAAGTTATTCCTTATCCTATCAACCCTTAGTGCAACCTCTTTAGTGCAACTTTGATCAGGGCATTTTTAACCTCAAGTGAATAATGACCATTTTCAGAATTCACTCAGATCTTCCTGTAGTGGGTCTTTACATTATCTGTGATATAGCAGACAATGACAACTTACAGTTAGTGGGGAGATCTGCAACATAACTGGCTAGGCGTTGAAGGAAAAGGCTCTTGTGGATATGCCATAAATGTCTAAGTTGGAAATACTTTGGCCCTGATTTATCGAGACCGGCGACTTTCTCACCGGCCTTAGTGAAGGGGTGTGTTGGGAGTCAGACGCTCCTTATTCATTAGGAGATACCACACCAAAAATCTTACTCCAGTCCCAGACTCTCTTAAAATGTCTAGGGAGGGTTTTCAATTGTTCCCCTTCATCCACTTCTCTAGTTTTCTCTATATCGCGAACGTGTTCGCGAATTCTGATGCGTAATTCCCTTGTAGTCATGCCTACATATAATTTGTCACATGGACATTTAGCCAAATAGATGACCCCTTTTGAAGAGCAAGTCAAACATTTCCTGATGGAGAAAACCCGAGAACCTCTAGAGTCATGGAATTCCCTAGCCTTTATTGTATTGAGACAAGCTTTGCATTTCTTGCATGGAAAAAAACCCTGCATATCATTCAAAAAATATGATATCAATATCCAAAAAATTCACTTTTCTGCAATATGAGTATGTTAGATGAATATTTAAATCATTATCATTCAACATAGTCATGAAGGCTTGGAGTTCATCTAAGGAACCATCCCACACAAACAATATACCATCAATGTATCTTACCCAGTCATGAATTTTTTCAGAGCCGGCAATGGGGGAACTTTGAAAGATTTCTCTTTCCCAAAGACCCAAAAATAGATTCACATAAGCTGGTGCACACGCTGCCCCCATTGCCGTACCCTGTAACTGGAGATACACTTGACGATCGAAAGTAAAACAGTTATGTGTGAGTATGTATTCCAAAAGAGTCAGAATGAAGTTACACAATGGGGATTCCAAATGACTGTTCCTAAGAAACCAAGATACTGCATTCAAACCGTGGGTATGGCGGATGGAGGTATACAATGCCTCAACATCCGCCGTAACCAGAATCATATTGTCTCCAATATGTAATTGATACAATCTCCTAAGAGCAGCTGTAGTGTCAAGAATATGTGAAGGCAATGAAGTGACTAAAGGTTTTAAATAATGATCAATAATCAAACAGACTAATTCATTTAAACAAAAAATGATTCCTCGTGGTTTGAGAATCCAATTGTATCCCACTTTTGAATTAGATGACTCTGATCATATTAATAAATGGGAAGCTAGGGGGCGTGGCCTGAGGGAGATGTGAGCAGACGCGTGCAGCAGGAGCTCCCGCTGGATATATGACAGTTTGATAGATTGCAGCCACTATTTAGCTGTTAAATTCACATTCCTTGGAGAGGTGTTGACCCTGACCACAGGCTCTGTAAATCAGGAGTGCACAAGCAAATGGCTGGGAAGAAAGGAGGCAAAAGGACAGCAGGCGAGTCAGAGAAGAAGGCACGAGATGGCGCCGGTGGAGAAGATGTATTGATGGCGGGCCCGGAGGAAGATGGGGGAATCCCCAAGCAGGTCAGATGCAGTGTCTAAACTGCGGAGGTTCGCCAGGCTGGAGGAAGATAAGCAGTGTCCGGCAAGTGCAGGTAGAGGTCAGAGGGGGCTTGCGGGGAGTGCAGAGGAGCCAGAGGAATCTGGTGTGGAGGATGGTGAGGAGAGTGACTGTGAAAGCCGGGAGGAAGACCAAGGAACTATGAAATGGGAGAGAGGTGAGATGGAGGAATGTAAGCGGCAAATGGGGGGGATGGTGATCCCAGAGGAGCCCACATTAAAAGACTTGTTCAAGCTGGCAATGCACTCTCACACTACTATTACTGAGGTGGCAGCACAGCTTGGGGTCCTGCAGGCCAGCATGGCTAAGTTACAGCACTCCATGCATGTCACTAAGGAAAGGATGGGGGAAGCTGAGAAACGTATTAGCACTGTGGAAGATACTATTGCAAAATCTGACAAGCAGCATCAGCGAATGGCCACTGCAATGTCAGCTGTGCAGGCAAAGACTGATGACCTAGAGAATAGATCAAGACGTAATAATGTGCGGATTATTGGGGTGCCGGAAAAAACGGAAGGCTCTGCACCCACCGAGTTCTTTGAACAGTGGCTGTTGAACACTATTGGCCAGAACAACCTGTCCCTTTTATATGCCGTGGAAAGAGCTCACCGTGTCCCTGCATTCCCCCTCCCCCCTGGCCGTCCTCCAAGACAAGTGCTTGTCAAGGTTCTGAATTATCGGGACAGGGATGCTATTCTTCGCTTTTCCAAGAATCATCCGGACCTGAAAATCAACGGCTCCAGGATTTCCATTTACCTGGACTTCTCTATGGAGGTTCAAAAGCAGAGGGCCAAATTCGTTGACATTAAGAAGAGGTTGAGAGCCCTGGGTGTGCCGTACTCAATGATATATCCGGCTAAACTGAGAGTGGTAGACGGGGACACTGTCCATTTCTTCCCGGATGCAAAGGAGGCCCTTAACTGGATGGACAGCAACGAGACGCGTCTCCGCAAGGCAAATTCTAAAGGCTCCGCTGGCTGACTGAGCTGACTTGTCCTTTAATCGGGACAGGTCTTGTCCTTTAATCGGGACCGGATCTTACATATATCCGCTCTTCCCTCCTGAATACCTTTTTCTCAGGAGGAAGACCCTCCCTCTCATTTTGGGAAATAATCTTGCTGTGCATTGGAGGGGAGGGAGAAATTTTCCTACCTTTTTCTAGTTCATGTGTTCTGGACATGTTAAATGTATTTAACAGAAAGCTAAATGTGAATGTTTTATGGTTAACTGTTGAGTATTGTTTGGCTGCAATCACTAGCCATATGCTACTCCCAGAGTTTGGGGAGTAAAGCGGGTTTGCTTCGGTGAAGTGGATACTCTGAATCGGATAAAGAACGCCTCTCCTCCGTGACACCTGGAGGAGATGGAAAGCTTGAGTTGGGTGAAGTTGGGGTATTGTGTGAGGGGGGGTGGAGGGAATGTTAAACTATTGTTTATGTCACACAGGTTCGAGTGGAGACAGCCTTACTAATCAAACAGGTAAGGTCTCATGCACACTATTTTTAGTAGGTGCTACTGAGGAAAATGGATATCAAGTAATTAGAAAGAACACCCCGAGCACACTGAAAAAGAAAATAGTCCAGAAATACTATGTTGGTTTGCGATTTTTATTTCGGCATTCCGATGAAGCTCCAGCAAACAAAAAATCAGAAATACAAAACCCCAACGTTTCGGCCTATCCGGCCTTCATCTAGGGGGATTTTCTGCTTTTGAACAAATATAACAAGAAAACAAAGAACAAGAAACATGTCACAATTTAAGAAAAACATAAGAAACAAATTTTGTATATTCATATCATATCAATATATTTAGTTAATTACCCCATCCCATACGTATGATTGTATGATATAGGGATACAAATATTGCGTATAGCTATACGATATATAAGGATATTTCTATGTGCAAATCCAATCATAAAGGTCAGTAACCATATAAAGGGAAATATTTCCATAGTAGTCTATGTGCATTTATCTATGTTTATAATAATCCCTTAATGCTATTGGGAGGGGTAATTACTTGAATCACAACCTGTGATATATAACCCTGTGTCGGGTATTACCTTTATATGTGGAATATAAGTCATGAGCAGTTAGTGGAATCAATCCTATTTGGTTCTGTAGTTCCACAGGAGTGCCTATATATAATGTTAAATACTATATTTCAGACACAAAACACTTAAAGAAGAAGAACAGCCGTATGAATATTCAAACAGAAACTTATATAACATATATACGTCGTGGCTACTACAAATGCGGTTCCAGGAGATCAGGTACCGAGTTACAGACTCTAAATGCCAGGGCTGTTACAATTGCGATACCAGGATATTAAGTGCAAAGTTACAAACTACAAATGCATATTACCTGTGGTAGAGTGAGATATGTGCGTGGTCAGTACAGAGCTCCACCGGACCGCACCACGCTCGTCGCTCACTCTACCACAGGTAATATGCATTTGTAGTTTGTAACTTTGCACTTAATATCCTGGTATCGCAATTGTAACAGCCCTGGCATTTAGAGTCTGTAACTCGGTACCTGATCTCCTGGAACCGCATTTGTAGTAGCCACGACGTATATATGTTATATAAGTTTCTGTTTGAATATTCATACGGCTGTTCTTCTTTAAGTGTTTGTGTCTGAAATATAGTATTTAACATTATATATAGGCACTCCTGTGGAACTACAGAACCAAATAGGATTGATTCCACTAACTGCTCATGACTTATATTCCACATATAAAGGTAATACCCGACACAGGGTTATGTATCACAGGTTGTGATTCAAGTAATTACCCCTCACAATAGCATTAAGGGATTATTATAAACATGGATAAATGCACATAGACTACTATGGAAATATTTCCCTTTATATGGTTACTGACCTTTATGATTGGATTTGCATATAGAAATATCCTTATATATCGTATAGCTATACGCAATATTTCTATCCCTATATCATACAAATGTGTAGCCCTGGTGTTAGGCACACGCAGTACCCTGGAGAGTGTGTGGCGAGACAGCAGTTTAATGCTAAATATTCATTCACTCAACATATACTAGACACACCCTTAGGGTAGTGGAGTTTACTCGTGAGGGAGTGGTCAAGGTATGTGTTGGAGTGATTTAGTGAGTCTAGTTCCTGTCTTCGGACAGAGAAGACGTCTGGAGTTTAGTTCCTGACTTCAGAGAGAGAAGACGTCTGGAGGGAGGAAGCAGTCCAGATTGCTCTATCACCAGTTCGAAAGTGGAGTCTAGTATAGGTGTTTTAATTCACCTTAGCCTAGTCAGAGCTGTACCTCATCAGCATACACTGGAAGGAAAGAAGAAGTTTAGTGCAGAAAGTCTTCAGCATCCTGTCTAAAGGACGGTATAAGGTTCAGAGACGTGCTCCTGCCTATTGATAACTGAGCATCTGTAACTAACTTTGAAGTGAAGGAAAGAAAGAAGTGACTGCTCGACCCTTGGCTAGTTTGAGTGCTTATGTTACCAGCGTGGACAAGGCGAAAGCACAGTGGTTTATTGGAATAGTGCTTACGGATTGAAGAAGTCCTGCACATTGCTACCGGTCACTGGGGACCGAAGGATCACTATTCGCTTCAAGCATAGTGGTAAGAAAACCAGGAATTTACCGGACCTTAGGTCGCGGCAAACAAGCCCCTTATAGTCAGTACGTAACTGGGTCAGGGGAAGTGAAGACTTTGAGTCAGTGCACGACAAGATAAGAATTCAGCTTCTTCGCAGGAAGGCTCCTAACACAAAGCTGACTGGGTGGTACAGCTATAGATTAGCTGGAGATATTGAGGGAACTTCGCTTCAGGCTGGTTGTACTCGTTGTATTGGAAGTAAAGGAGGCCCCTAACTTGTCCAGCTGCTGTCTCAAGATACACTCTCCTTGGATCAGCCTCCCTGGGACCTGCCTGAACATCTTACAAGTAAAGGTATGGAAAGACGCTGACCGTGTGAGACTGTGTTATTTACCTGCACCCGACTTCACTAACTTCATAGACTTTGAGGGAAGAGTCCCACCTGTAGGGGACCCGACATCTAGCTGCCTCACCATCCCCTCAGAGATCTACAGCAGCGCTGGTACTAATTACCAGAATACTACAGGTGGCGTCACGAACTGTATATAAACCTATCCCCTGTAAATATATCCCCAACATACGCCAGACCGCCCGGCCACAGACCGAGCCACAGCTACCTGTGACAAATCCCATAGACTTCTACGGGCTCGGCTCTGAGTACCCCATTGCCCTGGTAATCCACAATTGTGGTGGCGGGTCGACACACAATCATACGTATGGGATGGGGTAATTAACTAAATATATTGATATGATATGAATATACAAAATTTGTTTCTTATGTTTTTTCTTAAATTGTGACATGTTTCTTGTTCTTTGTTTTCTTGTTATATTTGTTCAAAAGCAGAAAATCCCCTAGATGAAGGCCGGATAGGCTGAAACGTTGGGGTTTTGTATTTCTGATTTTTTGTTTGCTGGAGCTTCATCGGAATGCCGAAATAAAAATCGCAAACCAACATAGTATTTCTGGACTATTTTCTTTTTCATCAGTGTGCTCGGGGTGTTCTTTCTAATTACTTGACAGCCTTACTAATTCACAAATGAGGAAATGGATGACACGGTATTTGGGGTTGCAGGGTAATGGCGGATAAAATAAAAATAATAAGTTGGAACGTTAGAGGGTTGGCGTCCGGAGTAAAAGACAGGCAATGTTTTACTTTCTTGCTTGATGCCAAACCTGCAGTCATATGCTTGCAAGAAACCCACTTGATAAAGAGTAGAACGCATCTTCTTAAAAAAAGATGGCTGCAGGCGGGGTATCATGCAACATATTCCACATACTCACGGGGGGTCAGTGTTCTTGTCGCACAGGTATACCTTTTGAACAGTGTAAAGTGATTATAGACCCGCTGGGACGGTTCGTATACTTGCTATGTAAATTGTCTGGTATACTGATGCTACTGATCTCGATATATATCCCTCCGCCGTATTGTGGGAAAGTGCTGCACAAGATCATGGAGGTAGTGGGCGATTTCCCGGGGGTTCCTTTCTGATAATTGGTGACTTCAACAATGTTCCTGATGCCCATTGGGACAGAGGTGGTCGGGAGGCACTGAGACTGGGTGGTAATTGCACCCCCTTTGGGGCGGTTCTGAGGAGACTGCACTAATAGACTATGGAGAACCCATCACCCCGAACTTATAAGTACTCCTGCTTCTCTCCGCCTCTGCCTCGCTGTCCAGGATTGATCTGGCCCTGGGGAATGGTCCGATGCTAAGTCTAGTGGGTGAGGTAACTTATTTGGCTGGAACTCTGTCGGATCACTCGCCTATGTGTGTGGTGCTTCAGGGCAGGGCTCTGAGTTTTCCAGGAGACCCCTGTGGAGGCAAATCCGTTCTGGCTCCAGCTGATTGATCTGGACGGCCATGTGGGGGATGACCTGACGGAATTCTTTAAAATTAATATGGGCTCGGCTTCGGTATTGATGGTTATGGGAAGCCATGAAGGCTTACTTCAGAGGGTTGTGCATTAAAAACATATCGCAAGTTAAAACCGAAACGGCAGGAGAGACCAGGATTGATTAGGTCATTAGAGGGCAGAGGCGGCACTAATTGAGGAGCAAACCCCTGAGGCCCGGGAAACGTTTGAGATCAGCGCAGAGAGAGGTTTGTTAATATGACTATGAAAACTGCGGAGAGGAAAAGGCTGTTCTGCACGATGAAGTTTTTCGAGGAGGGAGAGAGAGCGGGTCACCTTCTGTCCAGGGTGGTGGCGGCCCAAAGGGAATCGGCGTATATCACTAAATTAAAGGGGAAAAGACGTTGTGAGCATACAGGCAGTAGGGCCATACTGGAGGTAATGATGGGATTTTACTCAAATCTGTACCAGTCACACGTGCACCATCGGAGGAGGAAATGATAACTTTTTAGTGGGGGTGCAGCTTCCACGACTCTCACTGGCGAGCAGAGGCTTCTTGGGAGCCCTTTGATAGGAGGAACTTGAGGCCGCTCTGGCCTCTGTACCTAGTGACAAGGCCCCAGGGGGGGACGGTATCCCAGGAGAAGTCTACAAAAAAATACAAAGAGGTGTTGCTTCCCAAGTTGATGGAGGTTTACACTGCGAGTTTGGCGGGGGGGGAGTGCCCCGGTCCATGCGAGAGGCGATAATTGTTGTCCTACCAAAGCAGGGAAAAGATTTGACGGACCCAGCTTCATATTCCCGATCTTTGTTGACCACTGACATTAAGTTATTGGCCAAAATGCTGGCGAACCGACTTAACAAGGTCATCGAATCCCTAATTCACCAGACCAGTCAGGGTTTTATGCCCAATAAATCCACAGCTATAAATCTCCGGCGATTTATACTTAAACATGCAGGCGAGGGCGGATAATGTGGGACAGAGAGTAATAGTTTCCCTGGATGCCACTAAGGCGTTCGACAGTGTGGAGTGGAGGTATTTGTGGGCGTAATGAAAACCATGGGATTTTGGTGATCTGTTTGTGGTTGGGTACGTTTTGCTATATACATCCCCTAGTGCTAAAATACGGGTTAATGGTCTGCTGTCTGAGAGTTTCTCCCTACATAAGGAACGAGGCAGGGGTGCCCCCTGTCCCCCCTGCTGTTTGCGATCGCTGTAGAACCGTTAGCTGCAAAGATACATGGTACCACAGATATTCGGGGATTCCAATATGGCTCCACGTAAGAGAAAGTGGCCTTATATGCGGATATGTGCTACTGTTTCTCTGGCTGACCCGAGCGACTCCCTAAGTTCGGCTATGGCAGTTATTAGTAAATTTCGGCTCTATTTCTGGACTGACTATCAACTGGGATAAATCCGTGTTGCTTCCCGTGGACTCTGCTGCTCCCCTAGTGCTAGATCCTGGGACCACTTTGAGGTGGTTAGTGAGTTTTAAATATTTGGGCATTGTGATCTCTGCTAAATTGAGAATATGAACGCTCAATCTTACCCCCTTAATCAATAAGTTTCAACAAAAAATTGCAGCATGGAAGAAACATTCCTGTCTTGGGCGGTAGAGCAAATTTATTAAAAAATGATCCTCATGCCCCAACTCCTATATATACTCCATAATACGCCTGTCGGGTTGGCGCAAAATAAATTCTAACCGGATGATTCCTTTTCGGGACTTGATCTGGAAGGTAGTAGGGCACGCATTAAACTTGAACATCTACAGAGGTCAAAAGAGGGGGGCCTGGCAATCCCGAACCCGCTGGGTTTATTATTGTCACCCGTGTCAGCATATGGTGGGGTGGGGGGAGCTACCAATCTACGTCGGCTGGGAAGCTCATTGAGTTTATAGTGGGCAGAGGTCCGTTGCTTGCTAGTTTAAAGGCTGGTAGGTTCCGGGTGAACCCTAAAAGGCTCCCGACGATCGCTATGGTGGACAAGATTTGGCAAAGAGTTAGACAATGGAGGGGCATTACGGAGCTCACGCGCTTCTCGTCTTGGTTTTGGTTTGACCGAGACTGGGGGAGTTAATGCGTCTGAGGGATTTGCGTCAATGGAGAAGGGTGGGGGATAATTTTGTGTTCACAGCTGTTGGTTGGCGGCAGCTAAGACTTTGAGAATCAGGAAGGAATTCCCTCTGGTCAATCCCTCTTTTTTCAATATTTCAGCTCGGCATGCAATCAACGACGCTTAAACACAAGAATAGTGGTGCAATCAGATCGATGGGAATCTTATAGGCACTAAGGGGCACTAAGGGTTTCATCTCCCTCGTATATAGGGTTTTTTTGGATCATTCCTGGTACGGCACCCCTAAGTCCAGAGAAAAATGGAAAGGTTGGACCAATCCGGACTCTCAGTGGAGAGCATATTACAATTCATCCCCAAGGTCTCTATGAGTGAAGCCAGGAGTCTCACCCCCCCC